>JACBWW010000002.1:19713672-19896197 GCA_020086605.1 Lanius collurio | reverse complement strand
CTTTTGTGGGCTTTCCTTCCTCTCTTGCTCCCTACAGTCTTACTATTGCTTTTACAAGCAGTAATTTCTGTTGACTGCATTACACATGAATTATAATCCCCAACTGTAATTAGGTTCCACATGATCATCACAGATCTAAATTCCAGTGAAATGGTTCCATCCAGCTTTCCCAAACATTTACTTGGATGCACTTCTATTGTTTTCCAGATCACACAATTCGTGAATCATCTATTACTGTAAATGAAAAAAAAAAAAAGCAACTGCAGAAAAGAAATTTTTTATGAACTCTTTTCCTGACCAAATTTACAGCAAGAAGATATCTTGCCAAAAGTCTTTTTTACAGGATATCTATAAATATATTAGGAACCAATTTTATCTATATATATGTACCTCCTATATAGTCTGCCAGATCTTACCATCACGTCTCACATTAAATGGACCTTTACCTATGCTGTACTAAACCTAAAGGGTCACTAGGAGATATTCTGAAGCCTCAATTTATTTTAAATTGTGCGAAAATTATTACAATAATATACTCTTGTCCTCAGATCTGACTTTAATTGTTTAAACCTCATAATCTTTTGTACTTTATATCACCTGTAATGTAAGACTCTAGTTTCAACAGCATTCCATTTGAGTGGAACATCTCCTTTCAATGTCTGATTTTGTTTGATGCATTTTACCATGTTAAAAGATTCATTTTTTCCAAGATCATTATGGTGGGAGAGCTAGAAAACTGTTTAGACATAAAACCACAATATGTGCTTTTATGCCATACAACATTTACTGAAGACAAAAATTTTTAAATTATTATATTACTTACCTCAAAACAAACAAAAAATGACAGGAAAAGCACCAGAGCATCACTAAAAGTTTTGGAAAATGCAGAAAAAAAACCCATCAGCACTCATAATGTTTTTGTTTGTTTGTTTTTAATTAGCAAAAGAACATTTTAAACTCTACATGCACAAGTAAGTAAAAGAACTTCTAACTACATTACGTCTCATCTCTTGTACATTTTTCTTCTAATGTGGTAAGGTCTAGATTCAGAAAAGCAGCACACACCTTGACTTAAATTTTAGTGAAACAGATATAAGATGCTAACTCAATGAATAAGAAACACCCTTCCTATGTAGCAGTTAATTATCCAGCAAAGGACATCTGTAATTACTTAGTAGAGATGTCTTTCAATAATATAAATAAAAAAATAAGAAAATATAAGATGCTAACTCAATGAATAAGAAACACCCTTCCTATGTAGCAGTTAATTATCCAGCAAAGGACATCTGTAATTACTTAGTAGATATGTCTTTCAATAATATAAATAAAAAAATAAGAAATGGTCCTGTATCAAATTTTAAATTCAGATAAGTAACAATAATTCCCAATACAGGCAGAAAAAATAGGTTTTTATTTTCTGATTAACTTTTATTTTTAATTTCCAATTTAAAAAAAAATTGTCTGTCTACAACACCTTAATTAAACTTGTTTGTTACTGAAAAATATTTTTAAAGCCCCAGACCTCATCTCCAGCCCCATCTCCTCCCCAACAGTTACAGCCATCCAAATATGCATCCATTTTCTAGTTTGTTATCCATGGGTATCTTTTTATTATTGGATAGAAACCTCTAATAAAAAACAGGCAGATGTGCTCCTAAAACTTTTCACATACTAATAAACATAATTCAAGTTGCCATTTATGCCATTACATCACTTCCCAACAATATAAACATTTCTTATTTCAAGGAACAGGGTCTGGCACTCTACTCACAGTAAATCTTCTCCACTCTGCTGGCAGACTCATTCATCTGAAGCAGTAAGGCATAAATCAGGATTAGTAGTGTCCAAACCAGTAAGTGCATGATGCTGGTTAAGGCTGATGATTGTTGTTCAAAGGATAAACTATTCTACCACACCTTTTTGTCTAATAGACTTGCTTCTGGACAACATCTAAGCAACAATTTTCATGATACTTGGAAACAATTCCCAAGTCTTTGCAGAAAAGGTGTATCAGGAAATGACCACCTGACAAGAGAGAAGGCTATGCAGCCTTGAAACACACAGAAAACTGAGAGCATTGAGGGCCTGCCTTGCATTACTTCAGATGGTCCATCTAAATACTGAGAGAAAAATGTGGATCATGATCACTCATCTAGAGTAGCTCTGACTATCCAGCATGGGAGCAGCTACTGCAAGTTTGACAGAAGGCCAGCCCACACTGAGCTGTGGCGGTGCCTCTCCCTGAAATCCCGGGGGGAGGGACCCTGCAGGGTACGGGTCTGTCCCTGTCCCCATGCCACATGTGCCCCATACCTGTTCCTGATTCTGTGGTGTGTGTGCCCAGGCCTGGGAAGAGAGCAGGGTCCCATGACTGGAGGCTGCCTGGGAACTCCAGCCATGCAGCTGGAGGAATAAATAATCCCTGAATATCTACAAAAATATCTCTTCATCTTTCCTTCCAAGTCCATCACTGTCTTATACTTGTTGTAAGGATTCTCCCCACTACAACACCAAGCCACCAGAGCAGGCTCATACGCTGGCAGTCAGTATTACAAAAAGAACTGGGCAAATGCTTGCTTTCCCCAAGAAGCTTGTTCACTGAAATCAGTAATCTTCTGGCCACTGAAACCCTTCACAAATTCATATCTAATTTGGTAAGAAAATCTGAATGAGTTTGAGAAAGATTTATTGTTTGTTTCCAAGCGGTGTATCAAAACCACATGAAGTTATGTTTGATTTTAAAATATTTTTAGAAGCAAAAAAACTCAAGTAAGCAATTTTGTTTCAGCCAAAGAGAACATTTTGTTAAGCTGGAGAAAAAGTCTTGAGTTGCTCCCTTTCACAAAGCAATTGGAAACCTTTTCATTCTGGAGAAGCAGAAATTACATGTTGAGTGTGTTTGCGTTCACACACTTAACTGAAAAATCAGTTGTTTGCACAGCTGCATACTAGGAGGTCTAGAAGGGCTGCTGGCATATTCAAATAACATTCTCTGTACCTTCATCCTTTACCTTTTTTACATCTCAGCCAAACCTCCTCCACCACCCCCAAGATACCACACTTTGCTCAGAATTTGTTCCTTGCTACAGATGATCCCATTTTAGCTATATCTAAATATGATATTCAAATAGAGACTTCCCTATTAATCTGGAGAAATAAAAATCTTTCAGAAGCTCTTATCATCTTTCAGGCATTGTCTAAATTAACCTTAACTATGGCAAGACCATTGCAGGTGTTAGCTTATTCTTGGAGAGTTTACTCCCCTCCTGCTGATATCCTGACCAAGGTATCAAATACCCAGTGTTTGGCTGTATTTTGAAAACTGTTCAGAGGAACAAAACCTTTGTGACTTGTAACACCAGTATTCTTTATATAACTCTTAATGATTGCAGCAGCAAGCAGATTTGTGCTTATTCCCAGTGACTTATTCCATTAGACACTACCTCCCCAGTAACGTCTAATTTCCTTAAAGACACTACATTTTCCTTATAAAAATATTTATTATGGGTTTAATAAAACAAACAGCAAAACCAACATCAACTCTGACAACCAGTAACATTGTCTGCGCAGTGATGCCCTAGCATTCTAAATATTTTGTGAGTTTTCTGATGTTCCCTCGAATTTACCTCCTGCCTCTCACCTCTTGTCTAGGTTTCGGGTATCTGTAATTCTGTGTTTAATGAGCTCACACATTGCAGTCTTGTAGATATTCTGATGGCAATAATAGTGATTATCACTATTACACATAAAATGTCTGTGTCCAGAGCCCCATTGTTCCAGGTGCCAGTACTTTACAAAAATAGTCACCCACTCCTGTTCTTTCCTTGTCCCTCCCATCCTATCTCCTTCACTCCCTTCTCAACCTCTCTATTCCACCAGTGCAAAGTGTTAGCAGTAATATGGTCCTTATGCATACATCTTTTTCTGTGGAAAGTAGAAACTGAGAGTCAATCTGTATGTACTAAGCATGTAAACCCATGATATTGTTCATTCTGAACTGACTGAACACTGAGTTAAATGTCTACTTCCAAAAAACATTTCTCAGATAAGATTTTAATATCTCTTAAAACAGTGATTTTTTTTCACTGGAACAGAACAACTTAACTTTTCAGTAGAGCTGCACTGCAGTTGGGAATCATCCCCCATCAAAAATTTTAAAATAGAAGATTTTGAAACTCATCAACTATCTTGAGGCAAATGCCAGCTTGCAAGTGTACCTTTCTTGATACTCAAGACTCCTTGCTTTATTCTGCTGAGATTCAGTATCCTAACAAAATATGTCCTTCATGAAAAACTTTTCTCACTTTTACCCTTAAACCATAATAGTTTTATCAACACTAGTGCTCTAGCCTACCTGATGTTAACAAATCATAGTTAGACAGGATAAGAATGTTTTGAAGTTCTTTGAAACGCAGTAAATCACTCATTAGCATTCTTCCAGATCAAGACAAAGGAGCAGTATTTGAAAGGGGCAAGAAAATATAATGCAGACCAGAAACAAACAATACTTAGTGATAAACAAGACAGAATGTATTAATGTGCAATGCTGTCATTATAATTACCACACTGTAATTAAGTAAGGAAAAAAAATCAATTTTCACATCACCAACACATATTTTGAAGACAACCTTTCACTGAATTCATCCAAGAATTCATGTTTTTCATGTAGGATCAAATCATCTGAAGAGTTAATGTTAAGCAAAACTTTTCAGGTGGAGCAAATAATTTTGCCACACTCCAGCAGGGAGAAGCAAATGGCCCCACAGCAGTGGATAGTGTAGTACTTTGTGTGGTTTCACTGAACACCTACATGCCCTGTGAAGGCAGAAAACCACATTAGCCTCCAGGATGATTAGCAACAAATTTGCTTCATTTAGGTCTTCCCTACTCTGATCTGACATCTGAACAGAAAACTGTGTGTCCCCAGAGTCAATTTAGTGAGACACATACCATTTCCATCTACATTTTACGGAACCAGTAGGAAAGTTTGGGGATCCATGGAACACCTTCATGCAAGGAGTGCCTAACCAAGCAAGGCACAGTGGCAGTGATCCCAGCACAGATCTACAAGCAGAAAAGATTCACTAAGGAATGAAGTGACCTGGGATCTGCACAGCCTTATTGTCTATCAGCCTCAGGCCAAATTATGGTAACGATTGTGCTCTGCCCTTTCGTTTGAAGCCATGCCTCTATGCAAGCAAGTAAGCTGGAGTCTTGTAGCTGAGAAAAGAGTTCATTAAAAATTTTAGTCCTAGCCTTCTAGCTGCTGGAAGTGATTTTATTAAAATCTTCATCAATTATCTGGAAACAGAAGAGAGAATTGAAGTTGCCAAGTCTACAGATGATAATCTGACTACTCAAGCAATGAGGAACTTCAGAAAACCTCATAGAACTGAGAGACAGGGCAAAAAGACAGTAAAGGCATCTTATTGTAGATGCAGACAACATAATAAATTCAGGAAAAATAGTCTTGACACATATACTTAGTGTTAAACTTGGAGTTATAATTAGAAAACAGTACTGGTTCCACACTGACAGTTCTCCAAACTAATGTCACGTTTCAAAAAGGAAAACTCAGGGGCAGCATGTGGGAAGTTTATGCAACCATAAAAGCTATGAATAAGCTGGATACCCATCTGTTGTTCACTTGCAACAATAAAATGAGGGACAGTCAGTGTCATAAGTAGGTAGAAAACAGGTAGAAGAAATGTTTTCTTAACTTTGTGGGTAATTCAGGAGTTTCCTCTACCTCCTGCCAGAGGAGGGAGAGGAATCGATTTGAATGCTACCACATTCAAAAAAAATATTGTACAAATTAATGGATAGTATAGTTGGAAATGGATTTCAAAAGCACAGGACAGGAAATGTACACTAAAAAAACAATTATGGATGCTGAAGGGAATGTCAAAAATGGATGACAAGAAGTGGCCAGGTTTTTTTCTTTTCTCTTCCTTTTGTGATCTCCAGGTAATATTTGCAGAGACTGAATAAGGGCAGATGGGTCATTTATCTGGACCAGAGGGACCTTTCTTACATTCTTAATTCTCCTATCCACCAGCAGCTAAATGGAAATGGGTTTCAAAAATCATTGGGAAAGCAACCATGATCTCCTTGAAATTAGGCTTCCTCTGCTCTGTAGCACAGCTGATTCTGTACATCAATTTTGATGCTAAAATACAAATGGTTTGTGTCTTCTCTGAAACTTGAGAATAGCAAGGATTAACCGCAAGTTTACCTCTTTTAAACTGAGTACTGAAAGCAAGATTAAGTTCTACTATTTCATTGACATAAATGGAAGTACACCAAAGCTTAATTTTGTCTGTTTCCATAAAAATAAAATAAAAAAAAATTTTAAAAAAAGCAAAACTATTTTTAAAGAAAAAATGTTAACTACCTAGATATACATGTAATAAAAAATGTACTGTATGTATACATGCATTAAAAAAAATTGCACCATCTAGTATCTCTTCTTTTTAGTCAGATCTCTGATCTTACTCCTACTAAATGTGTAAGCCTTCCCCAAGGAGATTAGATATTAATTATTTCCTTCTATCTACCTGCTGCTGTTTGTTTCTCTTTTTCCTCTGAAACTTTTCATAGTGACCAGTTTCAACCTTCCAGAGCCCTTGAACAAACCTGACAGTCACAGGCCTCTGCCAAAGTTCCCTTCAGCTGCAGTGCCACAGCATCCAGGAGTCTCCATCTGTTCCCAGCTTTTTCATCAGGTGCTTGCATATACCTGCCTGTTCTTATTATTCCTGGTTTAAAATTATCCCAGTATCCTTTTCATTTAGTAGGTTTGAATTGTTGGGTTTTAAAATTTATTCCATAGATTTTGTCTTTCATAAGTACTAGTCTGTAACTGCTGTTTGGAGCCAGTGCTCACAGCGCCCAAAAGAGCTTCTCCTTTTCTAGCATGTAATTGCATCTCCCCAGTAAAAGAAAATATTCCACCGAGGCTATTCCATTCATGTAAATTAAATCATTTTTCATTACATTTAATGTAAAAAATCAATAAATTCTTAGTGGGGCAGAAGGCAATAGAAGGCAGAATTTCATGATGGAAGTTGCATTTCCTAAGGGTTGTTCTGTTGTCAACAGAATTTCTGAATGACTGAAATGCATCATTGCTCTTGAAGTGATCTTCTGGGCACCTCAGATAGTCCCTGAAAGCTGCATTCCAGCCCTCATAGCAGATCTTTTTTCTCACACTTTCCTTCCAAGACTGGAGCAAATTTTACCAAGTTGCTTTGCCTGATGGGAATATCCAAATACACAAATGCCCAGTAAGAGCCTGTGAACCTCTAAATGAGGATGCTGTTGTTAACATTAAGAGAAGTAAAATACTGATATAAAGAATATAGAAGTTTTATGTTTATACTAAGAAGAACAAATATTTTAAAAAGTTTTCTGTACATAGAAATGCCCCTTTTGATATGTCAATTTTAGACTTTTTTAGTGATATATGATTTATGAAGCTACACGCCAGAACAATGACAAAACCAAACAACCAGACTCAGGTCTGACTAGAAATTAATTTTCAAGTTATTATTTCTTTCTTGTAAACAGTTTGATGGACAGAAGCTAAATCATTGATTTATCCCTGCAGAGTATCCAGTGTTAATAAAAATAAGTGTATCAAACAATATTATCCTTACCACAGCAGACAAAAATTTATTATGAATCTGAATTCCATGGACTAAATCCAGCCCAAGAAATAATAGTAACATGTAAGCTGCTCAAATTCCATTTTACTAAGATTTCAGAGTACAAATTGCCCAATTCAAACACAGAAATGTAAAAATAGAGTCTAAAACCAGATTTATTTTGAATTAATTTAACACTAACAGGAAAATAAAATTGATTAACTGTCTAATGTAAATCTGCCAACCTTCAGGCCCTCAGGCAGTCATCAACACAAATTCCTGACACTTAAAGCATGCATTGACATCAGAATTGTACATATACACTAAATCAGAGAGTTATCCAATGCTTGGAATTTTTTAGCCATGCTTAAGTTGTAATGTCAGTCCACCCTGTTTTGCTCATGGATTATATATTTGAGCTCTATATGCAAGCAGGGAAACAGGAAAATCTAAATAACCATGACAGTGATGAAATACTGTGAACTCACAGATTTTTTTTAAGTAAAAAAAATATAAGATTTTTCTCACTCGACGTCTCTAAAGTCACTGCTCAGAAAAATCAAATAATAGAAACAGTGATTCCATTATCGATTATAATTGCAATATATATGGAACTTGTAATAGTTATCTCTCAAAATACTTAAATCCCTGAGAATGAATGAAAGATACCTGTTTCAAAAATCAGATTCCATTGATACTTGAAATTTCTATTATGGAGAAAAAAAGAGGCTTAATTACTATTGATAAGCTTTTACAAACATTGCATAGCCTGATTTTTATTAATTTAAAATTGAATTAAATACCCTCAAATATCTCTTATCCTACCTGGTAGAGAAACAATCATGGAAATTGAGGCAGCTGTCATTCTCTGATAGCAAAAACATGCCAAAAAAGAGTTGATGTTAGAGAAATTACCAGACAGTAACCTGATCATGTATTCATGAAACAATATGTAACACCATCATCCACTGTCCTGCATTGTCCAAAAATTTAGGTGAATTTGGTCTAATTTTCATTGTTCTAAACACTTTGTGGTAAATCTGGCTTAAACGGATCAAAATATGATCATATGCACATATACAGATCATATGATGCAGAAACTCTGGAATAAGGGAAGCAAAGGGCCTATTCATGGAACAAAGGCTGAAGGGTTTCCCATGGACAGTTTTCCACAAGATGCAGCAGCTCTTAGCTGTGATGGAAGGATCTAGAGAAGTCCCAAAACTGACTGGTAAAACACTCCAAGATTTAAAGCAATGTCTTCCATACCCGGTACTTGGGACGTGTGTTCCAGTGCCTAGCTCTGAAGTCTGTAAACTAAATACTGCTGCATGTGCTGGGAGACAAGTGGGAAAACATTAAGAGTAATTGAATAAGTAGATTACTGTAGGATTCTGAGTGTAGAAGAAGAGATAATATGCATATAATTGTTTCAATGTACCATGTAATTAGCGTACACTGAGTATCTGTAATTGCTTATCAGCTCAAAGCAGAAACATTTTCTATAATGCTGGATGCTTTTCAAAATGAAGAATATATTTCTCCAAGAGTAAGTTTTCAAAAAGAAAAAAAATTATGATTACATTAAAAAAAATTGGTTTGTATTACTACATTTTAATTGGCCACAACTTGTCAAATTTTTTTCCCCAATATTAGCTATCTCAAAGCAAAGATCAAATAAACTTCTTAGTTTCACACTAAAACAGATATTCAGATCAGATATAGTACTGAAGTATTTAATTTCAGATGAATAAAGGAAACGTTTCTAATTTTTGCACTTACCTTAAAAATTGGCCTAGGGGAGTTACAATGACTTCTCATTAAGATCCACTAGATATCTATTTCCACCTGTAATAAATATGCAAAACTTTTCTTGTGCTTAAAAAACCCCACTATATTCCTCAGTTAGAAACAAAGCATTATGAGAGTGAAAGAGATCCAACAGGACATTGAGTCTAACTGGAAACAATAACAGGTTTTCCTCACAGGTCAATGAGCACATAAAATGAGTATAACAAAAATAATGTTTTTCTTGCTAATATATTTGGCTTAAAGGACTGAAAATTCTTTTAACTTTGAAACAGAGGAACTTTATATTAGAGTTGAGAGAGAGAAAGTAAGAGAGAAGAAACTCCCTGAGATACTATGGAATCAGCTGAAAAAGAAGAAAACTGAAGAGGGGCATATTAAACAAAATTGACACAAAAACTGGGTTTTGGTGAGTTTTCTTGTATAAACTGAGCCAAGAGATGGTTTTACATGGATCCTGAGAACCACAAAGTACCATTTCCAAAGCGAAGAGTTACAAGATGAGACAAATGAGTGTTATAGAGACCAGAAAGGAAGAGACAAGTGTTGGTGTCTTTGTAAACTAAGTTCAAGAACATCTGGATCTGACCTAGGAAAACTGACACACAAAGAACTTTGAAGAACCTGTTTGACTAAGATTTACCAATAAAGACTAGGACCAGTTAAAAAAAGAGAAAAAAATTCTTTATCAATAATAGGCCATTCCAAAATACACAATGTACCCATAAGGGAATCCTGTCCTCATTTGCAAGTTTCAGTCCAGAGCCCAGTTGTGGGATAGATTAATGTAATCAGGCATCAACTCGAGGCCTTAGCTTGAAAGGAAATATGTGATATGGAAACTCTATTCTGCCAAACTTTGCAAAGAGAATCTTCTTAATTCAGGACTGAAGGACCATCCAATTCTAATAGCTAAAATAATTAGAATTTTCTTGCCAACATATTTTCTCTATCATCAGTTTTATCTTTCTTGAGAAAGAATTCAAATCTTTGGAGAAAATATATGAGCCTGAGAATATTGGGACTGTTTGTTTACATTACTTTGTTGGAAACTATTAGGATATATTTTGCCATTTTTTTATTACTTCAAGATGGGGTAGTAACATACAGTTTGTAAGCAGCAAGTTTTGTGCACTTAATGAAAAGCCTGTTTGCCTAAATATTCAAAGTATATCAAGTTTGGAGAAAAATAGTCAATAAATAAATAAATACAAGGAGATGAAAATAGGGAAAAAATTATGACGGGTTTATCAGAGGTAAAATACACAATACTAGTTGATGTCTTTCTTTTCAATGAAAGAATTGGTTGTCTAAGCAAAGAAAATAACATAGACCTCATTTATCTGGGTTATTAGCATCTCATATTAATTGTTAAAGGAAATCATTAGTCAAACTGGAGATTAATAAATTCTCTGAAGAGAAATTTACTGATGAGAGGAACATGAAAAAAATAGTTCTAATCAAGCAGGAGGAGTTTACCAGGAAAGGTCCTTCAGGAATGCATTGAGGATTGTCATGAAACTTTTGTATTAATGATGTTGCCTCAAAGACAGTAGCAACAAGCTCATGATTTGCAAGAAGCATCATCAATCAGGGGGAAGCAAGGGATATCATGTGCTGGAAGGACCTGAGTAGTGGAGGGATATAAATGGGATGAAAATAAGATCAACTATGGCATCCTGGCCTATATCAAAAAGAGTAGGGCCAGTAGGACCAGGGAAGCCCTTTTCCTTTGGTGCTTGGTATTGGTGAGGCCGCACCTCAAATCCTGCATCCAGTTCTGAGCCCCTCAATTCAGGAAAGATATTGAAATTCTGGAGAGTGTCCAGAGAAGGAGCAATGGAGCTGGTGAAGGGTACAGAAGGAGACTCATATGAAGATCAGCTGCAGGAGGTGGGGTGATTTAACCTGGAGAAAAGGAGGCTCAAGGGCAACCTTATTGCCCTCTACAATCACCTGAAAGGAGGGGGTAGCCAGATGGGGGTCTATCTCTTCTCCCAGGCAGCAAGTGACAGGACTGGAGGACATAGTCTCAAGCTGAACCAAGGAAGGTTGTGGTTGGACATTAGGAAGAATTTCTTCACTGAAAAGGTTGTTAAGAATTGGAACAGGCTGCCCAAGGCAGCCATGGAGTCGCAATCCCTGGCAGTGTTCCAGAAATGACTCCACATGGCACTTAGTTCTAGGGTTTAGTTTACAAGGTGCTGTTCAGTAAAAAGTTGGACTCAATGGTCTTGGAAGTCTTTTCCAACCTTAACAATTCTATGATTCTATGTGTGCAAGTCAGGTTAGTGCAAGACCAACAAATAGGAGTTTGTCCTGTAAACTGGATAATGCTGAATTGAAAGTGACTGTGGAGAAAAAGAACCATGAAATACTGACTGACTGCAGAATGAGAGGAGTCTTCTATTCAAGTGAAAATGCTGCTGCAGGTGGGACACCAGCACAAACCCTGATTCATTGCCACAGGAACAGAACCCCAAAGAGAGCTGCTTTCTTATTTTACCATTAAGATACAGTTGTCTTACTTCTAATAAAACAAGCAGACATTCCTAGAAACCTCTTCCCTAATCTGTACAAACAAAAAAGCCAATTGTTAATATAGAATTATCTGTTTCTCATTAAGGAAGTTTAATATATATTGCTCAAAATCAAACTGTCTTTCTGAATTTTGCCTCCAAAGTGTCACCATTCTTCATTGTCAGTTGTCAAATTGCCATAAGCATGACACAAGTCAAAAGAAGACCATTGTTTAAAGTTACTAGTGTTTTGATAATGTTACTTTTTAAATATTATTTTAAAGTTATGCTACTGATTGTAACAAAGCAAAGTAAATACGGAAAACTTAGATCTGTGCTGCACAAATGAGAAGAAATAGGGAAACTCCAAGATCATTTACTTACATAGCCAGACAGAACAAAGGGTAAGGAAGTTATGATTCCTTCCTGCAGATATTTGGACAAATACAAGAATGAGAAACAGAAGGAAAAAGGTCTTCTGAGAACAGTAATTAAAACATGCAGGCAGACATTAACAATGGACACTTTTCCACTACAAATAAGGAAAATGTCATTTTTCATATGCACAGGTCTGAAACAACATTCCTGTGGCTGTAGTGGAGGACAGAAACCTAGTTAATTTTAAAGATGAATTTTACTAAATTTCTGAAAAGACTTGCTGGAAATGTCAGTCTTCATATATATAGGATGGGATTTTATATTATGATCTCTTGTAGTTCTGCATTCTTTTATTTCTCATTAAAGTGTTTAAAATTCCAGTCTTTTTCCTCTGTTTAGACTCATTGGTGACAGGATTTGGTAAAAATAATAGAGGTCAGAGATCACATTGAACAGGACTTCAGTGAACAGCATGGTCTGAGTGGGTGTGTGTCCATGTGCACAGAATCCTATAGAGATCCACAAGTTATTTCCATGTATATCCAAATGTTACACCATAACTTGGCTTAAATAACACATTAACAAACAGGTACTTATATGAACTTGGCAATTCAGATGATAGTTAGAATACATCTCATTCCTTCATTATGGCATTTCTGGTAAAAGTACTATTACTCATGATATAATATGAGTCATATTTCTGCTATTCATATAGGTATCATGCTTAAAGTCTTAAAGGTAATTTGGACATCAAATCCAGCTACATGCTTGTCTTGTTACAAAACTACGGGAAACCATTGGGAACATAAACATGTAATTATAGATGAAAGAGTTCTTAGGTCATCTTGTCCTTTCCTGGCCAATGTATGACTCTTCTCTTTAATATATGCCTGAAGCCTTCAGATGGGTTTTTAAATTTTTCTTATTTTACATAATTTAAGTGATAGGTCTTCCACCACTTGCCTTAAAATATTATTTTTCTATTTTCTGTATTTTTTTTAATGTCCATGTGAATTAGAAATGATATATTTGAAAATAAATGTGTATGGTAGAGTTAACTGATCTGCTAGGATTGGAACCCTGGCTTTATTCCTTATTTATGAAGAATATAGCTGCATGCAAAGACTAAGTAGTATTAAAAAATAAACCAAAAGAAGGGAAAACAGGAATAAATTCTCTGAAGAATCTTGTTTTGTGACCACAGTTCTCTGTAATTAGAAGCAACCAGGCAATTCTAGAAAGGCATCCTACACCTGTTATGCACCTTTCTCTTTGCCCTAGATCTCAATGCAGATCTCGGGAGTTTGTAAGAAACTTAAAGACTGCAATAAAAGATTAAGAGACAGAAAAGTAAAGGATATCCTCAGTGTCAAAAGCTCTTGTAGTAAGGTAGACGAAATAAAATTTACAGATCTCAAGAACCAGACTTATTCCCATGCAACAAGCAAGACAATCTAAATTCCTCTCTTTCGAAACCTCCTATGAACATTTCTTCAAATTTTATTAACATTTCCTCAAAACTCTTTACATCTTCATTTTTTAACTCCCCTAGACTCAAATTCTCATTTCTGTCATTAGGTTTAGTCATCTGAATCTTTTTTTCCATTGAAGTGGTCACCTGACAGAGTTTAAGAAAGGTTTAGGCAATGCTCTCAGGCACATGCTGTAATTCTTGGGTCTGTTGTGCACAAATGGGAGTTGAGCTTAATGATCCTAGTGGTTCCCTTTGAACTCAGGATCTTCTACGTTTCTGTGATACAATATAAATCTGTTGAGCCTAAGATCCATTTATGAATCTGGTTCCCAGAGTTTCTTACAGAACTGCTTTATGCTCTCCTTACACCCTCAGTCAAGCAGATCTGATTCTTATGAGTGAGGATGCACTTTCCAATCTGTTTTCTAGCTTGTCCTCTGGTCATTATCCTGATATATCTAAAGGACACAAACACCATTCCTCCTTTAATTCAAATATATTTTGCTGCATAGGGGGTCTTCCTCTTTGGGGGATTAACCATTAACTGATGCTGCTTTAACCTCTAACCCAGCCAAAATACATCACTGCTCATTACCTTTCCTGTTGTGCTCATCAGCCAACCGTCACACAGACCTGTTTTGACAGATGTGATTTCCAGCTCTGTAATTTTATGCTCAGCCTCAGAGCTGTTTACTTCATCATCTCCCCAAAGACCTGGACAAAGATCTTTGTTGATTTCAGCTGCATTGACAGTCCTCTGAAATCCCTACATCTTATCACCTTCATTTCCTGCAACAAATTTTATATTCTGTGTATTGTTGGCATGGTTTCCATTTCAGTCTTCTTAATTTTCACCATAAACAAAGTAAAACAACACATAGGTCCATGTATTTGTCTCTACAGGTTCTCACTTCTCTATGTTGTCATGTTTGCTAGCTTCCCATTTCCTTCACTTTTACAGCTTCCTGCCTCAGGCAATGGTTCACTGTTACAATTGATTTTTTGGCAAGCCCACATTAAGATTTTTTTAAACACGATTCATTTTTCTAATCAAATTGAAAACACAGATGAACAAAAAGCACCAGCAAAGCAAAAAAGGAGCTGGAGGGTTTTTTGAGGATTAGGGGATTTGAACAAGTTGTTCATCACTAGGCAAATTGCAACATTTTGCTAGAGATTGCTTCTAGCAAAAATCTGCAGGAAAATAGCCTATAACTTAAGTAAGAACCCACTGAGCTTTTCTTTGAAGAATAGGCATCCAAAAGACTGACCAAGACAAGTCTGGTTTATTGTGCAGGAGTAGGGTTCCGTTGTCAGGATGGAACTGAACTTCTTTTAGAGTGTAACCCTCATATTCACCAAATTTTGAAAACATAACAAATCTGGCACAAAAAAAAGGTATCCTTGCTGATCTTTGGATTATTTCTTTGTTACTCATATCACTCTCCAGAAAGGATAGCTCACCATGGCCCAGGAAGCCTGTAAGAGACCCTGAGCTTTATTCGTCTAAGGATTAGATATACCCACTCCCATATATCTCATCCGCACAACAATAAAACTCACTACCTACTTCTTTGTTCACCAGAAAGGAACTCAGTCTCTAGCTTAAGCTTCACTGTAAAACTAATTTATTTTTAAATTTGTTGCTATTAATTTTTTTAGGAAAATGAACTGACATACAGAAATTTATTCATAAAAACAGTGGCACTTCCTGGAAATTAGGGTTACAGTATCTAGTTAACATGATACACACATGCTTTTCACTGACATAGCTTTTAAAGATACAGAAAATATTATCCATAATCTTCCTACCCAACCCCTACAAATTCACCTTTCATATTAGAAAGAGACAACCAGTATGCAGTATTTTCCTAAGGGTAACTCTCCAAACCCTGCAAATATTAGCCTACTCTCAGCCAAATCATGACCAGCTCAGCTCTCCTTTCACCCTTCCTGGCCTGACTCCCCATCAAGGCAACATCCCTTGATGGTACTCAGGGACTCCCACTCTCCCACATGTTGCAAATAACAGCACAAGGTAACATCTGTGTGTCCATAACATACTGCTCTTCTCTAGTTTATTCCTTTACAAACAGTAAAACAAAGAAGTGACAACTTCATAAATTGAGTTAATACTCCATGAAATGAAAAGGGAGAGTGTTTATGCCTCCAACTGGTCAATTTAAACTTTCTGCTCAACCAGGAAAACAATGCCACCAGAGCTTGCCTCTACCCATTTGCAGATTTTCTCTACAAACATATCTACAGCCTAAGAGCTTATTTATCATTTATGTAGGGGTGGATTTCTATCACTCTGGTAACTTATATCTACTTGTAAAATCTTTCCTTGTATTTGTTTTTAGTGCAAAGAATTTCTTATTTTTTTCCAAAGCAATAAATCCATTGTCTTCCAGGAGTATTGGGAATCAATCCACTTCATTGTGATCCATCCCATTCACATTGCAATTAATTTTTTTAAATAAATAAATGTTAAGTCTGCATCATTTGAAATTATGCAATTATGCAGTATCAGCAGAGTATACAATTTTTCAAATCACTGTTGCAAATAAAATTGTGTTAGTCTCATGCTGAGTGAAGGCTACAGATGTTACTTGTGTAAGTGTTGAATTTCAATCATACTGCATCACTACCTTCTTGTCAGAAAAGAAAACAAAGCTCTTTTCACCATGATTCCACCCCATGGCCACATTATTGCTATAACAATACTCAGCTTGTGTTTGGCTGTTTTGTTGTTTGGGATTTTTTACATTTTTAAAATAATAAACAAAGTAGGCCTGAACTGGAAAGGAACTTAGCCTCTCAACAACAGATCTATCCAATCTCAATTCGGAACCTTTAACTGGTCCCTGAATACTCCTCTCTAACTTCAGATTACTGTATTCAGAAATGGATTCATAACATGGATTCCTCAACTTCCATTTATGCTTTGGCAAAATAATTAATATAATTCTACGGTAATTTTACATAATAGCTGGATTCCTAAAACCCCTGCAAAAAGTCAATTTCACTTCATAACTTGAGAAAATAGAGTAAGAAATAGAACAGAATAGAATAGAATAGAATAGAATAGAATAGAATAGAATAGAAAAAATAATGTTTTTTGCTAATATTCTCTGCAAAATTAACGATGACACCTAAGTACATTTGAAAAAAAACCAATGCACAAAACAAAAAAAATCTGAAAAAGGAGAGAAAGATAACCTGTTAGAAAGAAGCCTCATCTGTACTTAATTACTTAAAGAAAAAACATAGAAAAAGTTCAACTACTTCAAACTCTCAAAGAAAGATTCAGCAATGCATGGAGTTTCGTCATTTTTTTTTTTTGGTATATTTTTCATTTCACAGCCACACATCAATGTCTACATCTAATGGATTCCTTGTATTTTTTCTCTCTTTTCACCCTATTGAGGCAGCCTGGTTTTTTTCGGGACTTCAGTCTGCAGAAGACATGAAAATAGACATCATGATTTCAAAAATTCCAGGAAACTGAATGTTAAAGAGGAGTAGGTTATACTAGTTCAAGGACAGCTGGACACACTAAACCATATGATGGCTTACCAGTGTTTTTAATACATGCTCCAATCCAAGAACTACAAGACATCAAAAGATATTATCTGGAGAAATATTCAAAAATAAATTTTAAAAAAAGTTATTCTTTACTGAATGCACAGCTTAAGTATCTGAGAGGTTTTGCCACATGGAACTCAAAATGCTAAAAGATTATTTGTTCAAAAACTAAATTAGTGGAAGAAAAAGAACCACATTTAACACATTCTTTTCTAGCTTAGGGGTCTTACCTACACAAACGATGTGAATAGGATAAAAAGCAAGAGCCTGATAAAGATGACGGCTGTAGGGAAAAAGCAGAGGTTTCAGAGGAATCAACTTGAAAATATTGTGCCTTGAAAGAAGAGTAAGCAGCATGCTCATAACAATATCTGAACAGAGAAACAGACATACCAATAATTAGTGTATATTTCTTCATAATAACAATAGTAATTAAATTAGTGCAGGAGAAGAACTGTCAGCAGAAGCCAAGCCTGTTACACTGCTCATGATCTTCGACAGAAAGGTTGCCAAACAGAAGGAAATTTCTGGGAAAAGGAGTTCTTTCTTAGCACTTAAAGAAGTTGAAAATTATTCTCTTCCATACAAAACAAACAAAAAAAGAATTGTATACAATGCAAACAACACCTTTTTCTGTGCAGTAAAAACCTATCTTGCCAAATAAGAAGGAGCAGGTTCTTGACTTGTATGCATTGTCTTTATCTAACAAATTCTAGATTGTCTAAGGAATGACTGAGCACTAAGTGAATAAATCTCTTGGTCTGAGTTGATACTGTATGTTTTTACTGGTACTAAAAAAAAATAAACTTTAATTTGCTAGCACTTTCCATTAAATTATTCCCCAGATAATAAAATTTTACCTAAAAGTACACTCAGTAAAAAGTAAATGGGAAGACTACCAGCAAGCAAATGTCTGAGCCTTCAGAACTTCAGATGTGTGTGTGTTTAAATTTTGAATGTATTAATTCAGTGCAGCTTCTAATCCACTAATAAATTATAGACACAAATGAAAGCATTAAGCATACAACTTTTTTGTCTTGTCACAGTCCTCCTCTTTTATCACAGTCACAGCACCTTCCCCAGTGTGGCTACTCTGAATGTAATGGAACTTGCTTGTCATCATCTGCCAGCCTGCTGAGATAAAATAGTCCTTTCTGCTGACATGACCAGACTTTGAAACCAACTCAAAATTGAATTGTCATTTAAGGAGGAGGACTTCCCACCTCCTGCAAAGGAAAGGCAACTCTGTACTGGCCATTCTGTGGGACAGCAGAGCCCCTGTTAGCCGGTACACAGCACATGAAATTGGACATCATTTGAGGTGTAGTTAGTTAAGCTCCTGGGGATGCTCCAAACACAACGTGAACAGTAAATGATTTCCCAGCATATTTTGGTAGGAACTGAGTGCACTGGCAGAGCAGTTTATAGAGTCTTGTACTGTAATTATTATGCCTGTAATTTCTAGTGTTTATAAAAATGATGCTTGGGCAGAGTTCTTAAACCCTACCAGCACATTAACTTTCATAGGAAAGTCAGTACTTCAATAAAAACATTCTTCAGGGTTAATGATACTATTTCACACAAGGGTAGTGATTCAATTTTATAGAGAAATTAATCCAGACTAAGAATCTGTTTTGGTATAAGACCATTTATTTTTATATTACATGACTCCAAAAGTGCCCCTCAGATTCCACTGCTTGAGCTACAAATTTAAAAAAAAATCAGTTGCTTATAATTTTATGAACAAAACCATGTATTAATATATGTCTAAGGTATTCATTTTGGGCTGAAGGTCAAACACTGTTGTATGGATATTCTAATAACCACATTTCCCAGGAAACCAAGAGACTTTAGTTTTCCCAAGGCAGATCCAAGCTGTAAAGTTCATTAAGGCAGAGTTCAGTGGGGATGTGTGTGTGTGCTGGTCCTGGCAATTTTAGCCTGACATGTTTCAGACTGACAGAATAGTCTCAAGCTAACACACTGACTTCAGTGTTAATATAAAGTCAAGTCCAAACTACTGCAAATTTTTTGAGAGAGATTCAAGCCTAGTAATCTACTGCAGGCTTCTCCATAATCATTCACCCTGAAACTATAAACTGTCTCAACAAATTAAAATATAATATTCATAGCACAAGTCATTGTGATCTAAGTATTGCTGAACTACAGATGTCTGACCATCTCCACACCATGATTAATGAGCTTCTTTAGCACCTTCTCTCTCAGAGGAAACCAGCGGGAAATGTGATGCTGGTCCTCTCCCCGCTTACATTCACTCACTCAGTGAGAGACTGCAAGGCCAAGGATCCTGATCCCCATCTGAAGTGTGGGACTCTTGGAGGAAAACCCTATGTCATAAGATGTTATAAAATAAAGTAACCTTCGGTACATCATGGATATTTAAGGAAAAAACCCCCACAAAATTAAATGAATGTCATTTATCATTAAATGCATTGTATTCATTTCTAGCAATAACACAACCTCTGAAAGAAATTTAGAGCAATTCTGAGGATGAAGCAGAGCTTAAAACAGAGCAAACAGCCACTGAAGTGAACATTTTATAACTATAAAGACATGAAGCAACAGAGTTTCAAGAACAATTTCCACAAAAGAATCATAGGGCATCTTTTTTTTATTTTTCCTCCTTTGAAACTCAGACCAACAAAGCAGAGCCCAAAAAGTAGTTTGAGTCCTTTCAGACAGCACATGTTCAGTAGAGATAAGGACTGAAGGCACCATTGTGTTAATCAGTGTGTTATGACAGGGAAGATGCTGGGTGCCTACGATGTGAAAACCATGGGTGGGCACTTTGAGTACTCAGGAGGGGCCACAGCTACTCATGTTTAAAGTGTAGGGAATGTCTAAAATGAGGTTAGTTTCAGGCAGATTACTTGACTGCAAGGTGCTACCTCAGTGATAGTACTGAGTGAGTTTGGAGTTGGGATGCAGCCATTTAACCAAGGGGTGGAATCTGATATTTGCTGCATAAGAGAGGATTGCAGATCTGGGGAAGGTCATTTAGCTTTCAGGGCCCAGATTAGGATATAATCTCTTTGGGTTCTTTGTGGTCAAAAAGATGTCACAAATGCGCAGTTTTCCAGTCAGGGAAATTAATTTTTATACTTTGGACTCAATGGTCTCAGAAGCCTTGTCCAACCTAACTGATTCTGTGATTCTCTTATGCTATGACACGTCCCATGGAAAGTCTCCCCCACATAGACATAAACTTCTTGAGTTTAGCTTCATATTTTTAGGCTGAAGTTAAGTAGCGTGATAATTATAATGGTATTTTGTAAAAAAGTGTTTGTCCTATGGTTGATACCAGAAAAATTGTCATCCCCCCCCCAAATGGATGAAGCAGCACAGATGAACTGGGATGTAGGAAATTTGGAATAGGAGAGGAGGAGGCTGTTTCATAACCCTGAACCTGAGGTGATGTCTACTGCAATCATCTGCTATCATCCTCTCTTTAGCACCATAGCTCAAGGATGTTAAGGGATAGGCAAAATTTTAGAGAATTGCCATAAGAATGATTAAATTACTGAACAATGTTTCTTCCAAGAAAAGGATAAATGACTCGATATCATGCCTTTTAGTCAAGGATTATAGAAACTCTATTTATTTGTCTGGCTATAAAAAAATGAGGAATTGATACAACCACAGACTGTAAATAAGCACCCACACGAAAGAAAAATTTCAGCAGTGAGCTGCATCTTCAGCCTAGCATATGAAGACATAATCCAATTCCTGGAAACTCAAGTGTGACTAATTCAAGCAAGAGAAAAGGCACAAGCTTCTAACAGCGAAATATTTTTTCACTGGAAAAAATTACTTCAGCTTGCAGTGGACTACCAGTCTCTATGCCAGTTTCAAAATAAAGATTGAATTTTGAGTAAGAGAGAGACAGATATAATTTAATCTAAACATAATTTAATTTAGGAAAGTACTATGGTGAGTTTTACAAAGGAGAACAGATGAGTCCAACACTCCCTTGTAGGTTTGAGATCTATGGTTTTATGAAATAGTCTATTGTGCATCATTTGTACTCTTATTAGATTTATTTTTTAAATAATTTCATGAAAAATAACATGACAGAAATTCTCCAGATCCTGCTCAGCTGCCCGGGCAGCAACCTCCTTCCATTTTGCCTCAGCCTGCAGTGCTGGTACAATCCACACCCGGGTCACCCTCACCACCAGTCTTCACTGCTTTGCAGTTTTACTTTGTCTGTCTTGCAAAACAGCCAGGCTGCAGGCAGGCTCTTTCCCTGAATGCTGACAACCACTGCATGCTGGCTGCCAGCCCTGCAGCCCTGACAACCAAGTGTGAGGAGCAATCACCACGGTTTCTCTGTACCTTTCCTTTTTTTTTTCTTGACTAATTTCATTTCGTCCCTCTAAAATAACAACCTCATATTCTACTGAATGAGAGCCTCATATACAGATCTGTGGCATGCATCCACTACAGCACTACCACCAGGAACATTTTGGTCATACATAAAATTCGGTTTTGGAAGCACGGAACACCCTTTGGTTTATGTGTGCATATTTCTACTATAAGAAAAAGCCAACTGCTCTGAAAAAATAAAAGGTTAAAACAAAAGTCTTAAACATTTATTCTCCTTTTTATCATACTAAAGTAGAAAAACTATACCTTTTCCTTTTTTTTTTTCCTAAATCTGCTACAAAAAACTTCCTATTCTGGAGCACGGGGTCATCTAGAGACAGAAATACTAGGTCTGTTCCAGTGGATACCTTGATTCTCAGCTTTGAAGCGAGATGTGAAAATAGTTATCTCAGATAAATTGCAAACTAGTGGTGGTTAACATCACAAAAGTAAGTCTTGCATGTGCTAAAAAAGAAGACAAGAGTAAAGGCCACCAGAGTTTAGAGGGAGAAGGATATTAGAAAATAAAATCACACAAATTTAAAAATCTAGAATGTGTCCTGAAATATCTCTAAAAAAGAATAAAATGTAAATATATGATAGGCTATGTCATAAAAATGTTTTATTTTATTCATAACAAGGTACCATCAAACACATTCTTGACACTTCATAAACAATAAATAGTGATAACAAAACACTCTTGTGACTTCACCACATATGAGCAATGCACAGTACAACCTAATGAATATAAAGTCTTTATATCTCTACTTGAAATCATGTATTTTCTCTACATGATATGTCAACATTTTTAAACTGCTACCAAAACATTGATCCAATGACTATACACTGTATGTTTTAAAATCTCTGACAACTGGAAAATTTAATTTCCTAAGAAAAGAAATTTTTAAAAGGCTCCAGAGATTTACAGGGAACTTGCTTACTGAAAAATCAAGCTGGAAAAGTATAAGCAGAAAAAAGAGAGTGTCAGTGGAAAGTGAAATTATTTCATTGGTTTAATGTGAAAAGCATAGGGAAAGCATTTAGGTTTCTTAAATGATCACAAAAAAAAAAAAATTGCAAACAGTGAGCAAAGGACAAAATCCACATGATTTTGATTTTGTAAATTATACAATAAGTTATACAGTGTTCGTTAGACTTGTAATAGCTTCTGTTCCTCCCTTGCCCTCCCTCATCTTTTCTATGTTCTTGACTTTCAGGAAAAAGCTGAGATGTTTTAGTACATCCAAATCCATAAGCTCTTTAAAAAATGAAAGCCATTGGCTCTTTGTAGCCTCTTCTTCTGAGCACAATATTACTGTCCCAGGTCTTAGATTTCAGGTTTTTCTGTCTGAAGCAGATACTTTCCATGGTCTGGGTGAGATTGATCAAATGGTTTCTTTTCTCCACGGTTTGTCTGCTGGAACCTTTTCTGTAAATCATGGCCCCCTCTCCACTCTCTAAATATATCTTAAAGGACAGCAGCGCACTGGAGGTATTGCTAACAAAACTGCAGCACTAGCTCCCTTAATTTCTGTTCTAGGTAACCTCTTTAACAGGCAAATGTATAGACATGCTCTACATTAAACATGTTTTTGTGAAAATAGTTTGCTTGATCAGCATACTTCTGATGGAAAAGAAAAAAAGAGAAATTAAATGCAACACATAGGCTAAGGTGGAACAACACAACAGGATATATAAAATCTTCAAGAACTTTAGTTAAGAGCACAAAATTTATTAAAGTGAATCAGATTATGCTCCTATTATGTCTGGAACCAGACATTAATTAATTATGCTGCTTAGAGGAATTGAAAAATTCTTATTATATATCTCTTTCCTTCAGGTTCACATGGCACACTCTGCTATTTTTTACAAAAGCTTAGAGATTTTAGGACTTCCAAAGCATCTTCACCAACCAAGTGCCAGATTTTTAAAGATTGGCCAAAAGTATTGCATAGTTATTGCAGCAAAGAATTAGTAGTCCTTTCTCATTATTTATGCACTGCTCTAACATCTTCCCAAATACCCAACCATGTTCGAAATTCCTAGCATACGGTCAACTACTCATCTGATAAGCAAAAGAAATTAAACCTTCCTCATCTAGCAGCTGGCATATGATGCCTGATTTCGCTCATAGAGTAATTGTTTGCCTTTGGGTAGCCATCACTGAATTTTATGAGAAAGCTTCCAGAAAACGCAAGACGTGAGGGCAGTGCCGGTATTAATTAAACAGAGTTAGTAGTACCAGAAAGTGAAACACAATCTTCAGAACCAGCAATTCACACTGGAACAGGGCCCAGCATGGTTCTGACCCGGATTTGTCCCAGATCCAGGAGAAAGGTGCTGGGATTAGCATCAGCAGGGATCTACTACCCAGTCTGGACCTAGCTACACACTTTTGGCTCTGGAGAGATGTGGATGTGCCCAGGCCATGCCACTTGTCTGCAAGGACAGAAAACGAGTGTTTCCATTTACTGTTCAGTTTACTACCAAGGATGGACCCACCAAGACAAGTTTTCAAATAAGTATAAGGGCTAGTGATGCATTTGTAGAAGCAATTTGTCCAAGTACTAAACTGCCACAGGAATGTGGCAAACATCAACATTTCAGGCACTCCTTTCACCTAGCCCATTCTCAAAAAATGATCAGTGAGTTTATTATAAGAGAGATACATATGCTCTGTTGAAACAACTTGGAAATATTTAATAAGTACACTAAACTTAGAAGTACAGGGTTTGTCCTTGTTAATTTTCCTACCAGCTACAAGATTTTTATTTTTTGAATTTGTTTCTCATGTCCTGCCATAAATACAATTGTGCAGCTGCCATGGTCAAGAAAGAAAAAAACTTCTGGATAAAAGGGCTATTTATATGATCCCAGGCTGAGAGAGATTAGGAGAGCAGTGGAGGACTTGCAGAAGAGAAAACAGAGATAGATATTGTTTGTGACACTGATGAGCCATCTTACCTGCAGAAAGAGCTGCCACATCTATGAAAAAAAATTGATGCATTATCACTATCTTATCTTAATGTTGTATGTTTGAGGGGTTTTTTTGCATGCTTATTTTTCCAGCATTGTGGATTACTCATTTGGTTTATAAATGAGTTTAGGCAGCTAAAATGCTTCTTTAATGTCTCCAGCAAAATTCTGGTTATAAAAGTGGAGTAGTTCTTGTCTTACTGTATTGCAGGATAAAGAGCAAGGGAAGCTTCCTGATAGGGAATTAAGTGATTTTATACTGGGTATGAGTTAATTTTTCATTTTTATGCTAATTCATTTCATTGGTGTCAATAGACAATTAACAATGACATTTTCTTCACTGGAAAAAGCATTGAGCTGAGGAGAAAGATATTTGCTAAGATATGTATAAAAACTAGGTCAAAATTTAAAATACCTGCTGGAGATATTAATTAGCAAATGATTTCTAAAATAGAAGACAATAAAGTTATGTAGTGTAGAAAATTTTACACAGAAATTTCAATTTATTATGTGCATTTCTTTGCTTTATTGATGATATGATAAAGGGGATAAGTTTTGTAGTCAAGTTAATGAAAAAGTTATCACTTTTTCTCATCCTCAAGGTAAAACATTACATGTTGGAAAATTTATTTTTAAATTGTGTTTTCATTTAGCTAAGGGTAAATTTCAGAACTAGGCACTGCTCATGATTAGAAAACAGGCTTCACCTTAAGAAATCTACAGACTTATCTGAAAAAAATCTCATAATGACAGTGGAGAAGAAGTTCCTATTTAAGTTAGGAGAAACTACACATCAAAATCTCATTTGGATAAAAACCATTAACCACAGCCCTTCAGAGAGCAAAGCAGGAAAAGGTGGGAAGATGCTTGGACTAGTACACAGGCAGAAGACTAAATATTGAAAATTTACATTAAGCAAATATCTGAATTAATTATATCAGGTATTCTATTATTTTTGGCTACTTTTGAGAAATCTCCATCTGAATTTTACTCTTTCTAATTGCTTTTGGTGCATGTTGTTTTACTAAAATATTTTGAGCCAGAAAATGAGAACATTTTGCTTATAAAATGTCAAAATTTTCTGAACACTTGAAATACAAGCTGACTGTCAAAATTAACTTTTCTGCATGTGTCTGTTTCAACCAGTTGGTATTTTTCTCCAGTCAAAAAAATCTTTCTTCAAAATACTAAAGGATTCCAAGTATGAGCAACTTTTGTCCAGCTGGTGACATTCCTGTACTGGATAACAGAGAAAAACTACATTCAAATCTGATGTTGCCAAATGTCTTGACAATGTAGAAAATGCATCTGCATGGGTGGTTCAGGCCATCAGCCCTTCGGTCACTGTCTCAGAGGACACCCTCTGGGGAAGGTGGTAGGGGCTCCCCAGGCATCCCATGGCATCCCAGCTGCACCGAGCTTACCGTGGTGTGGTGAGTTATACCCGTGCCAGGTAAGACTAGGAAAAGCAAGTTCCAAGTGTCTGAGGTTGTCAGCAGAGTGCAGCCCCCAGCAGGTGCACATCTCTCCCTGCATGGGGGGAAAGTCAAGCCCCTGACTTTAACCCTTGTGTTGGCTTGGGTGAATTGCCAGCCAGCCCATGACTGGACTACAGGACATTCTTGTCACCAAATGGGCATATTTCACAAAGACTTTTATTGATTTATGTTACCTGCCTTCTTATGCTGTCAAAAAAAGATGTCACAAAATAGTAGAAAAAAGGTAATGCCCTCTTCTATTTGTGAGATGTGTTATAACCAAATTTATCTGTTCAGTGTATCTATCATCACTGCAGAATTATAAAATAATAAAATAACAAAATAATAAAATTGGCTTTGTCCAGGATGTAGTACATCTTTAAAAACAGTCAGCCCTGCAGATTTAGACAGAGATTAGGTGTATTTTTTGAGTCCATTGCAGAAAAAAAATGACCCTGCACTGCCTATATACATGTGTACGTAATGTGCTCCTAATTATTTTTGTATTTACATGTATTTCATACACAAACCCCACAAGCCTGAAAGAGATGAAACATGACAAAAAAAACACTAGGGGTCCCTCTTGGCAATGAAGCATTCAGCAGTGTTGAAAATAACAGAGCCAATTCCTGAGACAAATTTAGCTTTTACTGGAAATGCCTTCTCTTGAAAAGGGGGAAAGAATGGAAAAAAAGGGAAAGATCATTTATGGCTTTCTGTTCAAAACCTTCCTGGACCAGCTTCACTTTTGCACTTTTTGTCACCTTCCAGCTCTGAAATGGAGACTGGCCTAAGCAGTGTAAGGGCTCATCTATCCTCTCTTGAACTTCCACACTGAATTTGAAGACATCAGCACCAGACAGCCCAAACGTGGCTTGAACCTGGACCTCGGAGGGGGGTGGGGACCTGACAAGACTGAACTCAGAGCTCAAGCTTCAATAGCCCTGCAAGAATGCAGCTGAGAAAGGGAAAGGAGATCCATTTCTAATGAATGCTGTTTGAAATACATATTTCAAGACTTAAATGAATAGGTTTTTAGTTACAGTGTGGTGCAGGGAAGAGTAGATGTGGAACAACTGCTTAGACAGACACAAAACAGTCTCTGATTCTCTCACACTCCCTGGGTCCCTTAGGATGCGATTGGACAGATGGATGCAAAAAACTCCTAGGAAGACAGACGAAGAAAAAAGTCTTGTGTAACATAAATGTAATTAAATCCTCTGGTAATGACGCCAAGAGCTTGTCATTGTACATTTACTGGGCATGCTATTTACACTAATTGCAGATTTTCTGCTTTCAAAATATTTATCAGGAACATCTTTCTAGATGTATTATTCCAGGGGCTAGTCTTCACATCATTTTTATATAAAACTAGCTGGGAGAAAAAAAATTTAAAGTTTTAGAATTCATTTTAAATGCAGTAAATCTTATTAAGTTTGCAGCAGATTGTTTTCAATGAAAGCATTTGGCATTAGATACTGTGTGACAATTTTTTCCAGTACTCTTACTACTGCACTGTGTCTGTTGTATCTTATGTTTCTCATATTTTTTTTTGTGACAAAAGAAACGACAAATAGCTCAGAAATAAAATACTGGATAGTTTTTATGGTCTCTACTTGTACCTATGCAGTGAAATCATAGAGTGTTTGCAAATATGACATGTATAGAAGACTATAAAAAGTTAAAAAGACAGAATTTTCAAGAGTTCTTCACAGAATCATAGAATGGCTTGAGTTAGAAGGGACCTTAAGGATCCTCTAGTTCCAACCTCCCTGCCATGGGCAGGGACACCTTCCACTATATGAAGTTCCTCAATGAACCATCCAACATGGCCTGGAACACTTCCAGGGATTTGGCATCCATGACTTCTTTAGGCAACCTGTTTTAGTTCTTCACCACCCTCATAGTTAAGAATTTCTTCATAATATCTAATCTAAACTTGCCCTCTTGTCATATCATTTAAAGTAAATTAGATATCTGTCATTTCTCACTGGATTTCAATGAGAATTGTGGACCTGGTTCTTTACAGTATTTTAGGAAATCTCATTTAAGAGATGAGTTCCATTACTGTCACTCTATATCTAATTAAGTTTCCTAATGAGCACAATGTCAGTGAATGTTATGTTTAAGGTCTCTGAAATCTCAGTAAAACCCAACTAAAAGACCAAGACTGCCAAATGTCAGGATTATCTCAAGTCTCCTGGCCTATCCAGTATCTTTCTTTTCTGTGACTGACATAGTCATAGATTAAGAGTGCAGACACCTGAACTCACTGTGTAGTGGTATCACACGCTTGTATTTAGCATGCCTCTGTTTCTATCTAGAAAAGTTCCTCATGGGAAAAAAAGAAAACTGGAATTGATAAATTTGGCCTTTCATCTGGGAATTCTATAGTCTGTCTGCCTGGGCTATAGCACTCATGCAGAGAATCTGTTTAGAGGACATCTCAAACCAGTCTTGTGAGTGCTCTGTGTGGCTACACCTTATTACACATATGCAACTTATGTAAGGAATTTGTACCCTATGCATCTGCTCAGTGGATGCACACAGGCCCTGTGCATCTCATGCATAATCAGGAGGCATGCACAATAATGCTGGGTCCTGAACTGTGCCTGGGAATCCTTGGGAAAGCATTATTTCCACTGAATTAAACCCATAACAAGGGTTAATAATAATTTGACAGTAGATAAGAATGAACTCCCATGTCCATATCTATTTCTTGGCTCTGTTCAATTTATGGTGCAGACTAAATGCACATACTTCTGTCCTGGAAATACTGCTAATAAAGACTAATTAACAGCAATAGCAAACCCTAATGGTCTCTGAAGTTACAAGGTAGTGCAGCAGCTAAACTAAGAAATACCAGCTGCAGGAGTAAGGTCCCATTCGCCTTTTTAAATCAGTAGGTCATACAATTCTTCACCTTCCCCTGTTTCCTTAGATGAATAAGAAAATCATCCTGATTAATTTCCATCTCTTTTTATTCAGAGGTACAGTAACTAAAAAGGAGACCAGATAACTGTATAATATTGTGCCTAAACATAGTTTCTTAAATGCCTTTCACATTAAAAAACAAACAAACAAACAAATATACAGAATAGTGGGGATATTGAGAAAAGTATTCCTCAGTGTCCTTCCATTCAGCTTCAAAATAGTTGCAATGGGCTACAACAAAGTGAATGACACATCAATAAACACATTATTTTGGTAAACAGGAGTAAGCCACAAAATCTGCCCTTCCGAAAGTACCTCTTTGAACCAGAAGCACAGGTAGATGAATATGTTATAACTGAACTTCAAGCTCACTTCAAGTGAAAACTGCTGAAAATGTCCTACAAGTGGATTTTATGAAGTCAGATGTACACATATAAACTGCTACCAACTACAAGAAACCTTGTGAAGCACAGAGGTGTTTATAAATTCCAATGGACCACAGTGTTCTCTGTGGTCCATTGGAATTTTTTACAAATAGCCTTAAAATCAGTAACATCTACACTGAAAATCCACTTATACTAATATTATTTTAATTAAGATGAGGATTATTCACTTTCTGCCTGTACCTGTGGAATTTTTGTGTTAGCAGGCCTGAGTGAATACACTTGGATCCAGGAGCAGACTCATCAGTGAAGATGCAAGCTGTGGCCAAAATATGGAGGTGCCCAGCTGGATATCAGTTGCTGCATGGTCTGTCTGTCTTCCTTGGGTCTGCCGTAAAAAGTGTTATGACTGGTGGGAGAAGTTTGGGATTAATACTTTTGGAGCACTTCAAAGAACTCAAGCCCATAAGAAACCAAATTTTATCAGCCCTGCTACTCACAGAGCAACACCTCAAGGCATGGTGTTTTCCTACAGGTAATTTCCAAGTACCTGACAGGCCTCACCACTGACAGAGGGACAGACTTGCTGGTGTCAGCAGGTGCTGCTACATGACATGGACCACAACTAGCTGATAGCCAGGCTGGAAGTTCATGGGGCACAAGAAGCCTGTGGCCTGAGGCAGGCACTGAGCTGGTATGTGGGCTGTATGTGGGACAGAAATGGCTGCAGTCTGCCCCGCTCAGGAAAGGAGCAGCACTTAGACACAACTACTCTGACGGCAGAGTCTATCCCTAGGCTTTTCCTTGGAGAACAGGGTCAGGGCCTGGCAGGGGGAAAAGTTGTCTCAGTATCTGTCCGAGGAGATGGAGCCTTAAACAACCTGCTGCACTCAAGCCCACCCTTTGCCTTGCCCAAGCACACCATTTTCAGTTTTCTCCTATTTGGCACAAAGCAGAACCTCACAGCATGGGACATAACTTTATCCAGGAGTTTTTGAGGCTGCAGTCATGATCATGAGATACCATTTATCAAATGAGTCAACATCCGGAGTTATCACTTAGGCCCTGAGAAAACTTTAGCATTGAAAAGATTTATGCCAGAGAACATATGATTTGGTTTACCATTTGCAGTTTTATCTGATAAAGATAAGTGCAGAGCAGTTGCCAAGAGAAGAGAAGCAAAGAGCAAAAACAATGCAACAAAACTGTTTTCACTTAGTTCACCTTTAAGAAGTTGGCTAAATATCTTTAAAGAATTCCCACATATATTTGTCCTAAGCCTGTAAAATCCTTTCTCATCACTACAGAAGTTTTGCAGGATTTGCCCAGGGATTCTTAGAGTGCCTTCCCTCCATGTACTGTCAAGATTTTAAGTACTTCTAAGAAGTTTCAAATTCCAAATGATTAACTGAATAATGAAGCAGCTTCTAATCTCATTTGTGCAAGGTCTAACTCAGACAAAAAGATAATAAAATATAGTGAGATTTATAAACCAAATGCTTTATGGGATACACAGAGAAAAATATCAGAAGATTTGGGAAGAAAAAGGTTAAAAATTAGATTTAGCTCAAGAGAACTTCCTAGAAAGATACAATTTATGAAACAAACAGTAGATTGCATCTTCATCTAATGAAAAAATATGCCTGTACTGCATATGTTCTGGTGAAACACAACTGAAAGGAGAAGCAATGCTCTCTTAGGACAGAAAAGATACCCTGGCTTCAGCAAGGCTTTCCAAACCAAGAACAGCTGAACCGAGTCTGCCTGTGCAAAGCCAGGACTGCAGCAATTAGGGAGCACTACAGATCATGTCAACAGCTAGCAGTGATAATGCTATTCAAAGGTTTTATTTATAAACTCTGTGTCCAATATGGTCCAGTGTTCTCTCAGAGGTTTTGTAAGCAGCCACACTGAAAAGTAAAGTTCTAGTTCAATGGATTGTTTTCCTTGTTTTTTGTTTCTAGTCCATTTTCTATACTTTTATTTCACTATCTCACAGAAAAGTGAGATAATCCTTCTGAAAAGAAAAGCCTATAGAATAAGAAATTTTACTCAGTTGCTGTCAGTGGCATGTCTACAGTCAACAAGGACATGTGGAAGTGTGACTCTTGAATGTGTTCTGCCAACAAAAAAATAAAGGCACTGGCATAAATGTAATATGTTATCCCTAAAATTTTCTGTTAAATGTGAAATGGTTTTCCACATTTGCACAACACACGATATGCGAGACTTACATTTATGGTTGTTCTTTTCCTAGGAATGTATTATTTTATGGGGTTTGAACTGATTAAGATGTGAATCATATCCACCAATTGATGTGAGCTTTAAGATAATTTGTTAAAATTACTGATTATTGAAACCTTATATTACAATTAGAGATCACCAAATCTCATATAATAAAATAGGAAAGTACAATGGCAGAGTCCTGATTTATCTCATTGTAAAGAGTCAGTGAAGTTCAGATTTACTCCGGGTCTAAATTTCCATAAATATTAGGTTTCAAATCTGGGTATGAGTTTGAGTTTTTCCACTTTTCAACATTTTAACCTACCATCAGAAACTTTTCTGTTACATTTTCTAAGGGACCAGAAGCCATAACTTCTCATTAACCTGTACTACTGTGATGAGGTGAAAATTTAAATAACTGAATGACCTGTTTTAAAATGCTAATAATAGTACTATCAGAATATCAGAAAAGTGTCAAAGAAGCTATTGCAATATGAGTGCAAAGAGAGACAAGAGACACATGAATGTAACTGAAAAATGGACAGCAATGAGACAAAGGAATAAGATCACACAAAAATACCTCAGTACTCCACAGATGACAAACTTTATGGTGAATATTCCATTTTTTTAACCACAGAGACAACAATGAAATTCGGAAAATAGAACAGATGGCAGGACTGTGCACAATTAACACCAAAACAAAAAAAAAATTGCATTTATCTAAGCAATTTATCAAATTAACAAATGAGCATGTGTTTACACAGGTTTGTTTTTATCATCATATACTTTTTAATTAGTAATAATATCTGTGCTGGTTTTAACATAATGAGGAAATTAAAGGCCAAATAAGCCACTCCCCTTCCCTGCCCCTTCCAGTAAGGGAAGGACAAAAAAAGTAGATAATATGACAAAATAAGGAGAGACTATGTGTTGAGATCACAATTTACTGAAAGCACAAACAGTGGGACAAGACATGCCCAATAACAACGGCAGTATTAATAGTAAAAGTATACCAAAAAAAGAGAGAAGGTGTTTTACACACAGAAAGGTATTCACCACCAGGAACTAAAGCAAGATGATAGACATTCCCTGCAGGCTGGATCTGTGCAATATGTCAACCATTCCCACACCGTGCCACAAGCTCTTTGGGAAAGAAGGCAATATGCCATATCTCATGTTTCCCACTACCCAGCCCAAAATAATGAAAAGCAGTGATAAACAAACCCCCCTGAAGCTACAGCACCCAAGTAGAGGTTGTGCCACTGCTGCTCAATGCTGCACAGGTGCTAGCTCTGCCACTGCTAACTTCCTACCATGCTGTGGGGGTCACCCTGCAGGTCAGTGCTGGTCTTCCTACTGCTCCACTCAGCAGTGCTCTGCTCGGCTCAGCTGGACTCAGCTGGGTTGGGGTTGTCCCCACTGCTGCTGCCAGCTTCCCTCAACAGCTGGTGCTGTTGTTTGATGGTGGTGTTGCCTCTGTCCCTTTCAGCCCTAAAGGTTCGCAGTTGCACTCCAGACAGAACAGGATGGGGGACCAGCAGGACAGCAGAGGGTTTGAATCCACAGAGGTTGATGCTGACACCTTCCCAGAGAGAGGCAAAATGGCCAATTTCCAGGAAAAGGCATTGGGCTTTTCCTGACAAAACCACACTCCCAGAGATAAGGTGGTATAGAATAATAACGTGGTCGCAACCCGACAGCGCTAAACTCTGCCCCCTCTCCGTAACCAGGACAGTATCCCACCTGCATGATAATCAGAAATGGAATAATTAAAGCAACTTGATTCTATATAATTATATTTATTTCTAAATAATATTAGTGAAAACCTCTTCCTGTTTTTTGCTTCATCTCCTCTGCTGCAATTGAACTTTTTCTTTGGGGTTAACTGGTTCCTTCATACATCCAACAGATTTGAAATGAGTTCACAAGTAGCCTAAAGTACATTGTCCCTGGCACTGCACCTGGGACCATGACAGTATGTACAGATTTTGTGAAAAAGAAGTTCCCTTTAATCATATCATCCACTCTCCAATAATCACTCTGGCCATTCTTCCACCTCCTCAATTTTGTTGTTAGTAGAGAGTAAATGAAGAAGAGGAGCGCTGTACAAAGATAACCCTATACAAACATGTAAACCCTTTTGTCCTTTTGTTCATTTTAATATAATCCCTGTAATTCCACAATGTAGTCAGGATTAAAGGAACTTTCTCTGATCTTTTTATCAACTGTCACTACTTTGACACTAATACCATCCCAAAGCACGTGGAAATGATTAATTTATGGAGCAACTGGGTGTGTTTGCATAGAAGTTGCTCAGCATTGCCGGGATGGAGGAGTGATAAGGCTACTACAATAAAGTTCATAATAACTAGGAAAAATAAACATGTTTTTGTGGAGCATTGCAATGTATTCATAGTCCAATTACAGTTACAAACATTTTATATATTTTTTGAAAATTTATTTCCTGTTTACTTCTCTCTGTGTTGTATTTGTCAGAGTAGGGATTTCAGACACTGTAAGAACACCATTTAAATCTGAAACACACCTGTACATTTACTTTTGACTATATCATACTCAGAATTCACCACACACAGAGGTTCTCTCAATTTAATCCTGTCCTGGATCTGTCTGCAATGGAATTTATTTTCTTCATAGCAGCCTGTAATGTGCTGTGTTTTTAATTTGTGACTAAAACAGAGATGATAATACAGCAGCAATTTCTCACCTGTTCTTGCACAACATTGAAGAGTTAGTGTTTATAGCTCTTCACCTCAGTGAGTAAATTTAGGATGCACAAGAAGTTGAGAGCTAATGCAACTGGGACAGGTGATCCTAACTGACAAAAGGGATATCCTATGCCATATAACATCAGGCTCAGTAATAATACAAAGTGGGGGGATTTGGCATGGTAGCAATTGCTTGAAGACTGGCTTGGCATCAATCTGCTTGGAGGAAGTAATGAATGATTTGCCTTTGCATAATTTGTTTTGTTTTCTATCTTCTTCCTCTTTCCTTTGCTTATTTAACTACTTATCTCTATCTGAAACCATGAGTTTTCTTAGTTTTGCTCTTCCTATAATTTCTCCTGTCCCACTGGGGAAAGACAGAGGGAGTTCAAACTGTGATTAGATGCCTATTAGAGTTTATCTCTAGCAAATTCTTAAAATGTCCATCCCATCTGGCTTCAGCTACCAACCACCATGGTTTAGATACTAAAGCTAATCTAAATATTTCTTCTAACTCCCTCTATAATCTATTGTGAGATACAGGCCAGAACAGCTAAGAGCTGATTTGCTGCCTTTGTCAGTCTCTCTCCTCCAGCTGACTAAAGAAGGAACTTAAAATGTACCTCAGGTCCTGACAGTAGAGAACCCAGAGGAAAAGCCTTGAGTAGGCATGGGCAAACTGTTAGGTATCTGCTTTACTACCTGGGCAGAAGTTGGATCCCTAGATTTGGATTGCCTACACAGAAATCTGCACACAGTAATGCCTATGTGTCTTGATACATGATCTGTGTTTCTTGGAAAAGAATCTGAGTCCAAAAGTTCATGGACTTTTCTTGTAGGGTTCATGTACCAATACCACAGGATTAAATCAGGTTAAAATCAAATGTTTGAAAACAAAGCCATTTGGTAACTCAGAGTATTTTCTCACCATGAATCCTTCTCTCCAGCTTTGCTCTTCCGTCCAGGGCTTTCCATAGCCACAGCTTTTGCAGAAGCTCCTGTGGGGCTCTGGATGGGCCCCCTGATGCACACTGGCCACGCAGCTGCCCCAAGTCACCCTGTGGGCTCACTGCCTAAACTGCCTCCTGTACCAGGTACTGGCAGCTTGGACTCCACATGTCCTCCCTTAGCTCTGTACTTGCCCTCAGGAAAGAGGCAATTGCCCCATTTACCCAGTGAATTATGCCTGAGCCTTTGTCTTCCATGTTAGTCCAAAGCCATGTCATTTTAGGGAAGTATATTATCCTGTACACAGTAAAATGTGAGTGAACAAAAGGAACAGCCCATCCATGAGAATCAGACACACTGTACATTTTTTTCTGAGCACAAGCAATAAATGTGACGTGCGCAGGAGGCATTTAACTTCCTCTGCATGTGCAGCCCACATGAGAAGGAGATGTCCAAGGGCTTCAGCCAGCACTTCCCAGAACCTGTGCAGTTGAGCAGTGCTGGGCTGGCTGCACATGGTAATCCACCACAGTGTGCAGGAACAGCACTTCCAAACAAGGCACGCAGCAGGCTGGGATCTTGGGACATGTGACAGAGAGAATGCCTGGGGTCTGCAGATGAAAAGTCTGATAAAACCATCTGCCCTGCAAAGGCTACCAGTCAGCCTAGGCATGCACTACATTTCCACTTCAAAAAAAGATTCAAGGTGAAAAATAAATATGCCCAGGGGATCCCAGACACCTGATATGCATTCCCAAGCTGGCATCAATGGTAGCACAGCTCTCTTGCCAGCACTGCCCATGTTATACTGCTGAAATCTTAGTGAAGTTTGTCTACAGGAGGCTCAAACACAGGAGTGACTGCAGTGCAAACAGTAATTTGATAAATGTTATGACAGGAACAATAGATAGAGGTGTGTTGCCAAGCACAGTTCTGAGTTGCAAAGGGAAGTAATGGAAACATGAGGTAAAGTATTATTTTTGGATATTGGAGAGTGCATAGTATGGAATATTTTGGAGTTCAATTCTATTTGTTTGACTGCTTGTTTGATTGGGACAGATAGCATTTGGATTTTGTTTTGTGTTTTTTCTTCTTACCACATTTTTTGGCTTTTAGACATGAAACATCATGAAAGGAAAGTTAGTAGGAAAAATTATTTCCATACTCTCAGAGCTTTGTTTTGCCTCTTAATGTCCCTTTCTTTCCTCTTAAGGCTTTGTGACACACCTGTGTTAGAAGCTCAGACCTGAGTATGGAAAATAAAACAGTCTCCTCTGACTGAATAAGAATGTCTCTTAGATCTATCACTGCTGGCTCTTTGGATTGAAAGTGTGTGAATAACAAGAAAATAGGGGACATACTGAACTTAAGGTAAAACAAACCTTGGACAAAATTGACTGATAAGTAAAAAAAAAAATAATTATTTGCCCTGAAGGTTGTTGCTGTGCCTGTGATGCTCATCAGTAATATTCCAGAGGGATGGTCTCAAAACCATCCGTATGAGGGGCCCAAATGGAGCAGTAAAGTGAGCACAATAAATTAGTAGTGATAGCTGCATATGGGTTGCTAAACTTTGAACTCAGGTTCTAAAATGGATCATCATCAAAAGGATCATCTTCCCTGCAAGATAAAAATCAGGTTATTCGTATAAGTAGCTAACTTTATGTGAACATATCATACACTTTTAGCCCACTTTTCTATTTCAAATCCCCAAGAAAGTGACACCATGTGCAGCTCACTGCTCTTTTCATACACAGGACATAGCTGAGTCTTTCAGATATTCTTCTTACCAGCAATAATGTTGGTAATAAAAGTGAATTAAAAAATAAATTCTCCCCTCAGAATTACTATATCTGGCACTGTAGAAGAATTTATTTTTTACTTAGAACATAGATTGTGACCATATGCAGTACTGTTCTTTTAACTGTTCCTGCTGTTTTCTTTCCTTTAGACAGTTCCCGTACTGGAGAGATCCTGGAAATAATTTTGGAGTCAGAAATTCTTTCTGTGTAAAAAAATTGAGACTTCCTGCAGCTTTGGAATATGAGCCAGCAGACAGGAGATCTGAACTTGCTTGCCAGCTCCTGCACAGTGCATGGCAGAAGAAAGGTCCATAATATCATCAAAATTTGATGTGGAGGTTTTCCATTCAAGAAACAAGGCAACAATGAGTGTTAAACACTAGAACAGAAAGAGAAATAAAAGTATCATCTGGTTATTCAGGACAGTTATGTACGTAGCTTTTTCACACTGATTTTCTTGAAGGGGAAGCAATATCAGATGTGGCACCTGGCCCACTTTCTCCTATGTCTGGCATGTCTCTTCCCCTTGTCCAATACATAGCCTGGATCTGGACCACACATAAGGCCTTCATCAGATTGGTGGTAGCACATGAACATCCCAAGTCCTCATTCCAGACAGAAGGGAAAACAGTTCCCAGAATGTCTCCTCCCAGAACAAACTCAGGGGAACGTGCTCTGCTGTGGAGATGGGAAAATATGTCAGTGGCTTCATAATGGGTTATTAATTTTATTAGCAAGATAGGAAAAAAGCATACTAGTTAGGAGTGAAATTTGAGCTCTAGGGAAAGTCAAGAAGAGGTTTATGTTAGCTCCAGTGATGACAGGATTTAACTATGTGTCTTTATTGTCAAATTTAAATGGTGGTTTTGGCAAAAACACTAAAAACATTAAAAAAATAATTGAAGCACTTCAATCAAAATAACATTTCATAGGGTTTTCAGACCACTTACTCACAAATTTCTGAACTATTATTTTAATGGGTGAGAAATCTTGATTTCTCTAGTAAAACTTCCATCAGCAGCCAACCACGAACTGACAAATCAGCACCATGCTACTATTTTTCATCTGGAAATCTTAGCTGAGGTTATTAGTTCAGGAGTCTCTTTATGTCCTGTTGCTTTACATATTTTAGGCTTCCCTAAGAAACACATTTTAAGTATCATTTAAAATGCAAATGCAAACTGGACAAAGACAAGACCAAGAGTAGTAGTATCCAAGCTGGAAATGTGTGGCAAGCAAGTGTATGACGAGAAGAGAATATATGATTAAGACGTGCAAAAAGTACTCAGGTAAAAGGAAATCAAATAATTATTGGACTGGAGTAGTCATTTAACCTTTGGCAGGCATTGCAGTTCCATCATGAACTTTTGACTATGGACTTCAAATGCAGGGCTATGGTAAAGTAAATAAAGACCAAACTTCAGTGTCTGACCTGATAGGACAGGAATCTGGACCTTTCCTTTCCTTTAATGAGACCTGCTCCAGCCATACTGCACCACAGCTCATTCTTGGTGCTACTGTGCCATGTCATTTGCCAAATGCTAGGACAACAACAAGAAGAACCAAATATAAATATTTAGTCTTTGTCTCATAACAAATTTACAGTGTTGGGCAAAAGTTAAAATGCCTGGACATATGCTTGTTCTATGTTTGTTGTCGTAGCTTTGCTTTGTGCTAAAAAATACTTTTATCTATCTTGAAACTAACAAGTGGATTTAAGGGAAGGGAGGAGACAATGATCTCATGTGCCTCATAAGGGACAAACTTCTCATTTCCTCAAGGAAGGAGAAAACACAGTGAAAATTAAAACAATGTCTTTCATTAAAATACAGAAGCTAATCTATTTTCAGGAAAGAGTCTGCTAGGCCTCAGGAGCATGATTGAATCACAGTATTTAATATTTAGCCCTAACCTAATCACTTTCCTAATACACGCTATTAGTGCAATGCTTTCTGAAGTGAGATGGAGGCAATAGAACCATTCAGTATCCAAACACATAGTACCAGAATGTTCCAGACAGTAGCTAACACCTGCTACACCCACTTAAAAGCATCTTCTGCTCCTTGCTGGTGCTTAGGTATAATAGTCAAGAGTGGTTTAGTCTATACAATAAATAAGGCTTTATTCTGCTGCCCCCACACAGGCTTCTTCATTGGAGATGTTCTGAGGGATACGCTCATTGGAGATGTGGATCCAAGGGATCCACACCGAGCTGGCAAATATGTTTCAGGACCTGCAGAGGATTAATGCCTCCCTGGTGGGCAGGTGGGGTGCCTTGGGGTATTAAATCCTCATGTACAAGCAGCTGTATGGATGTTGATGAAATCTGAAAAGTTATTCTATTAATTATTGCCAAGTATCTGCCATAGGGTCAAGTTAATTATTCAATATGGGTTTCATTAATTTTGTTGACTGGATTGTCAGTGAGTGCTCAGACTTTAGTTCATATACAGAAGCCTGAATAAAGCCACAGCTGAATACCACCCTCAGTGAGTATAGCCCACAATGGTTTACTCAGATCTTTCTTGATCTTAACCCTGCTGTATTGCAATGGAGACATGGATCTTCTTTCCTACTCAGAGCAAGATCTCATTTTTTCAGTTCTGTGCTTTTGATCATTTAGGTATTGAGTATCTGAGTATTTGTTTCTACCTTAGAATGTCTAAAAGCAGAGCTAGCCTTAATTCCAAATGCCATATTCAACCTCTTTAACTTGGGAATTTTCAGATCTCTAAATAGACACATCTGCTTTGAGCCCACATCCACAGACAGGTTTCAGCCTCTGTGCCCGTGTGCCACAGGCTGGACTCTTCTGGCCAGGATATGTGCCCAAGCTGTGCGAGCAAGCTCAGCACTTCCCGGCTGAGACAACGCTGACTGCCATGACCAAACCTCTGCTCCATTCCTTCTTGCTGTCTGAGCTGTATCCTGACATCTCCTTGTGTGTAATTAACTGTCTCAGCTACAGGGCTATCCAGCTGCAGGATTTTTACCCAATGACTCATTTACTCTCCTGCCAAAAAGGCACTGTTTTTTCCGTCTTTGTTTGTTTTGCTTTGCTTTGTTTCTGTGTAACAGACAGCCAAACACGTTAGCCTTTCTTTAGGGATTCCCGTATTCTGGGCAACAGTACCATATGCAAATCTTTCTCACAAGGAATTCTCAGGACAAAGCAACCTCAATTACACACGTTCTTACTTCGTGGCTATGCAAGATCAGCTTCCCAGCTTCTGGTAGTCCTGATAGGGCTGTGGATCATGCAGCTCATTTAGAGAGTCTCACACTCCTCTGCCCCAGGCAATTTCTGCACCATTGTTTAAAAATCTCCTTAGCCTGGACATTGATAATGCAAACAGTTGGGAATCAAACACATACCTTTACAGAGAAACATCCAGACAGATGATTCCATTGGCAAAAGTGTGTTAGCAGTCTTGTTTTATTTGAATTTCAGGCTTTGGTTGCCTTGGAGGAACGAATTGTTTCTAAATCAGTCAAAGTGATATGTATGCATGAGTAAAGCAGCCTAAGGTACTTCATTTTATTCTAGTTCTCTGAGTGCTGATAAACACAGGCGAGCAGGCAGACAGGCAGTGACTTGAAGCTTGTGGTGAAAGCAGATCTGAATGATGAGGCATCCATGCCCGTTGTCTTCTCTGTGGCATCTTTCACACAGCAACCCACAGATAAAATCTATCCAAATTTGTTTTCTGACTCCAAACTTGGGAAATGCACAGTTACCTGAAGTAGAATATATTTCAGGGTAGTATATGAGTAGATATTACACTTACTATACAAACACTTGGGGTAAACCTACACGATACAAGTAACATTTAAAATCACCATCAGCTTTAGCCATTGCCAGGCACATGAACACATATTGCATTCCAAGACAAATAGGGAGCTCAGAAAAAAAATTATAGTGGACATGACCGAATTTTTGCATTGAATTGTGGAGAGACCAGAACTTCTATTACAAATAGATTTTTTTTTTAACCCACAAACCCAAACATTTTAAAAAAACCACATTATGTGTCCTTGAATGCCTCTTGCATAGAAATTGGAAAAAACAAAAGGAACTACACAGCAAAATGTGGTGCAACTCTGACTGTGGAAAATGCTGTAGTGAATCAGAAGAAGGGTAGGTTCAGACACAGACTTCCTTAGTTCTTTCACATGGCTGGAAGTCGTGAAATTGTTTCCATGACCAGTCATGAAACCTTTCTCTGTGGCTGAAATGATGAAAAGATTTTAGTTCTGAACATTTTACACATATCAGGAAAAAAGATTTTTACAGAGTTAGGATTGGAGTTTTTAAAATTGATTTTAAGGGCTGATGCAGAGATTCTGAAACAACAGCTACATTTCCACTTTACAAGATTAAACATATTCAATTTCTTAAAGTCAGAGTTTTTTTACCCAATCAAACAAAAGATGGGATAATAAGGCAGGGAATGTATAGGCTCAATTATGCCCTGTATGATTTAACACAGCACATAAATGAGTGGATTGCTGGACACTGTAGCACACTTTCTGTTCAAGCAGACTTGACTAAGAAAATATTTTAATTTTTTCTCTGGATTCATCTTTTACTCTGAAGTACAGCTATGCAAAATTAATCCTGTTCTGCCAAAGATACCTGCTCTTTCTCTGTTTCAGTATCTGATCTTCTAAATTCAGTGCTTAAAAAAGTAGTTTCTCTTCCTTATTGCAGGCCACAGTGTACAATATTTTCAGTAGAATTCTGCATGAATTATGATTCCACAATCTTTATTACAAACCCTGGAGCCAGAAGGAGCTCAGACAGACTTTTAAATTTTGTGATGAATTTTTCAAGGTTTTAGCCAGTTAAGATACAACCTTCTAGATGTAATTTGAGCAGATTTTATATGAAGCTTCCTAAAGATGATATATACATCTACAAATTAAAGACACTCTTAGACAGAATATTCAAATCCTTCTAAATTATTAAGCTTTCTTAAAGGACTCTTCTGGTCTTTCATCTTTAATATTCATGCAGAAATTTTGTCAGGACTTAAATTACAATATTTTTTTGTCAAATAATATAAAATAGCCTGAAGCCTTCAATGCACTTATCATTCTCTCACTCAAAAAGACACCTGCTATTTTAGGAAGCTACAGACCAGATTGTAATATTCACATAATTATCCCAGTAATGTTAGCAGCAGTCCAGAGAGACAGACAGAAAGTGGGAAAATGCTCCTCTTTGGAATATTGTTAGTTTCTGTACAAACCTGGTCATCTAGATTATAGTCTAGTAGAATTAATGTAGTATACGTAAATATTTCCAAAATGGCTAGTAAATCTGCATTAAGACCTCCCCAGGCTTGTCTTTCAACCAGTTCTAATGTTCAAGTCCAAAATATTTTTAAAATATTCAAATGCTCTCTGTGAATATGATTTTTTTTTTCCAGTCCTTAGAAGGCCTCATTTACATGACTTCCCTGCTACAGAATTGATAGTTCTACATCTTAATGAACTGCAGAAATGCTTCTTACTGAGGAGGTAATATTCTGGTGATAGATCTCTACCAGAATCTTAATACTTTCCTTAGAACAACAATAAAGAAAAGCCAGGGGACTTTATTTTTCCCTTGACCAGGTCATTTGCTTCTTAATCTTCCTAAGGTGAAATCAATCCTGGTAGAAAGCCATACACATCAGTTCCACACTCTATTTAATCATGTTTAAGTCCCACTTGTGTTTAGGAACATAAGTAACTCTTAGTTTTTGCACAAGCCCTGTGCAGCCCACCAGAAGTAAGCAATAGTTAAGGATTGTGGGTAATGATCTATGTCTAACTGGCAAAACTTCCCAAAGCATATACTCAGGGGTTTTTTTCCATCTCCTGAAATTCATGGTTCCTCCTTATGTCTGATCCGAGTACCTCACATTATTTCACACTTCAAACATGCCCTTTCTCCTTCCTCTCCCTTACTTGCCTGGCTTAGAGATTGGCCTGACTCCATATAAATGTAGTAGGGCATTCACTTCTAGTAAAATTTATTTGGCTAATATCAACCCTGAAAGCTGAAAGCCTACTTTAACACTGATAGCATTGAAATTTTCTCACAGCTGATCTGATTTGATCACATAGCTTAGCAGCACAGACTGTATAACCAAGGTAGAATATATCACGAGAGAATTTCCACTGGGTTGCGCACTTTGCAAATTACCTTTTGTGTGGTCCATTAAAGGTGTCAATTAGCTTATTTTGATCAGCATCCAAAAATTGGAAATGACCTAATATTTTCATAAGTTTGACATAAGAATAAACACAAATATTTCTGACAAACTTTAGGAAGTCTACCAAAAAAATATAATATTTCTGGGGATACGTTTCAATGGAAAACCAGAGCATAAATATACACACTAGAGAAAGAAAAGTGTTCAGAAAACATTGAATATATTGAATATTTACCAGCTGAGCCCTGCTCCAGGAGTCAACGTCAAATGCTTTTGGAGCAATAGGCTAAGGCTAAAATCCATTTTGTTGTTGCTACTGTTTTGCTCATGGTTGTTCGGGTTTTTTTACAAAATCTATGCACATGAAAGGAATCATGTGACTCCTTTATTAAATTGCACATTTATAGTGAAACAGATTGATCTACAGACTCATAGACAAGCAGAGATGATGACTGATACCTTTTTTGTTTTTCACATATTTTTCAAAACTTGCCTGGATTGTTTTGCCTGCCTTGTATGACTGAGCAAGCTTACATTGTCCCAAATAATTCATAAATTTTATTATGTAAAAGAGAAAGACAATGTCATTGCAGCAATCAAGACAGGAGAGGAGGAAAAAATATGCAAAGTCTTGTCTCCATATACTCCAAACTCTAGAGAGGGACTTGTGTTTTAAAGTCAAGTCAGCTTGAATTTCACATCAGCTTGAATTTTGAATGGTATTCCAGTGATAACTTACCTACTGTTTGAAGTTTATTTAAGTTTTCGTTTTGTTTTGTTTTGTTTGTTTTGAAACTTCACATTACTGGTAAAGCAAAAGGATGATGAGGGCACTATTTTATTGCCTCTGCACTCTACCATATTTTTATTTTCACTCCCTTTAAGTATCAAACTGTTCCATTGTCTTGGTGTGAGGCATGCAAACATTTTAGCCAGTAGTAATTAGGAGTAACAATGGACTCACCTGGGCATTTCTGACCTCCTGACTCAAAACCCGAGGTGCCCAGGAGTTAACTCACAGCATGAAACCAATGAAAGATTTGAGTTCAACCCCAGTGGGCCTTCAGAGAAATAAAACCTCTGGAAGGCTAAAGGCAGACAAAGAAGTGGAGGAAGGATAAATAGATCTACTGTTTAGGGGAAGGACACATTGCTGCATTTGTTCCAAGGCCAGCAGACAGGATGCTCTGGTTTTTGGCTGTCCTGTGGCCTGAAATCTCATTGGCAGAAGCAGGTCACAGGGAGGAGCAGTCCAATGCTTCTGGAGCACATCTGCTGGTTTCACTTCATTCAAAGGGCACCAGATTCACACATTCAAGGATGACTCTGCAGCAAGAACTACTACATGGATAGTGGGAGAGATCAGGAGATTACCACTTAAAGCACAGACACGTGAGATCACCTAAGACACTAAAGTCAGTCTGAGTTCATTTGCTAGGGTTTCCAGTTACACCTTGGAAAATTCAGCAGAGAGTCAGGAGGGAATAAAGTGATTTAAAAAAAAAAACCCTCTCTTTTCTTCACTCACTGAAGGTGTACAGACAAGTTTAACAATAGAACTAGACATTATTCTACTCTTCCCCCTAAGGGATTTGTACAGTAGAGAGAAAAACCGGACTGAGATTTTGTTTCAGCACTAAACATTTTCTGAGGGATCTTCAGGAACTGATATGATTGTGAAAATATGCTCTCTACCTAGTTAACTTTTTCCTTGTGTTCCTTAACAAGCTTACCTATCTGGCTAGAGAGACATCAGTCCACCATCATCACCCACCCTATTTTCAGCTGATTCTGCCTTTGCTTTATCTAATTTTCTCTTCCTTTTATACCCACCATTGCTCCAGCTCACATTTGATATATTAAGATACAAAAAATAAACTCTAGCCCAATCCACCAGTGGATAAAAAATGGAATTACTAAATAAAATAATTTTGAAACAACGGGTTTGCAAATCATTATGTGTGTTATGCATTTCTACCCTTTCCCAAGCCTGCTTGTTTTCATTACAGGACCTTACAAGAGAAGACTCTTTCTCACCCTCAAGTTACAGAATGGGCCCCAATGACCACTGGAACCTCCAAGGACCACTGCATAACAAAAGATAAGCAAAACAATAATGCACAAAGGAGATGAATTTGTCTATCAGACAGAAGGATTTAGCTCTTCTATCACTGTTGCATAAATTTAATCAGATTTGACCAAAATTTTTCATTCCAGTTTTCATTGCCAAGGAAGCTTTTGTAGATCATATTGACCCAGACAAAACAATTACAGAATTGTCTGAACTATAAATATTCCTGTTTCTTTCTTTAACCTTGGCTTGTATTTCTTTTTCCTTGACTTAAGCAATACTATTTCATTCTGAATTGTTCAAGCGGAGTGAATCAAAAACTTAGTAAGCAAAACAAATATAAGATAGATAAATAACAAACCCCTCTATGGCTTATCTAACCCTCACTAGCCATGAGAAAAGAGTTCTGGGGTCTTACTAGGGTTATAGCCCCTGGATAGATTTCCAAAGACTATGAAGTTAGAGACTATAGACTTAACAATGAATTAATAAATAGCACTGTGCAATCCCCTCGCAGTACGATGTGTTTGTGTGTTTATGAAGCAACCTGGGAGGTTAATGAGTAGAAGTGTATACCACAGATTCTCCACAAAATTTTAATCTATTTGAGAAATGAAGATAATTAAAAAAAGGTCTTATCACATCCTGATAGATGGTAGCAGAGAATTTTAATGGAAGAGAACATATTGCTTCAGGGTCCCTCAGAAACCCAGACATGCCACTCTTTTTTACCCAGTGCTGAAGACTGGCTAAGTTATAAGATGTATCTTCAGATGGTAGCCATTCATCCCTTTTCCACAAAGTTTACTGAAGCACTAATGCAGTGCTTGCTCCAGCTGTCAGTTGTCAGGACATCTTTTTGCCAAAAACTCTCAATCTATCTAGCTATCCAAATCTCACTATTCTTGGAAGCAAGTCTGATTTCAGGACCAAGCTCTCCAAGAGCTGACTTCTGTACTTGTGCACAAGAGGATACCTCAAGTCAGACACTGGCAAGGTAATTTTTCATAAACAAAGGAGACCTACGCTAAAGAGTATGGTAAATCAGACTAAGGAACTCTGGCAAAGAGAAACGTCTTCCTGTCTGCATAGTAGAGAGTACAGCTAAAACTCAGTTTGTGACCTCAAAAGTCACAAAAGAAACATTTATTTTCTACCATATCTGTTACTGGTGTGTTACTACATGCCTTTTTAGAAACCAAATTAACCCATGCAAAATGTAGAACAGCCTATACTAATTTAAATAATTACATATCACACATATAGCCTACTCTCAAAAAAAAACCTGTAGGAAATTTGTCAGAACAAGCAATAGGTAATGTCTAAAAGAAATAATCAAGCTGACAAACACGAGATGGAGAGCAACTACTAAAGAATGTGACATGGGACTAACAGTAACCAGCTGCATCTGTCAACATTGTTATACAGATGCAAAAAACCACCAGTCAAACAAACCCAAACAAAGCATGTCTGCATATTTAAATAAGAATCCAGCCTGCTGAATAAATGAAGTTGTTCTGCTTTCTGCTGCACTGTGCAGACATTGCTTAATGGAGTGCTATGTAAAGGGTAGGTCTCTGTATTTCAAGAAAGATGTGAACTAACTGGAGACAGTTGAAAACTGATCAACTGCCTGGAAATTTTGAGTTAAAAGAAAAGATTAAACAAACTGAGATTGGCAGGAAACAGGGGAAGACATAAAAGTCCTAAATTGCTACTTAGAGTTTATTAAGAGTCTTTTACTCAATTTCACAGGGTAAATATCTGCTATGTAATGGTAAATATCTATGATACAAACAGAGTTAGTTCTGTCTTGTCTATAACAAAACCTGTTTTTCTACCCAAACATGGATTAGAAATGTCTACTTAATTCTTCTCCATTCACTCAATTATGATTTAGGTGCTTGTACAATAACGAGAAGATCTATTAATGTTTCATTCTAATTGTAAAGTTTTCTGTCCCTTATTTCTTTTCCAATGTCTGAACTTCAATCCATATTATATTCATTTAAATAATATAAAATTGCCTTAATTGTTTGTGACATTTTCTATGATAATACAAACATGTCCTGTCATGTCAAGTTCATGAATGTGTGAAACACTTGAAAATTCATTCGTTGACCTGGAAAAGGAAATCATGCATGGTTGTGCAACTGTGTCTTTTGCAAGTGTGTATAGTTGATTCTGCTTTCCATTCAAACTAGTTCTATTTTAAAATATAAAAATCAGTGCCCTTTGTCTGCACCTTTGGTTTTGGGCATCTAATAAAACATGTAAAATGTTTCCATGCTAATATTTACCCACTAAATATCAAACAGCAGATATTCAATGACACTTTTCACACAGGTTTCCCTGTTACCTGATTCTTCGGTCCCTACAACTCCAGTCCCATCCCTACCTACAGAGCTCTTTGGTTGCAGGCTTATAATCTGAGGCAGGCTACTTATCAGCTGGTGCTCATATTAAGCACTGTTCTTGCCACATAGAAACTAAAAATAATGCTAAAACACCTTGTTAAACTGTAAGTATCGTTGATAGGTAGGAAGAATTTAGGTGTGGAAGTACTGTCCTAAGCCCCAAGTTCATAGAATCATATATTTAATATATATTGATTTAATAGTATAAATATATACCATTACAGAATTATCTGTATTTTTCACTGGGAAGACACTATTACAAAGACTTTTTGCACTCCTGAGAACACCGTGAAACCGCTGATCTGCAGCTCCATCTGGTTGCTGCAGAATCCTTGATACATACACAATGCTTTCACAACCCTTTCAACAGGTGTGCTGGGACACAGAGTGGTTCCTCCATCCATCCAAACAGAACAGCAAGGCTGAGGTTTCATTTCTGAGAGAGCACCAGTAAGAGCAGAAATGAGTATCATGAAAACTGGGAAACAATTTTTATGACATTTTAAAAAAATGCTTCATGTTTCTCCATTACAGAACTTTTTGAAAGAAAAGGATGGAGCCTTCTCCACCAGCACAGCCTGTATCAATATCATAACTTGTTTGAGAAAGTCAAAGGTCATTTCCAGTGGGATGCCAGCAAAGCTGAAGCTACATTGCAACACAGCATGTCCTATTTGATTCCCTAGTGAAGAAGCAGCAGAAATTCACGCAGTGGGATGGCTGTTGTCCCACTGAAAGGTGAAGCTTGGTATTGAAAGAGCGCCGCGGGGAAAATAGCTCTAAGAAACAAATCCAAATTCTGGCTCCAATTCCTGTGTGGGATTGCACATTTGATTTTCCAGTTTCTGAAAATGTGAGCATGAATGCAACTGTAACTTGCCTGTAAGGCTGGTAGAAACCTTTCACGTGGTCTTTGGATCTCTGAGCTACCTTGTTTGGCAGGCCTGCTTTTGTATTTCACTAAAAGCCCACCAAACCTGGTATGAACCACAAATTACCTCAAGTTTTAGAAAAGAGTCAACCTTTCCAAGTCTTGCAGACCAGAGAAATGCAAAATAACATTTTTCAGGGCCCTCTCTGGGCTGCCTCCCTCCCTCCCTCCCTTTCTCCTAGGGGTATAGCCAGAGGTAGGCTGGGCTGTTGTAACCTTTAAAATCACCACACTGTCAGAAAAACAGTAGTAAAAGATTTGGACCGCAAGCATTAAGACTATATGATAACCATAAATTTTGTCATTTGGGACTTAGCTTTCAAAGAGTCTCACTTTTCTGAATAAATCTAGTCTGAGAGATTTTGAGGAGAGTAACATTAAAAAAAAGGTGTCCTTTCTATCAAGTTGAACAACACCTTAGCTAGCAGTAAAAATGAAAATAATATATTGTACACACTGTAATTGGTTACAGGATTTAAAACACTGACAGTAATCCTGTTATCGTAGTCCTGGCATCAGTAAACCTTTGTTGTGCATTAGAAAGAACCCAAAATAACTAATGTTCATTAACTAGCTAATACACTCAGAAAAAATAACAACCTTAAAGAATTCTTGTAGGCAAAATTGCCTCATTATTTTTTTACAAGCTTCAGGACTAGGACTTCTGAAGCTGCTTTTTAGTCTGCTTTTTGAGTGAGAACACATCCCATCCTTCCTGCAGGGCTTTTCTATTTTTCAAGACCTTGTCACCTTATGCTTGTACATAAAGGAGCTGTTTAACTGTGGCAATAGGTGGTCTAATGAAATATTACCTTACCATTTCTTCAAGGACTCCTTTGGCTTCTTGTGTCATTTATACTTTTCAGAATTATAGTGTTTACTTTGGACTCTTTTGCTGGAATTGCTCCTTAGTGCTTGATTCATTTGATGAATCACTGGGCCGCCCCTGCCCCTTGACCCTGTTCAAGAACAGGATTGTTTCTCCAAGGCTGGCAGCCTGCGCTCACTCCAGGCGCTGCTCCAGGTCTCCGAGGAGGGGCAGCTCTTTCACAACACGTAGCCTGCTTGGAGCAGTCCCGTTAACATCACCAGAATTGCCTTCACTTGCACACCGGTGGTAGGAGATGCAATTCAAGGAGCTGTGAAAGGCACAGGAGGATGAGGGGAAGAATGGTCTTCTGCAAATCATAGATCAAATGTTTTGTTTCTTCACCAGAGCCAGAAACAGATCACTTTGAAGAGACACTGCGGATTTGAGGCTGTCGGCCTGAGTGCAGCTGGGACTCCAGCTGAGCTGCTGTTCCTTGTTTAGGAACAGCAATTGTTCTCAGTCAGGAACTTCAGAAAACAGCATGTGTTTGGAGAAGCAGGATGATGCTGCCATTGCTGTGAAGTACCAAGAATCCTCATGTCCCCACTCTGCAGTGAGAGCTGAGAGCTCTCAGCACTTTGTTGGCAGTGATCATCGCCTCATGATTAGGTCCATGGACAATTAAGGCTTTCAGATATTCCCACACAGAAGTGATGAAGAGTTGCAAACATGAGGTTCTGATTCTCACTACTGTTATGAAGTGTGACTGCTGAAGCATTTATTTCCACTTACAGTATTTGTCCATATGCTCTGCACACGCACTGTGGGGTTGCAATTTGAAATCTTTGGCCAGTAGGATCTGCTGGGGACATTTCTACTTCTTCTATGTCCACCTGCTATGAAGCCAAATCTGTAAAGGGCAGTCCATGTGTAATAGTGCAGTTTCTTCTCAGCACTCATGTTCTCCCAGGATAATCATTGGTACTACAGTCAATAGATGCAGTAGTGTTAGCTTAACAGTGCTAATGAGGTAGCTGTTCCCTGAAAGTTCTTTAATCAGATTTAGTTTGTAGACAGAAATGAAATGAGATTTTTTCTTTAGGATAAGCTGTTCCCCACTGGGGTTGCAGGATTGAAACATATTGAAACTTATTTTAAGACAGAATTACTTCTTGCCTAAAGAAAACACCTTTTTAGCAAGAAGAACCTCAGAAACTGCAAGTATTTAAAGAGACCTATAGAGCTTCTGTAGACATGTCCTTACCTAACTACCCATGTGGAGACTGGAATAACTTCTATTTTTTTTTTTTTAAAGAGACCAGTGGCTTTGTTAAGTTCATTAATAGAAAGGAAATCAACATTATATACTTTTACTTCTTTACCCTACGTCCATGCTGGTTCAGAAAGGAATTCACAGCACTGAGTAGAATCACAGCAGCAAAGGACATCCAGATTTTGAAAGAAAAACTCGGTCCTGCTCTCACAGGGGCCAACCATTCCTCCAGCACACCCATAGCAGGGGACAACTGATACAGACAAGTGGAAAAGCAACCACTTTCTGTCTAAACAGAAAGTAGGTTGCACAAAATTTGGGGAACACTGTACATGAGAGGTGACCACAAAACAAACTTTTGAAAAAATTAAACTTCATACTAGGTATTTATAAACTGGAGAGTGGTTTTGCAAGACACAGGATGCAACCCTTCTGCTCTGCTTCTAATGAGATTTGGGGTGTTTTTTAACAGGCATTTTAAAAATACAGGACACCTGAAGACACTAAAGTGGAAAACAAGAGAGGTGTTTTGGGCCCTATAATATGTTACTTATGAGAATAAATTGATACTGGCTTGCATGGGAGGAAATGATATAGAAAAAAACAGGTTTCCAAATATGCAAAAGGTTGCCACAGAGTTTGACAGTGAAGTATTGTCTGTGAATAGGACAAGAAGTAATTGGTTCAAAGAGCAGCTAGAAATACTTCATGAATTAGGCAAATTCTTCTGTCTGTAGCTGCGGTTAGGCATGATATCTACAGCACTTGTGAAATTCCTGCTCTGAAGAGCAGACCAAGAAAATCATCTGTCAGGAATGGGTTGGGTAGAGGTTGCCCTGTGGGTCTGGACCATGGATCTTTTGTGTTTTACAGCAATTATTTGATATAGTATAAAACTATTTTTCATTTAAATAGAAGTAGCAGACCTTTGAATGGCATGACTTTTTTTCCTCTGATTTTTTTCCTACCTTTCCCCCTGAATGCCCACCTTTTGCTTTTATCCATATTGCCATAAACAATGTCAGTGTCCAACAACATGAAGGAAGATAATTAGTCTAAAAGATCTTACCTGCTAGAGGAAAAACTAAACTCATTCCTCTTGGTTTTTCAAATCCTGCCTAAGACTTCCCATTAGATACTAATGAGAAAGAACAACACCTAGCATTTTGGAAAATTGTGTTCTGTTCCTCTATGACCTTTTGGGGAAATCTGGGGAAACCTCCTTGATCATTCTCCATCTGCCTTTCCCTCCACTCATGACTCCCACACAGGCTTGAACATGTGTACCTTTAGTCTATCTTGGGCACTTATGAGATTTTGCAGCACAGCAAAATGCACCTCAAACTTGTGTTTGTGCAGTACCTAGAAAGGCTTGATTAGTACTAGTAAAGAACAAAGAAATTACAACCTGGTTTGTTTGTTTGTTTTAGTTTCACATGAATAGGTGACTCATGAGCATTCTGAGGTGTTTCCAGGGACACAAGCAAGGGCACTGGAACTAATGACTGGCTTCCAATACATTTGAGTCTTTTAGCTGAATTTTCATTCCTCATGAGCTTTATAAGATATCAAGGAGAAAGAGATTAGAGATCTGCTAATTATGAGGAAAAGTTTCAGTCTTTTGGTAACTTACTAGTAAAAAGAGAATCCATGTGGAAGAAAAAAAATTAATCAATCCTATTGGCACAAAAATAACATATGTTCTTTATAGTCTTCAAAATGTCTGTCAAATTCAGCTCTTTCAAGTCAATTTAAAAACTGTCTAATGAGCTTAAAACTTCTGTAAGTCATTTGCTAGCAGATGATAGATGGAGAGCATGGTTGTGCCAGCTTCATTTCTTTGAGAAATTAGGGTTTTTAAAAACTCTACTCCAGTTACTAGTTAATTTTTGACTGTAAAATTGATAAAAAAGCATGGTTTACTTATTTTGACTGTTTGGATTTGTTTTTGTTGTTGTTGTTGTGTTTTTTGGTTTTGTTTTGTTTTGATTTGTTTTGTTTTGTTTTGTTTTAAACTTCTCATGTTTAAACTACTGTTAAGGCAAATGATTTTCAGTCAGAGGAATAAAGAGGTGGAAGTCCTTGCTAAGATGCATCATCACAATGCTCTCCAAGTGTCTAATTTTCTGATGGAAAGCAGGTATCTTGGGCCCACTCAGGTAGTTCTGTTAGTGGTTAAAGCCAGTTCCAGCTCTAGACATCTACTGGTCTAAGTAGGACTACACTCCCTTCCTGCATGTGTCTAATAGAGTAGTCAGGACCCTGTCTTCCTTCAAGATCTATGCAATTTGATAGTCTGCATGTAGTACTAAACAGAGGTTAAATATAAGATAACTGTACAGCTTTACACGTATTACTGTTCTAAAGTTAAATACATACATACTGATAACAGATTTTCTTGCTCAGACTAATTTGTTGATGAAGCTTTACCACTAACAATGAAGCACCTGAATCCAGTGTTTCTAGCAGCCTGTGTAAAAGCACCTTTATTATTCCATCATTTTCTATAGGGTCATGGAGTGGCTGAAGTAGGAAAGGACTCCTGGAAAATGTCTAGCCCAACCCACTGCTCCAAGAGGAGCCAGCTGGAGCAGTTACTCAAAACTGATTTTTGGTTTAGCGATGAGATTTCTTATATCCAAGCAATAGCCTATATATCACAGCAGCATTACTAAATTTTTAGGAGATGACTTATATCCGTTCCAATATTGTTAATACCTCTAAAATTAGAAATGTCAGGTGAATGCAGCTGCTAGGATCCAGAATCACAACCATTTGGGTCCTTCTGTCTGTTCAGAGTTTTTTGCTTAAGCTCAGAAATAAGTCATTAATGAGTCATTCTATTCAAATGTCTTAGTGCAGGGATGTGAGTCAAACACAAGGTCAGCTTGGATTAAGCCAGTCCAATGAACACAGGCAGTGAATCCTCCTGAATCTACACAGTCAAACAAACACTTGTTCCCATTTGCCTGGATAAAATTAAGTGCACCTTGAAAAGCCTTTATAGAATGACTTTATTTATATCCCACTAGGAGTTTGTAAGAGAAATGTTTTCACTTAAAGGCTTTACCAGAAAAATATGGAATAACTATAATGTTATATTCACTTTTGAGTAGATCATAACAGGAATATGCTTTCCCTCTGCATCCAAAAGAATAGGTTTGTAAGTGCATATGGCTTTTGGCTTGGACTGGAGTTTTTCAGCTTTGTTTGTCCTATTTTATGTATAAAATTAAAAATTAATAATATGCTCCAAGAAAGAGTGGTTTTCTTCAGTAACTGAAAAGGGTGTATAAAAAGTTAAGCCAGGTGTAGATATCTATTCAGATAGTTAAATACCATTTCTTTTTGGGTTTGGTGGTTGGTTTTCTTGCCTCCCTCCCTCTTCATCTCCCCCCTCCGCCCCCAACATTTATTTACTATAACATCTTCTGTCTTTCATATCTGGAAATAGATCTTTACTTACAGCTATATCTGCAAAAAGGCATTTTGGTACACAGACCAAATGTAATGGCTAATCCTTTATTACCAGTATTCCCTTGGGAAATATGATTTAACAGTTGCCTTCAGCTGAGCATTAACAATGTCAAATCATTTCTATTTTCGTCTTTAAGAACACTCAGTATTTCCTAGCTTGGAGCATGGATCAGTGGCCTTCATACTGTTCTAAAAGTATTAAGAAACAGAAAAAGAGAAAAATCTCCCAGGAAAATGAATGGAAATTAAAATTGCCACCTCTGTAAACTCACTCTGAGGCAGATAACTTCTGTATTTTATGCATACATCAAACTCCTCATCCTGCCTTTGCACAAGTGAAGCAAGAATTTGGCTTTCTGGTTTTATAGTTATTTAATAAAAAGTACAGAGCAACAAAGAAGGCCGCGCAACTGACTTCTAATGCAAGCAGCACAGCAGTTCCCCAGGGTATCCTGCCAGGCATCTTAGGTGGTTCAGATACTGGCTGCTAGTCTCTGTAGACTAGATCATACATTTCTGAAAGTACTGAGTATGACCTGAGCAGAGTATTTTTCTCCCTCTGCACACCTCTTTTGTGTGGTTTGTCAGTCAATATAAAATTTTGTGAGATTTTATTGCTGCTGCTTTTCCTGTACTCATTCCTCTAAGCCACATCTGGAATGTTACATGTCTCCATTTGACAGATTTCTGCTGGCTTTTCAATAGCTTCAGTAAAGTGATATTGGCATAAATACTGTAAAAAAGTGGAGGCCCTTTTGCAGCACAAATCATCACAATATGTCTCCATCTGCCACTGAACCTGAAGGTTTTGTACTGATATTTTTTATCTGTGACTATTTTGAGTCAGAAGCTATGCTGCTGTTAACAGAAATTGTGCAATAAGTGCATTTTTCATTGTGAATTGTATGCAAAGCCCTATGCAAGTGAACAATTACTTTGCATATGTTTAAATACAGATTTTTCTATAGTCACAAGTGCTTTGTGACATTAATATCCTTGACTCAATAATCAACAGAAATCCTATATTAATAGACTTTATCAATTGAGTTTCCCAAGGTTTTGCGCCTCAGAGCTGAACCACACAAATTCAGATGCACTCCTCCTACTCCTCACCATGCCCTATCTCAGCCTCATCTCAAGGGTTGGATTTTTCCCTTCCTCCATGGCAGCATCTCTGGCACTCATGAAGCTCGGTAATAATTTCTAAATAAGCAAAAAAAGCTCTCTCAGATGGTTAAAAAATTAACTTTATAGTATATAAAATGTGTTTCATTTAGTATGAGAATAAGGAGGGTTGTTTTTTTTGCAATTTCCTCCCTGGAGTGAAGCATCATCCATAGAAGAGAATGAAAACAAACTTTAGCTAGATAATGTAACAGCTATTTTGGCGTTCACAGTTTTTTATTAGACAAGTTTAAAAAAAAAATCTCCTTGGCTTAATATACTTCAGGAAATTACACTGAAGAAAATTTAGAAATCCCTTAAAGCCCCCATAAGGAACTGCTATTTGATGATGTTGGACCTGGCAAATAGCAATACTGATTCCTTCCATCAGCCTTTTTGTCTTCATTTTTCTTCTGTTTCCTTCTCAGAATCTGATGGTTTGTCATGCTGACTGACTCCCACCACCGTGGCATTGCTATGCACTTCCAAGAACTGTGGCAGGTAAAAAGGGGAGGATTTTCTGTCTTTCCTATAGGTTATCCCTAGGAGAAATGGAACAATTTCTCATGAAATAGGGACCTCACAGACATAAATATGTGTCACTGTCCCACATGAGATAGAAAATTATGGTTATAGCAGGAAATTAAAATGCTCTGAGATTGTTTCCTTTTGTATTAATAAATCTTTCCAATTTTACATTTCAAATGCAAAACATTTGCAACATAAGTATCAAGGTTTTTGCTAAAAAATGTATGTATCTCGAAATTTTGAACATGTCAATGGAAAACTGTCATAGTAAGGCAAATTGCCAACATTGGCTTATCCCACAAGGACACATTAATGTAGACTATTGAATGAACAGTAGAAGAGGTAAAGATGTCTCAGATACTTCCATTTATTAACTTACCTATTAATCACAGTGAAATGTTTACAGTTTCTTGCAAAAGTTAATCTTTCCTCCTGAGAAATTCCAGTCTTGTGTCTCAAATTGTTTAGACATCAGAGCCCAAAGGTTTTCCAAGCCATTTCTCAGTGTTAAAACTTTACTAGAATATTGTAGGAAGGGGGACAGAAATGTACACTGATAATGTCTTTTCCATATCCATATGAAAATGCAGCATCGCAATTGGACAGAAAAGTGAACTTTCTCTTTATAAGAAGGCCATATGTGCAAATACACACATTAATTTCATTTGAAACTATAGAAATTAATGCAATAGTTTTACAAATAATCTTTTATCTGTGAAAGTACTACAAAAACTACAGTGGCTCCACTCTGTTTTGGGAATTGTGCATGACCTAAGAAGTTGATATGAAGTAATAGCTGATATGAAATAGGTTGTGATTTACCAACTGTATTGTTAAATCACAGTATTTAATGCTCTGTCAGGAAAAACAACAGAGGGGAAAAAGTGTGTATATAATTGTGAAGCTAAACAATGCACACTTCTTGAGAAATAGAGCCCACCACATTATGAACTTTTCCTGGACAGGAATGAAAATGCTCAAGCAATGATCCTTCAGTACTATAACACTACTGTGTTTTGCACTGCAGTTTCTTTAAGACATCTTCCAAATCATTTCATGCTCTGGGACATACAGGAGCACTATGAAACTCCAGTTCATAGAAGAAAAAAAGCAGCACTGGCCCAAATGTTCCAGAAATAAACAAGTAAGACTGTTTAATTTTAGTCTGTATGCATCATTAAGAAAAGAAATAAATCTTAAGTGCAGTATTCAGGTGTTAAATCTGGAGCTAGATTGCACACAGATGCATTGGCATAAGCATAGGGGAAAGTATTTGTAGCACAGGCAACACAGAAGCCATGGAGCTGATCTGCAAACCTCAGTGCTTGAAGTAACCATCCGTGGCCTTGGCATGTGTTCTCCCCTTCTCTGTGGAAGACTGAACACAGGATGCAGGATTTCTTACCTTGGCTATTTCTTTGGCTGTTCATGGTAGGTCAAGTGGATTCGTGCCACAGATGCCAGGCTCTGATTTCAGTAACTCAGTTGAGCTATCCCTCTCAACAGAAGGCTGTTAATGCCTTCTGGAAGAGACCTGGAAGAGAAGAGTTCTTACCCTCCACAAAAGAGCCAAATGGTTCTGGACAGAACATTCCTGTACAGGGCACGTGACTTCAGTAAAAACCAGACTTCATGCCTTCCATGTAGTTAAGAATGGTTGCTTCAAAAACCAAGTAACAGCTTCTCATTTTTATGTTACTGTAGATGAAAACAGAAACAAACAACCTTAAGAACTGAAAAGATTACATGAAAGACCTTTCAATCACTGCAGAAAAGTGGATATTATCCACATCTTCAAATATAATATAGTAAATATTTCACCTCCACTTTGAAAATATTCCATAAATATTATTTTTCTTAATAATAAACTCAGTATATTAAATGCCAGAGTCATTTGTTAAATTAAGCATTAGCTCTGAAACATGCTTCTGTACTCAAAACTGCAGATATGTTTGAAAGTCTGGGCCTTCCAGTGTACTGGTCTCAACCTGTCAAATTTAACAAGAAAGCAGGAAAGAGTTATTTTGATTTACATTTCCAGCATAGTACCCCATGGTTGAAGGAATAATTAGAATTTTCAGAGGTAAACAAAGGAATATGGAAGCCTTCAGTTAAGATTGCCTATCTTAATTTCTCTTAAAGGGAGATTAATTCATTGTTAGAGGAAATTCTGAACAGGAAATAATAGGAGCTGATTTTTCCATGTCATAATGACTTGTGCCTTCTTGTTTTAAAATGGATGGTCTTGTGATAAAGGCATTGGCCTAGTGCTCAGAATCTCTCTGCTTCATTTCTGTTCAGCTACAGCTTCCCTTTCCTTTATGTTTAGGAGCAGAAGTATATTATCTTCTCACACCACAGGAATGGCTGATGCTAGGCATGAAGAACGATAGGTTTCTTGGTTCTCCAGTGATGAGCAATACAGCTTCTATGCACAGTTGGAACATCTTCCTATCTATAACCCTGAATGGCTTAATTTCTTTCCATTTAATGAATAATACTGATTTAAGGCGTATTTCGAGTGCAGACGCCATTCTTTGGTGAAGACATCAAGTAAGCTGATCCAAAAAAAAACCCCAAAAACTATCATTGTTGACTGTTTTAATATTGTTAAATAAACAAAGAAAACTATAAAGTCTTCAACCAGAAGCAATGAATTAAATCCTACGGAGGTATTTGGAACTGTAGAAAAAATAATCATCTCAGTATCTTCTATGTAAAATTGAGTTTGCTTCCTTCTCAAATAAGTGGGTGCCTTACATTGATATATCTACAATAAATCTGAAAGCAAAGTGACTCTTTTTTTCTGCCTTTAAAAAGAAATACTTAAAAAGCAGAATTTCCAAGAAGAAAAAACAACAAAAAATAATGTGGTCTCTTGCCCTTTTACTGCCTGTGTATGCTCCATTTATCTGAGAATTGTGCAAATCTTAGCCTGAGCATTTAACAATGTTCTGGTTTTCTTCCCTGTCCTTCGCAAACATTGGAACTTTCAAAATGAAGAAGTGCTGATCTCTAGAACAGTGTTTGACAACATCTTTGGAACTTAATCTCACTTGAGAAAGCAATTGATCTTCCAATTTTCCCTAGTTTCAATTGGAGATATTGTCCCTATTTCTTCAGCATCCAGGGTGAGCTGCTGCATATAGTTAAATCCACTGGATTACATCCACATCCAGATGGGTGGTCCTTTGCTTCTGGCTGCAAGAACATAGACAGTGTGGCTGAACCTTTAAAAACCAGGACAGATTAATTTGTTTGGGCTCCAGCTCTAAAATACTCTAAAATACTCCAGTCTCACCAGCAAGGAGTGCCTTAACAATGTCTTTCTATTGGAGGTTGTTGCTACTTGCAAGAAGGCAGTAGCAGCAACTCCAGGAAGAAAACTGGATTGAATGATCAAAGATTACCTTGCATGAAATTGAAACCATTTTTCTCCACATACACAAAAAAAAGGATTGATTCTAAAATTATCCATTGCAGTTGCTGACAGTGCCTGCAGCTTGCTATGCTCTGCTTTTTTTTCTTTTCCATCAGCATTACTTAAAGAGAGAAAATCAGCTTCTAAAGGGAGTGTCAAGACTATATCTGCAAGAAGTCACTGAATGACTGTGTAATCTCAATGACTAAAATCACTTTTTGAGTTACAAGTCACCTTATTACAGCTGTTGCTAAGATTTGAAGTGTGATTTGCAATGCAGCCCTCCAGCTTCCAGAGTGCATTTAGCAGTGCTGAAAAGTGTTCAGGTGTCTGAAAAGAAATTCGCTTGCTTCTAGAGGACAATACCAAACAATTCCAGCTCTAAATACATCAAGAAGAGCACAAAATGATCAATGATAATTGAGGAGAAAAGTTTTTAAAAGATCTGTCCGATTCATTTGCCTGACTCCAACTGTGGCCAGTAGCAGCTGACTAGGGAAGGCATCAAGAACAAGCCAAGCACAGAATGGTGCTTAAGGTACTTAACCTTTGCAAAATACGTAGATTTTTCTCCCCATGTGTGCACGTTCATATATGATATATATCTGTACAAAAGCTAGAATGATAGATTTGAAGAAGGCCATAAACATGGGGAGCATCCAATACCTAAAACAAAGTTGCAACAACACAACAGCTGATCTTTTCAGCAAGCAGAGGAAATTCTTGTACCTTTGATGTACCCCATGAACCCATTACAGACACATGCACACAAAGAGTAAAAGCAAAATAGGATATTATTTTTCTAACACGGAGATTTATGATGAAATATATACTATCCATTCCCCTCCAAAATCTGTGAGAAATCAAGCCTGTCAATGAAATTAAACAGCAACAGACCTGAAATCAGTAAAAGGAAATTTATACTGCACTGAGTGTACAATCAATCTCCAGAGCTCTCAATAAGAGTAGTGGGATTAAAAATCTGGGATATTTATATGAATAACAATAATATTTGCAGTTATATTAGTGCAAAATAAAGCACACAGCACAAAGGCAGACCCACCCATTAACTGCCTGGGGCTTAAAACTATGTTTCCCTTCTAGGACTGCTAATGTATGGTTTTTAATGATAAATATTTGACACCTTCCTCTGGTGAATTTGATACCAGCAGCTTTCAAGAAGCAGGATTATGAATTAGAAGACCCTTTGGTTTAATCAGTACCAGGTTTCTTTTCCTTCAAAGTCCGCCTTCCTGATCTACAAGGGTGGTCTTCTCCACAATGGAAATAATGCTGCGCCAAGTTATTACATAGTTACTTTTTTTTTCAAACGGCTTTAGAGAGCAGATGTTCCCATGCAAGCACTAGAGCTCTTCCTCTATGGATGTCTGGAGCACAAATCGAACCCTGAATTCATCCAGCTAGCACTCAGCTCCATAGCGAAACTCCCACTGGGCTGACCAAGAAGAGGGTTTGGCCCACTGACTCTGGTGATCTGTTCAGCTCCTGCCCCACTGCGTAGCTAGCAAGGAGTACACCCACATACTAGCAGTCATGATGCTGTCATTTGGGCTGACTGATGTGCAAAATCACAGGTATAATCCTTGGGTGGATTTATCTCCTTTCTTTCTGGAAGAAACCATAGCAAATGTGTTTCTCTCATAATGCACAAATCCTTAAATACTGTGAGTTCAGCTTAGCTTTTCAGAATTCAGTGGCTTATCCAAAGTTTACCCAAACCCCCCATGTTTTAAAAGTGGTCAAGAATTCACATCAAAACTTAATTTCAGGAGGGTTTGGGGATTTCAGGATTTCCTGGTTTTCTGGCTGGCCCAAAACCAGTAAGATACATACAAGATATAACAAGTATTTTAAAGTTGAGGAAATTTATCACTGAATTTTAGTAGGTGGGAGCCTGATGCCCATGGGAAGTGAAAAGAATTCTGCCTAGTATTACTCGTGTTAGTGGCAGAATCCTCACCTGCTCCACTCAGCTTCCCCTTGTAAGAAAAAAACAGGTTCTCCACAGGGATTTCAGACCTTCTTCCTCCATACCCATCTCTTTTTGGGAACAAGAAGTGCAGACTCTGTAAAATTTTTAAGTATGTATTTTTTACCAGATTATGTAAATACTTCTGAGTATCTTCAAAAGCCTAAAAAAATGTAGTTGGAAAAATGGACACAAGTCAGAGGATGCCACTGCTTTGGTGAACCTGCTCATTCACAGCAATTTTGCTTTTTTTGATCCTTCCCTCCTGTTTTTCTGTGAGACCCTGTACTGCAGCTAAAGTGCTTCTGTTATGTTTTCACACATTTCCAGTAATTTTATTTCCCTATGATTAGTTTTGTGGGGGTTTGTTTGGTGCCATGAAGAGATTTTCCCCATAGAATCATAAATAAGTGCTCATGTTCAAAACTCTCATGAAGATACATACAAGAGTTTTACAAAACTCTTGAGAAAGCAGATAAAAAGTTCTTGATCACTCTATTAGCTGAAAAATGTCAATCACTGATGTCCTTGCAGCTGTCTGCAAGACTGATCATTTGTATTGTTTTAAAGGACTCATAAAAAAATGTACTGAAGACTACATGGCTTTCTTGTGTAATGTTTCAAGTACTCTCATGGGAATCAAAAGCCAAGGAAATCAAATACCTGGAATATTTTTAAGGCAAAGAAAAGTTAGAACTTGTGTTCACACCTCAAAACTGGCATTTTGACATGCTGAGCATTCTTATTTTTCCTAATCCAATTCAAATTCCCCTTCTTGTCAGCAGTTTATATTCACAGGAAAGATGTCTCATGCTAAGAATTATTTTCTTGTATTTAATTCTCTTTGATTTGTGATGATTGACTGGTTCCTGACATTCTGCAGCAGGAAGGCAATCCCCACTGACACCAACGAATCCCAATGACTCAGATGGGACTCAGAGAAGCAGCAGTTGCAAAATAAGATATATTTGTTCAAACACATGGGCCAAGAGACAATACAGAGAAGCAGGACCAAAATTTCTCATTCACAACACTATAAATAAAATTTGTGACTGTTTGCCAGATAAAGACTTCATGGGGAATGATGTCTTGTCAGAGATACTAGGAAACCTGCTGTTTACAACCTTAGAAGACAGACAGTGATTTTTTGGCAAAGCAACAGATGTCCTGGTTTGCTTAAAATGAAGTGGTTTACAGCAAGGTAAGAGGCTTAACTAAGGGCTTAGGGGAATGGAATATTTTCTTTAAAGAAAAAATTTAACTATAAAAAAGGTAAAGAGATTTTGGATTATAAAACCTTTTTACAGTTTATTTCCTATTATTAATTTCTTAAAATATATATATAAAAATGAGGATCTGACTAAATGAATCAGGACGTCAATTGATAAAGGTCCGTCCTTGTAAACAAATAAATAATTATTTACAATCTTTGGCAAAACAAAATGAAATTTCATCAATCTCACTCTCACACACACTTGCAAGGAAAAAAAAAGAAAAAGAAATAAAAAACCCCATCATAAATAATTTACAAAGAATAGGAAAATTATGATACAGTCCAAATATTAACATCTTCATCCCTAAACTGATGTCTCTCTCTGACAAAACAAAAAACTCTACACAGCCATTACGCATTACATTTAATGAAGTCATCCTCCCTTCTGTCGGGAACTTGGGGATGCCATTTGAAACACCAAAAGAAAACAAAATATTTAAACACCTCATGAAGAGGATTTGTGAAAAAAAAAAAAATCCAAAACAAAAGAAAAACCAGCAACAAAACAAACTGAAATAAAATTCTAAAAAAAGATTTGATAATATGAATACTACAAAATGTGCAATAAAGCCAGCAACTGTTGATTCCTTTCTAATGAATATAGCAACAAAATCTATTTCAAGGGAGAAAAAGTTGATTCAACATTTAGCTCACTGTGCCCCAGAAGGCAGAGGTACTGTATTCTTCCATCAGGTATCCCATCTATGAATAAAATTACACCAGCATGTGTTCGTTTTGTGAACAAAGCTCATACAATTTAAACAAAGCAAAAATGTTAAACATGTCTATACTATTGTTTATCTGAGTAACTGTTGTATCTGTTTAGAATAAACACTGGTACCCCTTCAGCATTATTTAAGAAGTTCTATATACAGCAGACAAAGGTAACAATACAAAAATATTAAAATTAGGGTAACTGGATATATATTAAGGTTCCATTTGTAAATTCCTTATTATTATTCATTTAACTTCAAAGTATACATGACTACAACCCATGGAATTATACTCAGAGTGTAGGCCATGCCTTGACAATATCTACATATTTTGATATGCTTCAAAAAGAGCTTTAAAATATTATTTGTGAATGTATTACTGATGCATTATATGCTTTAAAATCAGTTATCAGAGAAGGTAGCTTGGTGTGATAATCACCATAAATACTACCAAAATATTTATAAATGGAACCTTAAATTCATATGTTACCGAATTAACTAATGGTGGTGTTGCCACCTTTTCAAAATCCCACATCAGGATTCACGATGTCAAAGTGCTTTTTGCAGCAGAGGTGGAAAAGTGGTTCGGGTTCATTTTGCTCCACATGGTCATGGTATATTCTTTATTACAAGGCAATGCAGAATATGAAGGAAACAGGGCAACTGGAAATAATTTTTTGTAAGTCAGACAATAGTGATAGCTTCAGATGTTTAAATGAATCACTCTTCCATTTCACATGAGAGTTTCTAGTTCAAATCTGTTTGACTGAATAAAGCTCCTACTAGAGAATTTTTTAGGTTGCAAATTTGATAGTTCTACCAATTATAATTTTAAAGAGTGTTACCTTATCAACTAAGCACCTTTTTGAATCAATAAATGTTTATGATTGATCTTTACTTTAATATGCAAAGTAATTTTCTCTGCTGGTGTGGCCCTCCATTACTTTGCTAAAATTAGACCCAGAAGCTTTGTGTTACTAAAGTCCAGTCTTGATCAGAGCAAGGAAGTGTCCACCATACACCCAAAAAATTAAAACACATTTTTCTTCACTTAAACATAATGACTGATAATCATCATCCCCCCTCTTTTTCTCCATATATATAAATACATTAAGTAATTACATTTTTATATGTAAACGTCATTCTTTTAAAAAGACAAGTAAACAAACAAACACATTTTGCTAAGTTTTCACCCTACGAAAGTGTTCTAATGTATCAATCTGCTTTTGCTTCGGTGGTGGGTCCGACGTTCACGTTTAGGTTTCATTAGTCCTGGCTGTGAGAAGGCACTTGGGTGGAAGGATGGCTGAAGCACTCCTGGCAGCTGGGAGGATCTTGGAGAGTGGAGCACGAGGACAGAGGGCAGGAGGTTCACAAAAATAGAAACTGGGAGTACCAGGGTGTACTGAGGTGTCTGGGTTGCATAGCATCTACAGTACTTAGCTGGTAATGCAGCAACCATTGCTCAAGCATCTGAAAAAAATGGGAGAAAATACCTTAATTGTGGTTGGAGTCTTTTTGGTTGGGAAGTCAACCACACAAGAACTCCACCATGATACAATAAAGAGATACAGCACAATGCTTTCTGTTCTTCCTTTTTCTACAAATGGGAAGACATTTATATAAAAACACATATGCCCACATATAGAAAGAGATAAGCATATGTATGTGCAGCTATGTATCTAAATATAGATATAAAATCATATACAAGAAAATCTGGAAAAGCTTTTTCTGTATTTCAAAACATTTCAGACAAGGCATTACAGGCAGACATGCTCATTATTGATATCTGCTTTCTTTTCCATGCCTTTTGAAAGAGGGGTGATCCAGAAGTATCTCTCTGCAGGCAGGACACACTGAAATAGCCTACAGAGGACAGTGGATATACAGAGAGAATTCTAAGCAAGTCTCTCTCAGGAATTCCTACCTCATTTTTTACATGTGGATAATATTAACCATCTGGGGTTTATTATTCAAATTGAGATTACTGTAGGAGAAAGGAACATTCATGGCATTTCAACAAATCAATATGATGCAAACAACAAATAAATGCTAGGATATTACAGATTGCTTTTCATTTAGAGGATACATTTCATTTAAACACTTTGTGCTTGCTCCACAAGTTATCAAAGGCTTCAGGGTTTTCCAGAAACTTTCTGTAACTAACCTCTGCATTCATATTTGAGGTCAGAGAAATAGACCATCTCTTGAGAGAAGACAAAAAGACCTAATCGTCCACCAGCAAAAGTTGTATCATAGATTGGTCCAGAATCCACCATTACTTGTTTCCCTTCATAAACCAGAACTCTGTAAAGAAGAACATAAATTAAACAAGAAGGATAATACAGTGTCCAGTGTAAAAGCTGGTAACATTCTCTAAAAAGTGAAACAGAATTAATTTTAACAAGGCACCAGAAAACCCAACCTCATTGTAGGGATCACTTCTCATCCCTATCTCACACCCACCTGGCTGGCAGCCATAACACATTAATCAGAAGCAGTGGGGCTGCTCCTCAAGTGATTTTATGCACACCATCTGCAAAAGATTTCCCAGTTCTTTATTTAGAACAGTCATGTCTCCTGGAATGAACTATGTCATGTACTAGCATTCACTGATAAGCCCCTGTCCCAGTGAACTCAGAGGTTAGAACAGGACCTTGTCATATCACTGAGCAAAGCCGTCTTTGCAGCTGTGTGAACAGCTGATTTATTTATCTTTAGGTGCAAGGGCCAACATCAGAAATTGGAAGAACCATCCCTTCAGAGTCAAACAAAACATTAATTGGAGACATGCTGAATCTCAATTTCAGACATTTTAAGAGCTTAATGAAAGCAGGAAGGATTTGGAAACAAACAGCTAGACTAATAATAAATTGGAAAAGGAGAACGTGGATTTTTTGGTTTTTGGAGGGTTTTTTTAGTATTTCAGGCATCCACCCTGGAGGCAAAAGACCTCGAAAGACAGCACTTCATTTTCTTTCTTTATCAGAAAGACTGCATTTCCTCAAACTTGGATCCTCCACTTCTCCTGGAAGACCTTGAGACAGTCAAGATTTTTAGGCCCTCAGTCTCATGGGACTAAAATGAGGAATTCTTCTCACTATATGAGAAATGAGAAATTATTCTATGGTTTGTTAATTAGACTAGTCTCTGGAGGCAGGGATTAGTGTCCTGCTTAACTGGCAATACATTGGTTATACACAGCAATACAGATGGCTTCGCATGAGAATGAACACACTTGAGAAGCTTCCTTGAAGTGTATTATTTCCTGAAAAGTGCACAAAGACTGCTCCCTGAATTCAGTTTTTAATGGATGGTGAAAAGAACAACAAAAAAAAGACAGACTTTCATGTTCATATAACCCTATATAATATAATTCTCAAAATATCACGAAACCAAAACATATGGGAAGAGTTTAATAGTTCATTCATCCCACCAAAAAAAATTACGTAGCTCTGATCATGTTCATATGGAATTGATATTTCTGTACAAATAGACTACATGAGTGAAATAATTAATTTATTTTCTCTCAGAACACCCTAGAGTATGAAGGAATTTAATGCCCCAAGCCACAGAATTTGTCATGCTAGATTAATCTAATGTGATACCAGAGGTAAGTAACATCTTTTGTCTGACCCTATGTAGATTCTGTAAAGGAAGTTACAGGTAACAACAATATGAAAGAAAAAAATCAAGTTTCCTGTTGCCCTGTATCAGTCAATGCTTTGCACTGCAATACACCAATCCATAAAGAAACTCCTCTCTTGCCAAGAAACAGGTAACTTATTCTATCCTAATTTGTCTACACTTAATCTTTCACAGACAAATGAAAATCCCCTGCATGTAAACACAAACAAGACTTTTAGAGGTAAGGTCTGACTCTAGCCCGTGAAAAATATCCTTCACAGTTCCAGTAGTTAGTAGAAGACAAAACCAACGTGGGCAGTTAATGCTCAGTCTTTGGAACATCAGCTAAACAGCTGGGCTCTACAGAAAGTCATATGCCACAGCTCCTTGTGTGCATTACAGATGTGCTCATGGCCACTTCTGCAGTGTCTTGTATAAGCCACTACAGGAGACAGGATGCTGAAGTAGACAGGCCCTTGGCCTACTTCCCTGAGGCAATGCTCATGTTTCTAATTAATTTCATTCACTGAAATTCCACAGGCTGGGGAGCAATCTCATGTTCTAATCTTGCTTTGAGTTTTGCTCAGGAATTTTTGGTCTCTTTACAGAAAAGCTATTGAGAAAGAATTCTATTTTTTTTTCTTTAATTTAAGGGTATTTAGCTGATGTAAATATTGAAGCATCCAGACTAAATTAAATACATCTGAAAAGGAAAATAACTTATTCTGATGATAACAAAATGTTCCCAAAATATTCGACAAACTGTCACACAAGTAACATAATTATCAGAAACAACAATGAAAACTGATAACATAGCTTTTAAATCAACAGTGACAAAAGTACTACTACTAGAAAATGTAGAGGTGCAGAAATATCTCTTACTTTATTAATCCTGTTTTAGGCCTATGAATCAAATGCCACCTGTAAGCAGTATAATCTTTCCAGCCAATGTTCTTGGGATCATGCCACAAAGTACGCACCTAGAGTAGGAATACAAATGCCTCATTAGAAACACACTGTGCTCCAGTAACTGTACATCCACCATAGTAACTGCACATACAGCCAAAGCTTATTTTCTGCAGAGCATGAAACTGAAAATACTTTAACATTTGACTGTATGATCAAAAGGCTTCTTTTATGGGGTGAGAGTAATGGAAGTTTCTGTCTTAAACTGTTGACCAGTTATTCATCTGCAGTTTCATAGCTAGAGTCACTGAAGACCATTACAGCATCGAAACTTGACTTCCCTCATGAATCACAGAATCAGCCAAATTGGAAGAGACCCACAAGGATCATCAAGTCCAACTCCTGGACATGCAAAGGACCATCCCCAAGAGTCACATCATATGCTTGAGAGTATTGTCCAAATGCTCCTGGAACTCTTCAGGTTTGCACATACACACACCCATGCTGAAAGAGTTGGTGCTGCACAAGTGCCTCCAGTGAGAGAGAGGGACTGCAGCTTGCACAGATGTTACTGCCTGTGGTTGTTTCTTGAAAATTTTCACTCAGTAATGGTCCTATCAATTCCTGTACACATCTGAAGGCCTATGAACCTAATTTCCAAAATACACAGGTTCCTTCCATGTTTGGACCCTATCTGGAACAGCAGTAGTTTTTCTCTCTTTTCTTTCTTTTCTCTTTTTCTGTCACCGGTTACTGTACTCTAAACAATGTATAATTCAAACAAGCTGAACACCAAAGAAATAGGTTCCAGTACAAAAGTAACAAAGGATTTGTGTATAACTGAGACCTCTCACTCCTCCTCCTTTTAATCACATCTCATCTTCCCTTTTATACATGTGATTTTCTTTGAAACATAATGCAAACATTATTATTGACAGTACTAACAAGGGAATTGAAGAAAAACTGATAAACCTCTGTAAAACTTGATTCATGAAAGGAAAGTCTTTTTGAGACATGTCCCTTATTTTTAAAATATTAGTCATGCACTGTTGGCCTGAAGTTTTAAATCTCTCACCTGTCCAGGGGTGTTTCCTGTGTGCCAGAGAGCATTTCGTAAGTGTTCACCAGTACCAGTTGTTGAATTCACTACTTTGAGTGACACACCAGAATAGCCATAGGCCCTGGTGGGTTTGTCCTCCCAATAGGTCTGGGTGACCTGCTTCCACATGAGAACGTAAAACCGACTGCTGGACTGGTAGCCAAACACAAAGCCAGCATAGTCATCGTCGCGGTCTGTGTTCACATAGAATGTCCCGCTGAAGTCAACAGAGCTGAACTCATCGTAGCCTGGAAGAGAGAAAAAGAGACAAAACATTGGGTTACAATGCTGGGTCCAGTTGCATACACCTAAGAGTCCCAGCTACATTCTAAATTTTGGCAGGAGTCGTAAGTAGTCTTTCTCAGTTTTCTAACCTGTAGAAGAGGAGGTAATTACAGAAGGTAATTACACTTACCTGCATGGAGATTTTTAGAGAGAAATAAGTTGCTTACAAGGTGCGCTGACAGTAAGCAGTATACTTATTTAATTTTTTTCAGTTGTGTATCTTATGTATGTTACAGTCAGTGATGAGATGAATGGACAAAAATGCAGGCAGCATTGAGCAGTTTTTACTTTGGGCATGTACACTGTCTCTGTGGTTAGTCCAAAGTTTACAGCACCAAAAAGGTGCATTTATCTATCTTTATTCCCCTTTCCTTATCACAGAATCACTGGTTACTTTTCCAAAGACGATGACTTACACCTGATACTCACCTACAGCTATTCCAGGATCCGAGTTGGCAGTCTGAACCAGTTCTTTGCCTTGGTGGCGAATAACCCAGTTGGGATCAATCTGAGCTGTTCCCTTGGGGTCCAGAGGGACCATCTGGAATTTTCTGAAATCAGTTTCACTGATGGCATTGTTTTCAGGGCATACATCATAAATATCTGGAACATTGTCATTGTCAAAGTCATCTTTGCAAATATCACCTCTTCCATCACCTGTAAGCAATGTGAATAAGCAAAGGCAATTGTTAGCAATTTATCCAACCCCAGTGTAAATACCACATTGGAATCAGGGTGGGAAAAGTTGGAAGTTTGCTATGTCGATGTAATTCACTAATGCTTGCATTACATTTTCAGTTTGATTTGTTCCAGATGTGGATACAGCACCACATCTTAATATGTGCTGTGCAAATCAATTCAAACAACAGCATTAAAATCTTAATCCTCCACACATTACTAAATCTTTATACATTGTTGATCATATTAAACTTTATTACAGACTCTTATCACCTAAGATTCTTTCTGCATTAATCTGAGATGCTTCAGATTGCAGATGTATCACCTCTACATCAAATGAAAGGGGGAAGAGTGTTGCAGTAAGATATGCATACATGCTTAGCCACTCTTTCACTTGTAGGTAGAACAATTTGACTAATTAAAAACATAGTTCTTCAGAAAAATGCATGAGAAAAGAAGGCAGCACTGTATTCAAAAGGACTAGCCTCAGAGGGATGAAAAAAATAAAGTTTTATTATATGAAATACAGTAAGATTTTTAGAGAATACAAAAATACAGCTCATCTACAGTTGTGCTTCTGCTCAACTACTTTTACACTCAATATTTTAAAAAAACTAAAAATTATTTCCTTTCTTAGTTTACCCATAATATTAATGGAAACCAGGAGACGTGATGTGCCTCAAACAGCGAGAAGTGAAAGGAGGCATCTATAAAAAATCTCATTGCCAATAGCTCTATTATTCCATTGCATACAATAGCACAAAGACCTGAAAATGATGTAGAAAAGCTTGGCTAGACAAGTACAGAAACGAATTCCCACGTGGCTCCAACTTTTACAACAGAAACCACTGGGTATTAGACTGGGTACTAACACAAAACCAGTGCTGCCCACTAATTCGTTTCTATCCTCACATAGCAGAGCATCTGCTTTTTTTTTTCCCCAGTGTTTATGACTGCCCTAAGAACATGGGAATTAACAACATGGGACATAGTGACCCAGCTCATTCAATACTGACTTACTACTAGATGTTTCACAGAAAAATGGAAAGCTACCTTACTGGGACTGACCAACACAGCATTACCCAAGCATGGAGCCTTCAGAGAGAAGGCAGAATGAGTTTTAGGCAACGGCCAAAAAGAAAAGAGTAATCAGAGAAAACTGAAACATCTAGTATTTATCTCAGGGCTCTCTGCAGCTACGTGGTAAAATGGTCCCATTTTCCACCCTGGATATCTGCCATAGAGAACTCCAAATTCTGACCAGCTGTGTGCTCCTCCACCTGTTTGTCTTAGCACTTATTGGAGGAAAGGGAGTGAATTTCCTATTTTGTTTCCTTTGCCAAATCAAAGAGATAATTCACAAAAGAATCTAATTATTCACTGAAAGTCCAGCTGATGTTCATTTGGTAGTGAGTTGCTGCTGACAACATTCATTCCTTGTCAAGGAAAGTTAGTAAGTGTTTGTTTATCCAGTCACATCCAACAGCTCTCTCCAGGGCCTCATCTTTATATGCTAAAACTCACATCTTCAAGAGTCTGGGAGCAATTTTTGGCTTTATTTATCCCTTTTCCAAGATTTCTGTTGGACCTGCTGCTAAACACAGTGATGAGCTGGCTAAACTGATTAAATATATGCTTCTTCTGAATCATTAATCCATACATAAATGTAGTTTCCCTTACAAGATCCAGGCAATGCATGACTTAACAAACTGTCTCATCTTGGGGTCACCCTTATTCTGGATTTCTGAAATTAAGGGGCTATTCCAGGGACTGGCAATTACAAAGATATTCTGGACACATATTATAGGACTGAAAGGTTATATAAATTAAGAGCTACTACTGACCACCAACCAGAATCTTCCTACTGACGGCAGTTGTTTTACCAGGAAATCAGACAAGGCTCAGCATTTTATCTTTCTAAATGTACATAAAAACATATTGTGTAGGTAATAAACTCTGCTTTCAATTTCTACAGCATAGCCAAGGAACGACTACAGCAAGTTGTATAACTTGGAACAGAAATTGCTTACCTGTATTTATCACAAGCGTCATTATTGTAAACATATTTGGTGGTTATCAAAGGATCATGAACATTTACAAGATTAGAATAATTGTGAAAATATCACTATTTCATTATTTAAATAATGCCAAACATAGAGAAGGACTTTTTGAGGTGATCAGCAACATTTTACCAAAAAAACTGGAAAAAAGAGCAATTACATATCCATTTTTTAAAACTGTGACATGTATATCATCCAGATATATTTAAAGCATCCTAAAAAGAAAATTTGAGAAAAGCTGCTCAGAATTCAATTTTTGAAAAATAATTAAAAATTAACAATATTTTTAGACTGTAAAAATCCTGGAAAATAGTCTGTTTTTCAAAATAAAACAGAGCAGTAAACCATATTTTCTCCATTTTAATCTTCAGATGGTAACTTGTTTTGCAACAGCTCCCTTTCCATTTTTTAAGACATTTGAAATTCAAGCTATTTGAAATATTTTCCAAGACTTTTAGTATTTCAATTAAATGTGAAAATAAGAATATTTTTCAAAAATTTTTGTTGTTTTTTTTTTAAATTTGTTAAAAGTTTTCTTCTATAATTAAGTATGTGCATGTTTGAGCTCCTGTTAAAGATGCTTCCTAATGCTCTAACCCTGGACCAAACTGACCACTTCAGCTCCATCAAATTCCATGGTGTCTCAACTATCAAAAGCAGCTCAGTTTGATGTGAAGTCTCTCTTCACCAGATGTTAATACTCCAAGATCAAAATCAGATACTAAGAACCAAATGAAATTCATAAGACCTTGTTCTTACCATCTGAGTCCTCCTGCCCAGGGTTGTATCTGAGGCGACAGTTGTCCCTGTCATCTGGGACACCATCGTTGTCATCATCAGAATCACAGGCATCTCCTTTACCATCCTGATCGTGGTCAGCCTGGTTAGCGTTGGGGATGTAAGGGCAGTTATCCTGGTTGTTCTGGTGGCCATCTTCATCTATGTCCTCATTATTGTCACACTGGTCACCAACAAGGTCATTATCTGCATCAGTCTACCCCAAAAAAATTTTACAGAATAATTTTATTATTTTCACTCAATGCAAAGGACAGCCTGCTACTTCACTGCTCAACACTTCTCTTCAAAGATTTCTGTAGTGACAAATGATACCACAATGACAACCATGCTTAAAACACAAGCATAATAACTTCAAGCTTGTATGGCTACTTATTCTTCTATCAGTGGGTAAGATCTGGTCCCCGAGATATTGCAGGGCAGGGCTTTATTTGCAGATGCATTAAAGAAGTCATCACTGTACTTCCTTTGCATCTGAGACAAAGAGATCTCACAACATGAGATGCGAAAGCGAGCAATATGGATCCACCTCTTCAGCTGTCCAGCACGGGGACCGATAGCAATTCCTGTGCTCTTTTCTCTGCTCTTGTTCTGATGTTACCATTAAGGAAACTCTTTTCATCACTTACCTGGTCTGGATTATGCATCAATGGACAATTATCACACTGATCACCAACTCCATCACCATCTGTATCACTCTGGTCTGTGTTGTAGACGTAAGGACAATTATCTCGTTCATTAAAAATGTCTAGAGGGAAAAAACAACAAAATATTGAAAAAATCAAAATGATACAACATCCAACACAGACAGCCATAGACTGTAGGAGTCACCAGTAATGAAGCAAGGCTCTTAAGGGGTTCATAAGCTTTCTGGTTGCTACAACACCATTGCTACAAAATGAAATGGTTAAGATTAATTGAAAGAAAAACTATGGTATCAATTCTATTTTTCTTGCTATGATAAAGTTTTCTGTATGCATCTTTCTACGGAATTTTTCTAGAATAAGGGCTGATTATGTCCTAAGCATTTAGTCCTTTTTCATAGAATAACAGATAAAGAGGTACAGTATTTTTCTTTTTAAATAATTTGGTTTGGATTTTCTTCCCCCACTCTAAGAAGTGCCACAGAACACACAGCTATATCAGGTTCAAACTTCTGAAGAAATGAAGAATTTCTTATAGAGAAATGACTATATTAATATTCAGCTTCCTCAGCATTTAATAACTTAATTTTGCTAGAACATGTGCATCATTAATTGTATAGCATGACAAATTTTCAAAAGAACCTGTTCCTCCTCAGGAAACTTTATTATAAACCAAACAATCTACTTCAAAATTATAATAAGATGAAAAGAAACAAACACATGTTGGCATATCTGTCTGGGAAAGATACAAGGACCCTTTCCTCTATTACACGGTCCCTGGATATTTGCATAATCTTTCAGCCAATAACATATGATTGGATTTTTGTTAAAATGCGGAACTACCATAAGTACTAGTATGAACCTGATGATCAGAAGAAGGATGAGAGGACTTCAAAATGTTCAGAATCTAAAGTCAGATAAGCATCCAAAAGTTGAAAACATTATTGAGGAAAACGCAAAGCTAGATTCCTTCAACTTTCAGTATTACTGGATCCTTACACATTTGAAATGCTGCAGGGATATGATTTTTGAACGATATTTAAGTGTATTTCCCCTTTCTTAATTCTGACCAAATTGGGGTTATATGGGAATGTACTGGTAGATGAAATAAACATTTTAACAAGATTTTAAGACACACAAAAGAATGTGTATTTGGATTACTATGAGCTTTGCATACATTCATGGGAAAGCAGATTACTTTACTATGGATATTGTCTTAGCTGCGTGAATATTCTGATGCTTTTTCCCTCCCTAAAAGGAAAAGTCAACACAAGTGTCATATTAGACCCTGATTACTTTGGAATACAGATGAAGGAAAGATTTTTCTTTTTTAAGATTACACTGATATAGACTTGCTGTGATTTATTCTTTAATAATATTAACTATAGTCATTTAAGGACTGTATGGGCAACTATACTACACAGGACAGATAATTTCAGACTTCTCTATCTTTGAGCTGCCAGACCCAATTTTATTCCACATATAAAAGCAGGTAGCCCATCTTACTGGACATAAAGCAAAGTGCACTTGTGGAACAGCACCTAGTTCTCAAAAGTGAAATCCTACCATCTCCATCAATATCCACAGCACATGAGTCACCCTCCCCATTGTTGTCTGTGTCAATCTGAGCAGGGTTGTGCACATAGGGGCAATTATCACAGCGGTCACCAACTTCATCCTTGTCGTAATCAAACTGGCGGGGGTTGAACAGAAGAGGGCAATTATCCTGGCAAAGAAAAAATAGAAGATTTCACAATATAAATCACAACTCATGAGAGCACACTATGAAGTGGTAACTCCTGTTCATCTTGGACAGAGTTCAAAAACCAAGTATTATTAATACATTATTTTTTCAATGGACAAGCTGTACCTATACTGAAGATCTTGGTGGTAACAGGATGGCATCTGAACAGCCTGGCTCAGTGTCTGTTTTGTACAAAACATGTGAATTGTGTTCCATATCTCACAAGGAGAGCAACAGGCATTTTAAACTGGATCTGTACTCAGATATATAAATAAAGGTGTATCATTGGTACATGTACTTTAGAAAAAAAAAAAACAGAACAAGTTGTAAAATCAAGCCAGCTTCAACTGCATTCTATAATTTTTGAAAAATAAAAGAAAAACCAACTAGAATTGTTACGCTGACTTTTTTGGAACAGACTAGTGTCAGTATTTTCAAGTTTATATGACATATTTTGATTTTACAATTTAAATAGGTATTGACTTTTTGTTGGTTGTGTTCTATTGAACACAATAAAAAATGTAATTTTTTTTTAAATGTTAAAACTAAATACTGTCCTTTATCAAAAATATTTTTTCCCTGAGACGATTCCTTTTAATGGATTTTTGAAACCTTTCTATCACTTTAATATCAAAATCTGCCAGAAGAAGAATTCTCACGTTTCACACATTCCCAAATTACACATGGACTTTTGCACAGGCATGAGAAAGTACTGTGTGAAATACAGAGAAGAAAGAAAGAAAACTGAAACAGTGGGAGTGAGGGCTACATCAGTTGCATGGAATCTGAAGGGAGACATAAGGAAAAAAACTTTAAACTACTTTTTCTCTGCTAAAGAGAAAAAAACCCTACATTTACTGGGAAATAATTTTTAGCACAATATTTTAAATTCCCCAGAAATACATTTCATATAATCAAGGGTAACATATAGAGGCCAATCAAAATCTTACACTGTTCATCAAATAACTTCTAGCTACGATTAAAAAAAATATATATACTAAATCATATTACTTTATCAAGTGATTCTTCGTTTGTTTTTTTTTAATTTCCCAAATAGAGACCAAATGAACACCCAGCTTTAACCTTCTGAAGCTCTAGAGCATATAGGTTCCCTCTGAAGGGAACAAAGAAGAACAGTAAAATTCTAATACCAACTCACTCATCCTAAACATGTTCAGAAAAGCCAGGGTGAAGCACACTCTGAAAGTGCCTCTCTTTCTGTTGAATGTAGAAGGTAACAGTTTTAGACTAAGTGTCTATCTTTTAGGCTCTGCAGGTAAATGAATTTGTCTTCTGTGCAGATCTGAAGGAAAGTATGAACCAGGCTAGGTATTTTCCTCCCATCATTTCCCCTTGATACTGGCTGTGTTTATAGTTCTTTTAGAAACAGGTTACAATGAATGAAAATAACATCATATAGGTAACATTTACCAGCTTTTCAAATACAGTAGACTTGTCATTCTGCCATTACAATATAAAAAATCCAATATTACTTTCCATTAAACTGTTTTCATGTATATAACTGAACTCAAAACTGATACAGAGAACATAGCTCCTGGTGTTCCCCACGCTGCTTTGCTCTGCACAGCACTACTCTCCTTTGACTGAGCATAGCTGTACTCTGCACTTCACGTCATTCAGGGAAGGAAGTGCAGAATAACTCAATTGAAGCTCTGAACAATAAAGTTCACATCTATTGTAATGTTTTTCCTTAAAATCAGATGTTTAGGTCAAATGTACTACAGACAATACACCTCTTACTTTGTCATCTTCAACACCATCATTGTCATCGTCTTCATCACAGGCATCTCCTTTGCCATCTTTATCAAAGTCTTCTTGGCCAGAGTTGGGCAGAAGGGGGCAGTTATCCTGGCCAAAAGAAATAATCAATACATTATGTTTACATTATGTCAGAATAACTTGCCTAGGCAGAGGAGTAGATATGGTACACCAGAGACTATAAAACAAGAGCAATCAGCAAAGTACTTTTTAAAGTGCCTGTTTGTTTGCTGCCAAAGATAGTATTCATTTGCTGCTTTCATATTGCAAAGTAAGTACAATGCATCTGCAAATAATTTTATTTCCCAGCTGCTATTAAAGTGACATTTCTAGTAAATTTTAGAGGAAACTAGCAGGGTACACACCACACACACAGACATGCATGCTTACATCAACTTTTTATAGACAATGAGATTGGTTTGAAGATTTTATAAAAAATGGCCAGGTTTGGTTGCCAGAAAAACAAAGATACATGCCAAGAGAAGGTCTTCAGAAACAGTTGTTCATATGGAAAGCTGCCACACAGCAATGGAAAGTACTACATGTCAATGAAGGAGAACACTATAAGAAAGTTTTGAAAAAAATGTCTTTATACTGTTCTGCAAAACAGTACCTTTGCACTCCTATGTCTTTAAAAATAAAAGACAAATGGATCTCTTTATTTTGTATCACAGCTTCGTAAAGAATGATTATTTTAAATAAGTAATTCTTAAGTTACACTGAAAAATAAGAAGTAAAACTGCTTGCCAAACTTTTAACATGAGTTTTTATTTTTTTTTAAATACTAAAACCAGCTAAAATGGATTGCAATTCTACCACTTGCTATGAATAAATACATCTCTGAAAACACAGTCTGTTATTCTCATTTCCACTCACATTCCAGATCTACCTCACCCAAAACTGAATCTGTCAACAGAGTCCAGAAATATCTTTTTTGCAACACATACTCTAAAATATTAACATTATAGTAAGATGTTTTAAATCTCCATGGTTCTAATAGTACAGACAACTTAAGAAAACTGGAAATTTTGTGATTAGAATCAAACATACAAAATTTTTACCAAATGCCTGTAAAGAGTCATGAATATTGACCTCAACATTAGTTACCAGTGATAAAAAAAAAAATTTGAAACAATGAAAGAAATTAGTCACAAGAGTAAGTTAATTTTCAATCATTATCAGCTCAAGGAAAGAAGCTTTTAAAAATCAAATTACTCAACTAGGATATTTTGTAAAGAATATAAGGGCCTGAAAATTTGTGGTGTTTTTAAGGAGTTTTTGTTGGTGGATGAAGGGATCCCCTTAAATGAAGTATTTGTGCCTATTAGATCAACACATTACACAAAACATGAAACAATCTTTAGAAACAAGTTTTTTCCTGAATAGGTTCAGCATATTGTGTTTAATCAAAACTAGTGCTTTGTGTTACATCATGAGTGAACACATTGCAAATTCTGATGACAGGAACTGAAAGAAGGCTATAGGAACTGCAACAGCTGAGTTGGCTGAATCCACAATGAGTAAACATCAATTACAGTGAGGAAGACCAACATTTGAGGTCCAAATTTCCATCCATATCTGAAACTCTTTAGATAATAGAACCCAGATTCTCACAAGTGACTTATTCTCGCAAACAACATGATTTGAAACTTTCCTAGTCTCTTGGTCTGTATTTGTTTTAACCAGTATAGTAGTCTAGAACTCAGGCATTTTTGCATTTCTTCCCTCATTTTTTTTAAGCAGAAGTTTTTGTGCTATAAGTTCAAGAATGTTTATAGATAGATAACTTTACCATGGAGAAGAAATGAAAATGTTTCAGGTCTGGGAAAATAAGCCCTCAAAAACCTCAGAAGAGAAAGCTTCCCCTTAGAGCCATGACTGATCAGCAAAATACTTGAGCATCTGCCTAGTGAACATGTGCAGGTAAATCCAGTGTTGTCAGTGGTCCCATAGGTAGGTGTTTAAAACTGAGCACCTGCATTTGCCTTCTTCTCAGACAAAATTCCTCCATCCCAGCTGCTTAATTTGCTGTTGCTGTATGCCCCTCTGTACTGTAGCTGTCATTCAACCATCAGCAAGGCCACCACTCAGAACAAGGATCCAGGGAATTGCCTGTCAGGAAGTGCCTTTTCCCCTCAGCTGTTTGGGCCATTGTTAAACTGGCGGACCTGGAACAACTTTCAGCCTGGTTTCATACAGCAGTGTAACTACATGGGGATGAGACCTACAAGGAGGCTCACCATTTTGAGCAATTCCCACTGGAAGGAATCTCAGGCCAAGAAACCAAGAAGGACTTACTGCGCTTCAGATGAGCACCGAACCAGGTCCCAGGGAACATACCATGGTGAACACACCCTACTAAAGCTACATGCCACCATTTTCAGCCTCCCTGATGCTGATTTTCTCATTAGTCTAATAATGTTTCATTGTCCACTACAACATCCTAGCTGCACAGCAAGATTGGACAAGTCCAAGTTGTCAAGTGTAGAGCCAATGGTAGCAGGTCATGCTTGGAAGGGTGAGAGCTGGGACTTCACATCTCTGAAGGGTGAGAGGCTGAATCTCTCATCCCATTCCTGTGAGCTTTTGCAACAAGGAGAACTCCTCTAATTATTCACATTCATTCCTTTCTTAGGCTCCTATTGTCAAAAATTATCTCAGGCTCTGAATCCAGTTTTCACAGCATGTGGTCTGTTTAACTCTTTGAAAGGAAGGGGTAGTTCAAGAAAGCATTTAGAATGTAGCCCTTGCATGGCTGTCAGTGTCTTTTTACAAGTCCTGCAGGTAGGATTCCACACTCACCTGGGCCCCAAAAATGGCTGTTTTTTCTCTCTAGCTGTGTGCTTCACACCCGTGCTTTAAGTAATTCCTGCTCAGTGTGCTAACTCCATTCACAAGCATCCCAATCATCCAATTCTGCATAGGAAGAAATCCAAAGCAGAGGACTCTGGACTTAATTTTGAGTATCCCTTACTGTATTTTACCAGATTAAGTGAATACACATTCCACACCATCTCCTAGAAAATGAGCAGGCTGTAATAGTCAAAAGCTTACTGAAAGCAACTACCAGCATCATGAATTAAAAGCATTACTCACAACTATTCAGGAAAAAGAGAAAATTTTGTTAATGCATGGTATTTTTATCAACCTTTTTCACCTACCTTCACACAGTGGTATGTTGCATTAGCAGCACAGACCAAGTTATTGTTAGGCCAGCCATCCAAATCTGAATCCTCACCACAGATGCGTCCATCACCAGCATACCCTGTCCTACATTCGCATTTATACATTGGATCACTGAAATGGCCCAGATAGATGCACTCTGCAGACTTATGGCAGCTGTGTGTCTTGTCCTTGCAGGGATTCTCAGGTTCACAGACCTATAAATGATGGAGCATATTCACTGAAACCTGATAATCACAGCCAGCTGTGTGTGCCTCAATTTTGTCAAAATCAAACCAGTCATTTAGAGGTCTGAAGACAGGAACTTTGTTTTAATTGTGGTTAGTAAATCATACTGCTCTGTCAGTTCACAACTCCAACAAATACGTACAATGAAAATAATTAAAAGAAACCACAGGAAAAATTAGACATTATTTAAAAAGTAATTAAAGTGGTTAACAATTTCAGCACTGTATCTGCCTTCTTCCAGATGTCATTAAACACCAGAAACTAACTGCAACAGAAAGTAGATTGTGCTCACCTCTTTTCTTTAGTGTTCTGCCTGACAGTAAAAAAGGACTATCTTATTTTCTTAAATCAGAGACCCTAAGGAATTCTTGTGTTCACCTCACATAGGTTTTTGTTACTTCTTGTTTATCACTATATTTTTCACTGATAGTGTTTGAGAATCTTATACAGATGGTTTACATGTAGAATTCACAAGCTGAGCTAAGCACAGATTGATTCAACAGCAACAAAGAGAAGGCATCCCATGACTTCCACTTTAACATTTTTGTCTTGTCTAGAAAACTGTAGTCTTCAACCTCACTTCCACTTCCTGCTATCCTTCACTGCTGATAAGGGAATTTAGGGACTGAGAACATCAGATGTGTTCAGACACTGGCATTAACATAGTTATATTTATGAAAGTAACAATCCTCTTTCCACTCTCCAGAATAGGTATGTAGACCTTGGAGAAAGGAGTGCAAACCAGGGAGATGTTTGGTCCTGGAATTTTAGGCTCATTTGGTACAACTGTGCAGATGCCTGAAGAAAATCAAACTCTTAAAAAAGCCAATCCCAAATTCAGAGTTCTGTCACTCAAAAACAAAATACTCAGGAACAACATTTATTTATTTCAGGCCATTTTTGTTTGCTACTCAAGTTTATCACATGCCATCATTAAAAGGTATTTCAGATGAGAATTACTCAAAGCCATCAAATTCCCTTCGACATCACTTACTTGCTTCTCTGTCTTGGCAACTTCCAGCCCCACTCCATAGGGCTGACTTCCTTTATAGCGTGGAGGACAAGGCAAGCAGTGGAAACCCGGGTTTGTGTTCACACAGCGATGGACCTGATTCACTTTAAAGCAAACATCTGACACTGCTATACACTGCAGGTAAAGAAAGAAGAAAAAATTAGATGGCTGTGTAATTCCCAAATGTGAATTTTTCATGGTGATTGCCTGATGTTAATGAAAACAAAATCAATACCTCATCAAGATCCTCACAGACAGTACCATTGCCAAGATACCCTGCTGGGCATGCCCCACATGACCAAGACCCATCTGGGTAACTGTTGCATTCTGCTCCAGGAAAGCAAGGATTTGACAAACACCCATCTGGCAAAGACACACAAAACTGTAAATTAAGTAAGGAGGATAAAAGGCATGTAAAACTTCACTAGAGTTATTAAATGCATTTAAGACTAAGTACTATTGATTTAATATGAAAATATTATGGATTGCTACGTCCGGTTGAATACATTACAGCATATTGAATCCCTGTTTAAGAAAGGCATATTTGTTAAAGAAGTCAGTATCGAGAATATATATAAAATCCCACAAAACAGTACTCAAAATAGTTAAATGTCCTCTCCTGAAACAAAGGTATAGTTAGCAGATTCCTGTAGTGTCACTTCATAAATTACCCATTAAAGAGATAACAGCAATAATAAGTGCTCAGACTGAATAAAGAATGAATACTAACCAATTGGGCAATCCTTCTTATTGCACATATCATGCTGCTTGGTATCTCCCACACATGGCTTTCCTCCATACTGTGGCTCTGGACTGTTACAGAGGCGAGACCGCTCACGAATTCCTCCTCCACAGGTAACCGTGCAGGCAGACCATGGAGACCAAGGACCCCACTGGCCATTCACTAAGATATGCAGAAAAGCAGAGCATCACAGGCAATAAAGTGGGGACATCTGGTGCCAATGACAGCAACCCTTCATCAGATCCCTGGCTAGAGACAGTTTCTCACTACATACATAGAAAGATGTTGGCAGATGTTTGCACTGAGATAGAAATTTTTCAGAAACAAACAAATGAAAAATACCCAACTGCTTCATAGACTTTTTTTGGCCAATAATTCAAAACAGCATGCCATGCCAATTGGATATGCAAAGAGAAAAAAGGGAAGAAAAATTATATGAAAGGAAAATGAAAGTGTGCGGAATGAAAGGTCCCTAAAAATGGTTTAAAAGTGTAGATGAATAAGAAAGAATTATAATAATAATTAACTGTGTTCAATGTGTAAAAAATGCATGCACAATTTCAAAGAAATCTGACTACTGGGGAATTCTATGTCTATTCCCAACAAGCACAGAAACTGCTTCCTTTTAGAAAGGAAGAGTTTATTTTTGATATGCAGAGATATATTGCTAAAATGGAAATTTCTCAAATTCTAAATTTTAAAGCCAAATTATAACTTGGAAGGTTTACAAAACCTCTGACAGTGTTGTTGTCCTCATTTTCAAAGTGCCTTTGTGTGTTATTTCACTTGTAAGGTAAAATTATATTTTCCATCATAGAAATTCACTGTCATTTAGACCTGAATAAAGAGAAGGACTTCAGCTGGACTATTATTGTGTTACTCTTGATGCAGGACCACAGACATACCTGGACATGGAGCCTTCTCACACTTCTCCGTTTCACGGCCATTTCCCACACAGTTTTTCCCACCCATCTGGGGAATAGGAGAGTTGCAGAGACGGATGCGGGTGATATTTCCTACTCCACAGGTTACTGAACAGGAAGACCAGGGAGACCAATGACTCCAGCCACCATCTTGACGTACTGCCAAAGAAAAGAGCAAAACTCAAGCAAACAGCTCACCTCGAGCACTAACACAAACTCACTTGTGAAGTTAGCCTTCTAATGAGCCTCTCACCACCTCTGATGAATGTCCCATCTTTTTTCCACCATTTCACTTACAAAGCCCAGCATGCCAGCTCAGGTACTGAAGAACAGCTTTCTTAGGAATTTCTGTAACCAGTGTATGACTAACAATGATTTTAGACATTTTGCTTAAAAATAAACTTTTCCAATGAAACAAACAGTTGTTCAAAATGCACATTTGGACATCTAGCAGTCTCAGCTGCTAGATACTGCCTTACATACTATACTAGCCCAGTTATTGCTGGTACCTGCAATAGTATTAACTACACTTCTGCAATATCATCTTTTTAAGTGCCTTAAATATAAAGACAGTTTGATATTTTGCAAAAATCTTCCATGATTATTATATTCCTAAACACAATTAAGTTAATGGGATGGCCCAACAATCAATGAATGGCAGATGTAAACACAGCCAGTATATCATGGTTATGAACTAAGTATTATCTCCAAACTGAGTTCAAACAAAAGACTCCAGTTCATAATGTTAAAGAAAGTATCACTCATTATCTTTTTTTTTTAACATAGCTGAGCTCAAAATGTACATACCTATTAAATTGTCAGGAAAGGGAGGAATGTTTGAAAGGGGAAAAATGACAAAGAATCTAATGATAGCTACTTTAATTGTGCAGATAGGATTTCTTAAGTACATACTGTCCCAACTTAGCTTGGTTTTGCTTTGAGATGCCCAAAGAAGCTTTTAAAAAAGAAGAAATTTTATTACTTACTGCGATGGTCACATTTCTTAAAGCTGCACATCCTTGTTTGGATGTGTGGGCCTGTACAAGCACTCCTGGTGACATCACACGACCTTCCTCGCATCTGAGTCCCAGAGCCACAGGTAACTGAGCACTTTGTCCAGTCTGACCATGGGGACCAGCCTTCCTCACTGTCATCAGCTGCAGAGCATAAGACAAGAAAAAGTGCTTAGTTTTCAAAGTTGCTCTATTATCCTATTTAGAAGGTATTCACTTCTCTTTCTCTGTGGAATATGTACATTTATATCTCTCCTTTCCTAATTTCACTTTCCCAAGCTGCCACAGAAGTAAGGGAATTATGGTGTAACATAATGAGAGGTTAGTTCATGTGAGAATCCTGGACCTTCATGAACTTGGTGTGTAGCGTGTTTGCATGAAGCACTGATCTTTGGAGGAAGAACATCTTATGTCTAGAATGGACTAAGCCCAAAACTGAGTCCAAATCGTCCTCGGCTTCAGAATTTAGGTCAGTGTGATGAGATGTGGTCCCACCTTTAAAAGCTACATAATGGTGAACATCATCAAGAGCACATTGTAAGAATATGCCCTATGCTCTGAATGGGCAAAAACCCATAAAATATGACTGGTGAGAAGCATGCTTTCAGCAGTTTATGCCCAAGGTAGCTAGGCAGGTTATCATGTTAATTCTCAGCAACCAATATAATCAATGAAGACAGATCAAGTCCTTCAGGGGGTAACTTCAGGCACCCAAGTTACTTCATATGATCTTTGTACACATACAAGTTTTATATTTGATCTTACCCGCCTTGACATCTTACTTGTTTTGAGCTTTCAAAAACACTCGTAGTGATTTTAAATAATGCCAAAGAGTATCTGTCTTTCTCTTCAGCTAAATACTCACAGTGAGAGCAGACTGGACAGCATTCACCTTCAACAAAAGCTGGATCAGCACAGGAGACTGCTGGGCAGGTGATCTGATTGCACACAATTTTGGAATCCTAAAGGCAAAGAAGTCAACTTAGTGATTTATGCTCATAGACAGAGGTAAATGAAGGTGGGCATCTGGGGAAGTTTCATGTGTGGAAATGTTTTGATTTGTTCTAACTACCATGGACATGGGGACTGCTTTTTATAAATGTCATGAAGTCCAGCCAAGCTCTAAGTAAATACGACCAGACCTGGACAGATGAACTGGATTAAACCCACCATCCATTTTTGCAGAGAAGAAGGTTTCCAAAACCTTACCTGGCAAACGCACTTGGTGCAGCTATCTACAATCCAGCTTTCATTATCTGCAAAGACACGGCCATCCTGCCAGCAAACTGGTTGGTTCTTCAGTGTTTTGTTAGGCCCAATCAGTTCCCACATAATTTGGTTCTCTTCAGACTAGAAGATGGAGTTAATGAAAACAAGTTGTGTATTTCATAAGCAAACTGTTTTAAATAGACAAAACTGAGACACCACTGGACTTAATTCTTGCATTAAAAAAGTATTTTTACATATTTATACACATAAGGAGAATGATCTCAAGTATTGCAGTCCTGCACAGCAATTCTTCTAGCAATGGTACAAACACAGTCACATGATATTAATGGAAATCTCTTCTTAGCCGTATTGCTTTCCTCTAGTACAGCTCATCTTTAGATGAGAAGATTTTAATCCTGAGACATATGGCATAGTAATAAAATTCCTTCAGAAATATTAGCTGATTCAGAGTAAGAAGAGGGGCAGACTTCTGCAAAACATCACTGTTAAACGTCAACTATGAAAATCCCATACATTTATTTACAGTTTAGGTACCCCATGTAGCCACTTACTGATGCATTCATAAACAGTACAAACATGTAACAAGCATGCAGGCAAGACTGGGATTGTTAGCTTTCAATTTCCAAATCGTTAGAAGGACTTCCCCTGTGTGTGAGTGCATGTGTGTGTGCCCTTTTAAACCTAGTCTGGGAAAACCAAGTCTTGATTAAGGTGTTATACTCAAGCAATACCAAACTAGTCACAACGAAAAGAGGACATCTTTACATTATGTAGATATACTAACAAGTGTTTATATGTAATACAGAAATCTCTATTAACTGCCCTGACACAAAATAAGTATGGAAAGAGCACTGCACAGCAGACCTCTGTCAGTTCTCCAGATTTACAGGTACCTACCACTTTTTGGAGGTTATCAGCCAAGTTGTTCACCACGATGCGCAGGCCGGTGAGCTCTGTGAACATTGATCCCAGCTCTTCACAGGAGCGGTCACAGAACTCGGCCTTCTCCGGTTTCTCACCCACGTACTCAGTTGTGACAGCAGGGCTCAAATGAAGGATCTCAGTGCTCTCGTTGATGGTGTTCACTTCAGCTGGCAGCAAGAGAATGAAAGAGAACAGCAGCATATACAAAACTCTTCCACAGATTACAGATTCCTGCTGAAATCACAGATTGGCACCCATGGGTTGAACACATCTATTTTGGCACAGCTTCATGCTTATTATACCCATGAATAAAAGAGGAGTTAGATGTCAGCTGGTTCCAATTATATGCTTTCCCTTTTCAAAATTAAGAGCCAAGCTGTGTCTCACATGGCCCTCACTTTAAAATTGTTGGCACTGCAACACATTCATTTATGAAGAAGGCTAACAAAAGAACACAGTATCAAAAAAGCAAAACCATTCTATCCACTCAGACATAAAAGGATTCATATTTGTTCATGACCTATCAAACTTTCCCAAGGCAGGGAAAAAGGCAGGAGAAAGAGTTTCCTTGCAAAAAGTCATTGTCCTTGTTTTGTCCATAAATTCCATGGTTGGATCAAATTTGGACCATTACGCAATGTATACCACACTTTGGGCTGCTCTATATTGCACTGCCCAGTGTTTAGCTAAGAGGAGTTGTTATAACAATAGTTTCATTCTGAAGTGAAATGGAGGTCAAGCTAAGATCAGACTGATTATTTGATTTGTCATTCCAAACCCTCCTCCAAAAGGCAGATTGTAACTAAAACAGAACTTTGCATGCATTCGACAGGGAGAACTGGACATGTTCTAATATAATTTTAAAACACATCTGTACCTGCAGCAAATTCCTGAAAAATAACATAGTAGAAAGCTTGATTTGTAATTAATAAAAAAAGGAAGCACATAGATAACTACACAAAACAGTCTATGTTAAGCATTTAAATCTCCATCAGGTAAATGTCTTATGGATTCCATGGAAGCTTTCTCTAAGGACTCCATGATACACTCAGATTTCCTATCAGCTATCCACACTACTCCATCTCTCAACAAAGACTTATTTACCATATTTAATGACACTGGAATAGCTCAAGGTTACCAAAGAAACAAGACAAGCAAAAGACACAGCAATTTATAAAGAAGAAATCAGCACAGGAACCTGTGCCATAAAACATATGCTTCAAAACCCCAACACCATTCAGTGTTGACAAATCAACAAAGGTGGCCAACCTTCAGAGATGCTAAGAGCTCGATATGATGCTTTACCATACAATGTAAAGTGTTATATTTAAACATAAAAGGACATTAAAACTGGAGCAAAGTATTCTTCATTCATTTGGAAAGCTAAAAATAAAAGAACAAAGAACCAACCCACAATATGACATTAAGCGATTACTTCTCAACCAAACTTAAAATTATTGGCTTGATGTGCTTTTAAATTATCTATGAAACATCTGCCCCTAGCCAAGGTCTACACAAAATTATTTGCAGTTTTCCAAAGTTGAAGCAATTGTCCAGTCTCATTTACAGGATGGGAGAAAACCACATAGCAGATCAGAACTCTCTGTGTCATAACAGTTTATTTCAGCTGTTTTTTGATTCCCTGGAAAGAATGCAATTTTCCTACCACACTGAAACATTAGATTTCTCAGATCCCCCCATAGCACTTCTCAGATCATTAATTTCATATTTTTCAAGCCAACATGGAGTGTGCCTTGACCGGAACATTCTGAGGACATTAATAAAATTGCAATCTCAGCAGGAAACATAAACCAAAACTATGTTAGAAGAACTAAATCCTCACTTCCTACTGGTACTTGGCAGTGACTGAAAGAAGATGCCTGGGGATCACTGGGAAATCAGTCCTCTTCTGCTGGCTTCCTGCTAATTTCCTAAGGAACACATGATTATCTTTAAAATGAGAAACCAGAAGAGCAAAATATGCATCCTCTCACATATGCAAATGTCATTCTGTTGATATAAATTGAGAAGGGATTTTATTGATGTGCCTATTTAGGTGTGGTTTTGTTATCTTTCCTATCCAGTGCAGTGTATAAATCCTGGTTAAAGAATTTGCAGCCACTACACTATAGGCATACTTTCCTACCCTTAACCAAACAGCATTCCCAAACCACCATTTCACCATATGTCACATTCCCGTATCAAGCTTAAAGATACATTGGGAAAACACAGTCCTGTCTCTTTTTGTGTCCTCAGGGCTGAGGCATTTTCATTGGTAACATCTGCTTTGCTGTTATGGGACAGTAACACAAAAATACATCATCTTAATGCCTGTACCTCAGCTCGAGTGGGCCATCAAAATGGGAAAATGTGTGTCTTGTGGTGAGTAACATCACTCATGGCTTTTCAACTGTGGTAATTGTCATTAGCAGCATCCTCCCAAACTTTAATACTGGGCCCAGTACTGTTTAAACCATGCATCGATGACTTGGATGAAGGGACGGATGCCTCCTCAGCAAGATGACACAAAGCTGGGAGGAGTGACCACTACTCCAGATGGCTGTACAGACCTCCATAAAGACCTTGACAAGCTGGAGAGATGGGCAGAAAAGAACCATTCTGCCCCTCTCCTCATCCTTATCCGCATTTGGAGTGCTGTGTCCAGTTCTGGGGTCCTCAGTATAAGAAAGATATGGAGCTCCTGGATTGGGTCCAGTCAAGGACTACAAAGGTAATTAAGGGATTGGAGCCTCCTTCTTTTGAGGAAAGACTGAGGGAGCTGGGCCTGTTGAGCCTCAAGGAGAGACAACTAAGAGGGGACTTCATTAATGCATATAAATATCTAAAGAGAGGGTGCCAAGAGGATGGAGCTCTGTTCAGTGGCTCTGTTCAGTGGTGTGAAGCAATAGGACAAGAAGCAACGAGCAGATACTGATACACAAGAAGTTCCACCTAAACATGAGGAACTTCTTTACTGTGTGGGTGACTAAGCACTGGAACAGATGCCCAGAGAGGTTGTGGAGTCTCCCTCACTGGAGATATTCAAGAATCATCCGAATATAATCCTGTGTCGTGTGCTCTAGGATGACCCTGCCTGAGCAGGGAGGTTACACCGATGACGCCCTGTGGTCCTTGTCAACCTGACCCATTCTGTGAGTATACCATTTAGCTGGATAGGCAATGTCAGAATCAGACATGCATATAACAAACCTCAAGTAATTTTGATGGCCTTACTGTGCTATTAGTTCCCTTCTGTTACTGCACAAGAAATTTTCATCTTGTAACATTCTCTTTGTGTTGCAAAGTAAAAATACTGTGAATTGAATTATTTGATAAATAATTCTTGACTGAGAAATATTGCCAGCTACAAGAACTGGGAAGTAAAACAGTCAGCACCTCCTATGAGCTTCAGTACAAAACCTTAGCACACATTTGACAAATAATCCTAATTCTTTTATGCGGAACCCACTACACTCCCACACACAGTGCTCCCCTCTTGGCAGGGTAAGCATGAACTGGACTAACAAGAACACATGTCAGCCCATAACATACCTGCCTTTCCTACCTCTTCCTCTGATTGCTTATTTTCCTGAGAATGTTTTCATTAAGACTATTTTTGGATTCAAACCCAAAGCCTCTTTCAATCAAAGATATTGCCAATGAATTCAGTGTCTTTAAGAATGGCAGACTAGTGTGTGGGCCCATTGACAGTCAGCAGCAGAATTCAGAACTGACATTACCCATCTTGTGCTCAAAGAATTACAGAAAACTCATGTAAGAAAATATATTTTTTCATACACATGCATTTTTCCTTCCATTTCTGCTAATTTCTTGCTCAATATTTTTTTCCCAACTAAAAATCAGACACAGAGTTCTAGACCTAAGCAACCGAACTAAAATAATATATTAGAGAATAGAAATGACATCATATAAATATATAAGTTCCCCTTTCCATCAAAAAGCAACTCATTCTCCTTTTCATTTCAAAGGGATCTGTTGCATACTTTTAAGATAATAAGTCACCGCTGACATTTCTAATTTTCACAGTATTAAATATTTCACAGTAATAATATTGAACAGTATTAACAAGATAACAAAAGTCTTACTTGACTGGCTTCTCTGGCATCCTTTCTTACGCAGAACATCCTCTATTGAAGTATCAAAGATTAACTGAATATTTTGCAAAAGACCCTGTAATGATAATTTTAAATAGCAATTAAAAACAGTAAGATCAATTTTTGAGTAACTAACAACTGACTTGTCTCAATCCAATGTTACTGACTAGATTCAGACATAAGCAAATATATAAAAAAGAATCTACAAGGCATTAAACCCAAGACACAGAAACAGAAGTGGTTATAACTTTGTTACTTACAATTTCAGTACTATAAGCCACAAAGCTATTATTATTATGTTCTGAAACATAATAATAAAAGATATTAGTCTGCTATGACCGCAAATCTCCATTTTCATAGTGAATTTTAGATTGTAGTTCTAGAAGACATTTGTCATAAGGTCACAGCCAACTTTCCTGCAGCATCACACTTCCATCCTTAGCCAGTTATTCCCATGCACCATAGTTCACTGCTTTCTCAGTTGTGTTGAAGCTATCCTGAGACGCCACTCTAAAGCCAGCCTGGTATCTATTTCACTTGGGGGAAAAAAACACCCTCAAAGAAGAAAAAAAGTAATTAAAAACCAGATTGTTTCAGGGAGCCACTTTACAGTACAGCTTCTGAAACAGTTGTATGAGTACTACTGATGGAGTAACTTTAGTCATGGAGGCAGCAACAGAGAGGCTGTGGGGAAGAACTGACGTCCCTGCCAAAACTGGTCATCCCATGAAACCAGACTCCAGCATGTCAGGCTCTGCCTGAAAACTAGATGCCACAACATGATGAGAAAGAAATGGCTTTTTGAAAATTTTGGAGCCATGAGTTCAAGTTTGATATCAGCGGTGAGAGAAAAGAAGCCATCCTTAAAGATATTGGGCCAGATAACATCATTATATGATATGAGGCAGAAGGTTGTTTTCATTTGATAGGAAAATCAGAAAGCTTGTAAGTACTTAATCGCAAATGTTTTTCACAAAAAAAAAAAAGAATCTCATTTACAGGGCTGATCAAAACTCTATTTATTTTTTCAAATTTTTCCTCTTATTTTGATTTAAATTGAAAAGAAATATTCAAAATGGCAAACCAGGATGTTCTGTTACATCCATGTGGTATTCGGACCATTTACAATACCGCATGCTTCAGCTCCATTAAAAACTTTTTCCCTCTTCTTTCAAATAAAAAGTGAAAATATTGACATGTTCTCATTATTTGAATAGATATATTTCAATGGAAAACCAGTTCTTCAAGAAATTTGCAAAGAATTCTTCAAATCACCACAAAAATCCAACATCTCTAAAAGTCTTACATCTGGGAAAGGAAAGCCCAAAAATTGGTTTTGCACACTTTTCCTGGATTTAGACTTTGGTTTACCAGGCCTTTGCTTTCAGGAACCCCAAAATGACACAACACAGATCCAGCAATTAATAAAAATACACTCTGAAGAAAGTCTGCTTGGTAACACCTGTGACCCCATCAAGTCCAAGAGGCATTGGGAGAACAAAACTGCACCTACTGCATCTTTCCAAACTCCTTGCAGTTACCTTCTTAACACACCAGAGACCCCAGCTTCTCCAGGTCACCTACCCTGAAATGATTCTCCCGAGTGGAACCTTTTGCCACGTACAGCCTGCTGCTCTCTGCTTTCAGCTGCTCATAGAAAGGCTCCTCCAGGATGAAGCTGTCAATAAGATCACAGCCAACATAGAGGTTGTAGTTCTCCCCTGTTATCTGCACGGTGAGGTTCTTCCACTGTGAGTCAGCAAGGTCCACATCTTCCAGGGAAATCACATTCTGGAAGCCATCCACCCAATAGAGAAGGTCCAGGGTGTTGGCCCGGCCATTGGAAATGATCTCAAACTGCCTCTCGCTGATGCCGGGACCTTCTAAAGCAAGGATAGTGCCTCTAGATTGCCTGTCCTGCCTCAGGGTGGCTGAAAGGATAAAGCCCTCATTCTGCCGTATTAGTTTTAGAATCTTTTTTAATTTCTCCGGTTTACATGGAGGTATATGGTCAAACCGAATGAAGCGATACGCTGGCATAGTGGGGTCTGGGCCCCGGAACACCTTTGCTCCAATTGTCTTTCGGTTTATGCTACTGACTTGAAGTAAATCAAAGGTAGTCTCCTCTTCCTTGTCACCATCTGAAAAAGTTAACAGTATGTGACAATGTGTCTATGAAAAGTCTTACAAGAAACAGCTCTGTACACTATATTTAGTAACGGCAATTATATGACAGACATTAAGGACCAGCAGAGCAAACCCAGTACTTTCCCACTTCCACAAAAGTAACTGTTCCTACTAGCAGGCAAGAGAATCATATTTACTACCCAACATTTTCATTTCCATGACAATTGTCTTCTTCTATGAGTACAAGTACTTTTGATTATATATTTATATGTATGACTTCCTATTTTATAGCACTATGTAGTACATACTTGCATATGCATATATGCCACGTATATGCCTACACATGGATGTCTGTAGCAATTCATTCATTAAATATTTATCTATATATGAATGGATAAGGAATTTGAGGCAATTTCTATCTTTTGATTACCAGATAATGGAAATCAAATTATAAGGATCCCTGTGCCTAAATGATGACTGGAAAGAAGAGATTTGCTTTTTAAAGACTGCAACCAATAAGTGAGGTGTAAATGAGGGTCTGGCATTGTGTCAATTTGCATTCTACTTATATTTGGTCTGTAGATTTTTACTTCTCCACCTCTATCTTTTTAAAATATTCATCCCACACAGTGATTCTGTCTATGCTACTTTCACCATACATTTCCACCACACAGAAAAGTGTATCAATTATTTCTGGGATTATACACATATTAATCAATAATTTCTAAAGAAAGCAATTTTGAGATATATTGAGAAATCTTCATTCAGCATTGCCATCTGCTACAAATACCCCAGGCACTGCTAAAAAATTCCTTTATTATTACTTTTCCCACTGTAGTTCAGGTAAGCCAACATTTACAATGACTTTTAACTTTGGGAGTTACTCTGTATCCAGTTAAGAAGCGTCTGAACTTACCCTGAGCATTTGAGGAAACCCACAGGGTTATCAAGACAGCAAGCCACAACCACCCTCTACTCTTCAGCATAACTCCTATGAATAAATCAAAAAGTAATAAGTATTGGGGAAATAATATTTATCAACTATTTATAGTGCAAATTTTCTCATGAAATGCCATTAACAGCAACTATACATATAAAACCAGAATTTTTATTTTGACTGATTCTTGTAATATTTATTCTGGGTCTATTCTTGATGGCAGAAGTAAAATGTGACATCAGGCGAAGGGAAGAGAAATTATAAAAGTTAAAGATCCTTTTAATGGAAATGTCCTTAATTTAAAAAAAAAAAAAAGGAAAGACATATAGAAAAAAATATACATTCTTATTTTCTCCATTAAATTTCAGTAGCTGGCACAGAAACCATATGACACTACAGGAGATATAGCTTATTGCTAGCGCATTTTTACTTGGAGAACTATATTCAGGCACAAATCCTTGTAGGATAATGAGATCTAAACTAGATGATGGTTCTGAGTAATAGGGGTACTTTTCAGTACCTTTTTCAGTGGCATGATACAAACTCCTCTCTCTTCTATATATATACAAGCCTCTGTACCCAACCATAGCTAGATAAAGTGACTCTTAATGTGATGTTGGGTTTGTCCTGTAGCACTGTGCAGTTATAAACCACATAATTGCATCTCCATATGTGTCTCAATTCACAATGAATGGAGCAGAAGCATTCCCTGGAATGTGTAGAAATCCAGTTCTCTGGGTACAGCCAAATAACTTCAGCACTGCCAACTCCACACATTTTTGCAAGGACGCAGGGATGCCGCCAGTGCTTCCTGTCTACATTTTCTTTGTCCTACAGGGAACTCTCATTACCTGGCGTCCGCAGGGTACCACCGCTACAGCCAACTAACTACTGGCAGCCGCCAGGATGCCTCTCTCACCTCTCGAACCCAGCGGTTCCCGGCGGAACAGCCCCTGCCCGGATGGCGGGCGCGGCGGCGGCAGGGCTGCTGCGGGCAGGTGCCGCACACCCGCCTGTCCCGCGGCTGCTCCCCTCACCTCGCACCCCGAGTCCCCGCGGGGTCGGCAGCGGGGCGGCTGCCCACAGCGAGCTCCGAGAGGCCGCCGGGGAGCGGGCTGACAGACTCCTCGGCCCCCTGAGGGGGCTTCGCGGCGGGCATGGCACCCCGCCTTGCGCCTCACCTGGCATCGGGGAGCCGACGGTGCGCTGGGGCTCTGCGGGGCGAGGTCTGGAGTGGAGCGCGATACGATGCGATTGCGATTGCGTTTGCGATTGCGATGCGATGCGATGCGATTGCGTTTGCGATTGCGATGCGATGCGATGCGATGCGATGCGATGCGATGCGATGCGATGCGATGAGATGAGATGAGATGAGATGAGATGAGATGCGATGAGATGCGATGTTGCTGCCGCCGTCGACACCGTCACAAGTCCCTCCTCGGGCCCGCGCCCCGCGCCGTCGGCTTTATGGGCTGCGGGCCGGGCCCCGCTGTCAATCAGCGGCTCCGGGGCGCGCCCCCGGCTCGCCCCTCCGCGGCGGTGACATAACCCCCCGCCGCCCCCTCCCCACCTCGCCTACCTGCGGGGCCTTCGCGGCCCGGACCCGCCCCCGGCGGGCGGTGCAGGGGCGGTGCGGGAGGCGGGCAGGGCGGCAGCGGCTTCCCCCCGGGAGCGGAGCGGCGCGGAGGGGCGGGAGGGGAGCTTGCTGTCGGTGTGGCGGGGGCCGAGCGCGGGAGAGCCCCCGGGAGGCGGCGCCAGGCCCCGCAGCGGGGACGGGAGCGCGGCCGCACCCCGCCGTCGGGGCGTCCCGAGCCCGGCCCCGCGAGCGAGAAGCGTTTTCTCGGCCCCTCCGGCCGGCCCGGCTGCCCCGGGGGCGCTTGTAGCTTGAGCTCGGTGGTCCTGCCGCCACCGCCGCAAAACCTGGCTTTCTCGAGGGCTCAGTTCTCTCATTTTTATCCTTTTCTATTTTTAAATTGTACAACAGACCAAACCCGAGACTCGCCTCGGTCGCGTTTCCCGGTCAGCTGGCAAAGTGCTCCCTGCAGGGCAGTCAGCAGCTCCTCAAGTGAGCCGAACACCTCGGTCCCGCTCTTCTGCGCAAGAAGCACCATCCCCTTTCACTCCATGGAAGGCGTTGAGGGCTTACTGAGGTGTGCATCTCATGGAGGGAGCCCTGCCTCGGGGCGAGTGAAAGCGGCACACAAGAAACTTCACTCTTAGGCTGGTCCTTGTCTCGTTAGGAGGACCAGGAAGTATCTCCACAAGCAAGGACTCCAGCCACAGCCATTGAATTTTAAAGCTCAACATGCTGACCAGCAGCCAGTGCAGCTTTCCGCATTTTGTTCCACAGGGAGCAGTAGGATGGATCCCTGTAGTAGGTCTACACACAGAATCTGCTGAGACATGCAGATGCATTTCAGAAGTCAAAGGAGAAGACCTTGGTCCGAGCTGCTGGGTCCTAAATTGAGGTTGCAGAACAACTGTGAAAAAATCCTACAGCTCATGCAAAGAAGCATGTATTTGTCTCAGTTGCCCACAGAATCCAAGGAATGTAGCCTTGTAAAATGTATAGGTAGACAAACTTCACAAATCTTAACACGAAAAAAAAGTAAAAATTTCCATGACCCCTCCCCCACCAAAAAAAAAGAACAAAAGGCATAGGATGTCATTAACTTTGCCCATCACCATTTGAAATTCCAGTAGAAAAAGGTGTTGATGTTTCAGAACTTAGAAGACTTCAAAAGGCTCAATCTGTCACTACAGCAGAAAATGCCAATGCAAGCACTGTTCCCTTTCCTTTTGCCATGGAAGCGCCTTCCAACTTGGCTGGCCTTGGCCTTGCAGGGTAGCAGGAGCCAAGGAGCCTTCCCCTTTCTCACAGAGTCCAGGGGACCGAGCCAAGCCAGGAGGGAGAGGGCTTTTTTGTCTTCCTAAGACATTTGGTTTTCAGTTTTGCAAAACCTCAAGAATTTTTAAAAAATGGCTAATGATGTTCACAAAACCTCAAATTCTACTGGGTTTACTCATTCCCCCTGCTATATTAAGACTTAGTCTTTATATCTATATATGTAGCTGTGTGGTGTGTTTTCCACAAGACTTTGAACTGCAGTGGGATAACTCTCATCAGGAATCTGCTCTAGGATTACAGCTGGAGAAGAGAATGCAGCAAAGTGTTTAAGAGACCAAGAAGATATCTTTGAGATAGTTTCGTGAATTATTTGTACATTTATATTGAAAGCCTTTGTACAAGACAAATTTTTAAGTCAATAAAAGGACAATAAAGAGGCAAATTTTATTGTGACAGCTTTTAGTTAGCTGCCTTGTAACAAATCTTTCCATCTCTGTGACTGTTATAGGAATGAAGGATCGATAGCATATTTTTTTGAGCTGAGTTTATATATAGGATGATGACCTTTGAGAAGACAGTTTTGACTGTATTCTTTCCACAACCGTGAAAATGCTCACTGCTCACTTTCCCCTGGCCACCTTGGAAGAAGTAAACATCTTCTTTCCAAGATTCCTGGTGGAAAGAGTCAAAGAAACAAATACACACTCTGCTTTCTGAGCAAACCAATGTACACCTGCAAACATTGGAATAGTGTTCACGTGTCTCCATTTACCTGCTTTTCCAGTGCAAAGGGAAAGTGAACAGTGGTAATTAGAGAGATTATAAAGCCAGATTTGCTAACATGTAGAAACACACCTGAGGTAACAGTAGATCTTATACTGATAGTTTTCTGTAGTGTTTTACCTTTCATTGCATTTTGCTTTAGACCAGCACATCTGACATGAGCACAGGTCCTTAACTTCTCATTTCTTTATGCCCCTCCCTTTGCCTTTTTCAGTCTACTCTTTTCCTTCTGTACCAGCCCTAGGGACCTTCCATTATGGATCATGTAAACATTGTGCAAGGTAATATACATTACTGAAAATCACTGGGGAATATCAGGATTCTAGTATGGCACTATCTCAGAAAGAGCTATGATTTGATGGATCTCCACCAAATATCTCATGGTTTTGCCTAGGAGTTTATCTCTGACATTCTGACTTATCTTGGCTTTGGGGAAGACTTGAACTCTTCTAAGTTAGAACAAATCACAATAAAGTGGAATATGCTATAAATGCTATGTATTTTTTTTCTTCTACTGCTTTTCTGATAAAAGTGAAACTTCATGCTTTTGGTGTGATCCAAAAGACAAATTCTGTGACTTTTGCTGGGTGAAATTCAGATATTTTTTTTTGCCTTTTCTGACAAAAGCTTCCCCACTAGTTGAAAGAGATCTAGTTGCATGAGCATGATAATGGCCTTCAAGTTTTATCCTGCAGTCCTGGATTTCACCTGATGCTGATAAACATTCTTGCTGAATTGCCATCAAAAAGCCATGAAGATTTTTTTTCTTTTTTTTTCCTTTCTGTGGTGGAGTTTGATTTTCATAATTCACTATACTGGGATTCCGAAACTGAAACAGATGACTTCAGACTAACGTATGACACACCAAGTTTTTTGAATGAGCTTGTAGGGACAGGGAGAGAGAGCTGGGTGGTTCCTCTGACAACCTGTTGTAAGTAGTCCAGTCAAATGCATATTTTGAGTCCTGGAAAAGAATACACAAGGGAGAGTGAATTAATCTATGATGAAGGAGAAAGTTACTTTTGATGAAGCTTTATGTATGCTTTAGTTTGAGTTATGGTGCTGGATAAAAATGAGCATCATAATCAGGTGCTTAGTGTTCTGCTCTTTGTTTCAGAGGAGGAAGTGTTTTGGGCTTGTTTTAAACCTTTCTTAAGTAATTTCCAGGTGTAAAATATATCCATATACAAATGCTAGTGCATTCTGTCAGAACAAATAACCATAGCCTGTACAAGCACAAGTCGGTATGCTCTTACAATAAACTTGTCAAAGAGGAAAGACTACCACCCATTTGCAAACTTCACCTTTACTCAAAAAAGGGCTGTACACAAAAACTTGTGCAGTGGTTTCAGCAGGACAACTTTGAGTTTAAAGCTAAGTCCATGTTTAAGTGTTTTGCTACATTGGTTCCTACATCATTTAGTTGGTGTCACATAGTAAGTTATGGAAAGAGGAATACATAAGTGGAACCCAAGGCTCCTAACTCATGGTCGGAAACTTGAATCTGGGAACTCTTTTTTTTTATCCTGTTCTTGCAGTACATATGACAAAACAAATATCCATCTACAGTTAACTGTGTCCTTAACAATTTTGCAGATTTTTTTGTTTTCTCTCCCCACATGAGAGCTGCTGAGCATATTAAGACTACCAAGTATTTTCAGCCTCCAAAAAGGAACATTCCCCTACCGAGTGCAGTGCAATGAGCACTGAAAATGCTCTGTAAATCCCATGTTGCTGCTCAGGGTTAAAAAAAACCCCAAAACCTTTTACCAGATTCAGAACAGATTTATTACCCAAAGACCTGCTTTTATTCAACTTTGTTATATAGTTTCACAGTCTATCACAGAAGTATTGATGGGTTCACTTATAACAGGAAATTAATGGGTCACTACAGCACTGACTTTTAAACAACTAAGACTATCCTTATTATCTAGGCTGTAATATTATAATTTTTATTTTATTTGCAATACTGTACTTTCTGTATGTCAAATGGGATTTGGTCTGTTGTATCTACATATGTTCAAAACCAACTCAATCTCAAAGTTTTTAGATGATTTGAATTAAATCCTTATTTAGAAGTAAAACATACTGAAGTTGACAGTAGCCTTAGCTGAGAGGTAATTGAATACAACTAAAATTATAACTTCAGTGGTCCAGCTGGATTCTTAAAGTTGTTTGGGGGAACAGATGCCATTCATTTCCGGAGGAGGTAGAGCCAAACTACTTTTGAAGGCTTGGGCCTAGTTTCTTTTCATTTAGTTAGGTGAAACAAAATACAGAATTCTTACTGAGAGCTTAATAAGTTATAGCAAATGTTTGAATGGTCTTAGTCTAAAAAGAATTTTTTCTTGCAATGAGACACACACTTTTGTTTCATCAAAACTATGATGGGTCCTTGCCCTACCTGCATGACTGCCCTGTGAAATGTGGGTTATTCCCACTGCTGCATGTATTGACTGCTGAGGGGGCCCATCCTGAGGGGACTTTAGGTGCAAGCACAGGACAGGACCCCTTTTCTTGGCAGTCATGCAGTCTGATGTCCAAGGGTGCTGCCTCTGCTACTCTTTCTGCTTCCTTCCAGCAAGGGCCTGGGCATCTTAACCCTTTGCCTTGGCCCTTATTTTTCTGTAGATTGGCTGGCTGAGTGCAAAATATGGCCTCACCAGGTACAGTGTGTCCTTGAAACATGGGAGTCATGGAGTTTGGAGGGATTGGGATGCACAGCTGGGTGGAAAAACTGAATGGAAGAGAGCTCCAACAGGGCAAGAAAAAAACATACTCAAAAGAATTGAAATTGATTGCAAAAAATTTGAAAGGCCACAAAGGACAGTCTGGGGATTTAATATCTCTCCATATGTTCAAAACTCCCACAGATGGAGTCATGAGTCCCACAGGATGAAGTGAAGGGATGAAAGAAGGCAATTCATGAAACTACTGCTGCTGGCTGCGTCTCTAACTAGGAGAAAGAGCGTCATTAAGCTGTGGCCTGATAATGATTAGAAAGATTAAAGCTGGACAAATAATTCCAATATTTTTTTTTTAATCTAATATGTGTTTTGCCTCTTTTTCCCCTCCTAAGAACATTCACACTCAAACCACATTTTCCCCTAGCACGTTAATTATTTGGGTGTGTTCATATAGACATTACTTGCATTGTTGGTAAATATTTGAAACCCAAACCATCTTACGTAGCTGTAAGTGATTATAGGAGTCAGATGGCAGCATTTGTGCTCCCCAGTTAGCACACCATCACTTCCCAAACAAGTACTTGGCCATACATATTAGAAGTGGGACTTTTTATGGTATTCATGCTTACAAATGTCCATTTTTCTCTGAAATAGCTCTGAAAGACAATAAAGAAAAGAGAAGAAGTATACAGTTGATGATTGTGGCACTTCTGCAACTGGATGAATGTTTTTGCAGGTGTTGGGATGATCCTGTGTGCATGTTGCTGGTGGTGGAATCCTACATGTTGGTGAGGTTTGCAAGGTGTTCTGTGAATGCATTTGTGTGAGCACAACTGTGTGACTGTTCAAAGATGCATCCTTCATTGTATTATCCTGTGTTACACTGTGTTGAAGACACTGAAGTTCAGACTTAGCTTGGGTACAAATATGTAGCTTTACTTCTTTTTGTTTTGGTTAAATATATACTACAAGCTAATCCTGTCATCAAACACCCCTTTTTCAAATACAGCAGAATGCCTTTCATGTGCTTTTAATTTGAATTTAATACACTTTCCTCAAAAAAATAAAAAAATAAAAAAACAAACAAGCAATTGTTCACTTAATTTTAATTGTTCTTACTGTTATTTTGAATACAAGGACGAAAAAGAAAAGCAAAAAAAGGGGGGAAAATAAACTAATAAACGATATTGAAAAAGAATGTAACATCTGAGGTGGAAGAAAAGGCCAGACTCCCAGAGTCAGAAATGCCCAAAATTTACATCACCAAATAATTTCTGCACCAGGACTTTGAAGGAACTGGCACCAGAGGTTCCAAACTCAGAAGTTTCCTTACACAGTTCTTACTGTTAGACATGTGCCCACTTACAGGTCTAATCTTTTGCATATTTGTGAATCTCTATCCAAAAACAGTCTAGAAACCAGCTCAATGACAACCTTCTGAAAAAGTTGTGCCTGAGGCAATTTCCTGGCTACTTATCTGCCAAACTGGATGACTTCTTCTTCAAAAGTCCAGCTCTTGTTACAGTTTTCATTTCCTGCAATTTAACTAATAATTCTCAATTTGCCACTGGGCCTTAATGTTTTGCTATCAGCTGCAAAATTAGGTATTTTGCCTTTTTCTTCTCTACAAGGTCTATCTTAGGATAAAAAACTACTATGAGCTTCCTTTGGTAAATACACCTTGCTTTTATCCAGTTTTTCTCCCTATCTTCATTTACTCCTTATTTCAGTATTTTTAAATTCTTTGTGCTTTACTGAGATCTGATTTGCTCTCTCTTCTTCTTTATGAAATATATGTTAATCTTACCTATTTTCTGTGAGACTGTCCCAGATGAGACAGATTCAAATTACTTACTTCTGGGTTTGGAACCTCCAGTGCCGGTTCCTCCAGAGTCCTGGTGCAGAAATTATTTGGTGATGTAATTTTTGAGCATTACTGACTCTAGGAGTCTGGCCTTTTCTTCCACCTCAGATATTATATTATTTTTCAATATCCTTTATTCCTATTTTCTTTTCTTTTTTCTTTTCTTTTGTTCCCTTTTTCCCCCCTTTGCATTCAAAATCCATGTACATTTTTGAAATATGAACACCAAAAATGGTTGTATCTTTCCAGTCAAATAAGTGACAAAAATATTTCTCCTATTCTCTTTGGTATTTGCCTGTGTATGTGTGGCCAAGCTATAAGTGCTTTTTCATAATCCTGTTGTAGCACTTGATGAATTGTTCAATTAATAATTGCATTATGACCCTTTACAAATCTTAATTAGAGTCACTGCTTCCTATGTTCTCATATTTCATGGAATTAAATTGTGTGTTTTTAGGGGACACCACCTCAAATATTTATGTAACCTGAAGACCTCAGCAGTTTTGGTATTTTGTTTCATGTACATACAACTACTCAACATGGCTGCAACAGCAAGAGCCCCTTATAGGACCTCTCTGCACTACCCTCTTCAGCCACCCACGGTGAAGATCTATCGCCTAGAGCTAATACTGCAATCAAAACAGTTACTGTGATCTATTTACAACTGCTTTTTATCTATAATGCAACTATGGTGAAAAGATTCTTGAGACAAGGAGGGACAGACAATATACATGTCAGCATAAGAATTTAAATTTTGCTCAGAAAAGCCTTCAATTATTTTCTTGATCCTGGTCTCAAGGAAAACTAAATTTCTGTCTTTGAAAATATATTTTTATACTAGCTTTCTTGCTAAATTTCTTAATAAGTGCTCTCTTAGAATTGAGATAGAAAAAGTCAACAATATTTTTTCTTTCAAAGTAAATAATGTAACTTTGATCAATTATTTTATTAAATTATGCAAATGTTCTCTCCCTTCTTTGGGCCCCAGAATTACTGTGGCACTTTGATGTACTTGAGGGTGGCAGAGGGAGGTACCCAACTACTACCCTGTGCATCCCAGAAGTATTGAAGTGCTTTTTATATAAAGCTGGTTATATATCTTTATTTATTTTTTCCGATATCCAAAATTATACTAAAATGCTTTTGGCTTCCATATTCAAAAGCAACTAGCAGCAGAGCCTCTGTGTTTTATGCAATTCAACACACCTTCAGAGGACTAGTTCCTATAGAGTAAGTCTATGGAAATGTAATTCTATAATCCATTAGAAGCAGGCTTTTATGTGGGGTTGTTTTTCAATTTATTTATAAAACTTTGAAGGGAAACTGATATTTCTGCTACTGAATTTTGGATCCAAAGCGAAAAACATCATAGCTGTTTGGAGTAGCTCCTCTTAAAGACTTTTAGAACTTGCTTAAAACTTCTGTTTTCTGCATGGCTTGCAACATATTACTGTGTTAAGAAGATGCAACTAGATAGTCTGTAATCCTGTTGAGGTTTGATCTCGAAGAAACATTCCTGGACAACTGTTACTCATTTCTCTCCAGATAATAAAGAGTGCACTAAGGCGTATTCCCTGCATCAACCTCTTGCTAAGAACTGTAGGTAAAACCTTTAATAACTTATACCAGTGTGAGTCCCCTTGGGACCACATTTTTACATGTAATGGGGAGCCATTTTCAATATAATAAAGTTTGTGATTTCAAATTCAGTGATAGCTTGTAAGATATTTAAAAGTTGGTTATTTTTCACACCATTAAAGATGGCTAACTAAGTCCTATTTTGTGTCCTTTATTAATTTCCCAGTCCTGTCTTGCTGTGATTTTCTCAGATTTATTTCCAGTATAAGTAAGTTAGTGGATTATTAGTTGTGTCTACACTTTTTGTGCCAAAATTAGATTAAGATTCTTTGTTAGAAATCAAGTTGCTCGTAATTAATAAAAATCTAGCTACCTGACCTTTGTTTAGAAATCTAGGCTGTTGGGTTGAAAAGTAAGACTAGACACCACCTCTTAAAAATTCATTTCAGTCTGTAAAGGGAAGTGGTGCAATGTCTTTAGTCAGCCTGGGCTTCCTTGTATGGAGTAGGATATGTTCAGCCAAAAACTGCTTCCAGTCTCTTAGACCACCTTCTGAAGGGAGCTGATGGATGATACATAACTAGAGGATGAGGTTATTTGCACCACATGTCCTCAGTGGCTTTCACAGGGTTGCTTTTTTTTTTTTTATGCTGAAATGTAAACCTGTCTTTCCACCCTGCTTTCTCCTGAGAGGTGTGCATAACTCCAGGGTAAATAGGATGTAAATTTTAGTTGTCTCTGTCTCCATTGTTATGTGTTGCTTAAAACACTGCTGTGAGATGATCAGTACGTTGACAGTTTCAACACATCACAGAGAAACAGTAACAATTAAACTTAGAGGGTTGTAGTTTAAACAAGCCTGAAAGTCATCCTGCTAATTATGTGACTAGTGTCACCATAGGTGTACAAGTTGCTCAATGACCATTGCTACTATCTCAGTTAAGAGAGTGTGTATTAGCTGTTAAACATATAGCAGTGATTTTGCTCCTGGTAGGACACAGTCTGACTTTATCTTGTAAATCTGCAATGATTAGTTTTAACAGCAAAATCAGTATCTTCCAACAGCCTCATATATATGGTCTCCAAAAGTCAAATCTATGGAAGAACAGAAAAGAAAATTATCTCAAATTATTGCTGGAAAAAAGATTATGAAAGCTGTTTTCTGAGGCTTGGCTGGTTAGAATGCTGATTTTCTTAGAAATTCAGTCCCAGATATAATTAAAACGTCATTAGACTTCTGCATCTGTGTTAGGTTGAACACACAGCCAAAAGGAAATGTGTTTTAGAACTTTTGTAACAGAAAGCCAGCCTGAGATCTTCTTTGATCTTTACTGGATTGCTTTATAGGCAACCTATTTCACAACTGCATTTAGTCATCTGTCTTCATGATAAAAAGCACATTTGGTGGACGTCTGTGCATTGTAAAAGTGGTAAGCAGGTCATGGCACAGCACTGTGGAAGTAGAATTTTAAAACTAATAGGACTGTGCTTGCTGAGAAAAAAAAAGTCAAATAGGAAACTGAGACTTAGGAAAATTCCAATTGTGATGTTTTGAGAGCTGCCCTAACTATAAAAACATATATTTTTCTCACTTAACTCAGAAGGTGGTTATACAACTCTTAGCTATTACCACTCTTAGTCTTTCTGTGGTCAACAGAGAGACACAGGCATTTCCAGAGAATGACTTCCCCCCTCTTAAAAGCATTCTGAAATGAGCAAGACCCAAAATGCTTACCAAAGACGAAAATTAGCAAAACATGACTTTAAAGGTTGCAGTGACGGTAAATGACTGAGTTTTCAGAATTCACACATTGTTATGATAAGTCTGAACACAATTTTTTCCTTAGTTTTGTCAGTATCCAACCTTTTGAAGGCCCTTTGAGTCTTTCCTGCTTAATCTCTATGAGTTAATAATTTGTTCTTTGACTAACAGGTTGTTACCTGGCCTCACAATTCAACATGTAGCCAAAAAAACAAATATGAAAATGCAGATACTCAAAACTAACAGTGAAGAACAAAGAATAAATGCTTAAAATCCCAGAGCAAATGAATGAGGACACTGAGCCCATCACACAGAAGCAGAGATTGTGCTAAATTCAGGTATAGATTTGGATGCTTAAGTCAATGCTGGACTCAGATTCTGAAGGGGAGTTAATTTTCCATTGACCATCTAAGCTCTGTAAGAGCAAGATAAACCCAGACAGTCAGGCTGGTAGGGTAAAAAGTGCAAATTATTCCAGCTCTTGTACCATACCTCATTATTTAGAGGTTCTAAGAGAGATACAAGACCCAATGAAAACACCCAGGAATTCCTTCATGTCAAACATTTGCCCGTAGGTTGGATCATCAGTAAAGATTTCTACCAAAAATTGCAGATACTAAAGAGTAGGAAAAGCAGTGGCAGAGTAATGATGCAGGCTTTGGACAAGGATGGTCTTACCCTTTCCTGCAGGTTTCACACATCTCTCTTGGCAGCCGTGAACTCAGACTCCTGAAAGTTCAATTCTGCAATGAGGCTGCTAAAAAAATCTATAAAAATTCTCTATCAAGTCAGTGTCTCTCTTAGATGTAATTTCTTATTCTCTTGCTACTATACTCCAATGTCTTTCTCTTAAAGAAATTATCTGTCCCCCATGTGTGACACCACTGATGTCCTTCCTGCCTTCATCTCTCTTGTCTAGTACCCAAATGTCCTTCTATCTCCTGATCAGCACTAGTTTCCCCTACTCCTGCCTCCCCTGATCTGATCTTCAAATAACTCCCAAACTACTTTCTCAGCATTTCCAAGTAAGCCTACTTGCTCTTTTAATTGAATTTTGATATTTTATTCCAAAGATGGGGATGCAAAGCTGCCTCTAAATGACAGGTTTTATATGAGTTGAGGATATCAGATATAAGATGTGCTCATTCCAACTTTAGAAACAACCTTCTCAAGTATTTCTTTCCTGAACATTTCTAAAAAAAATATCTCTGGGACAGACCCAAAGCCAGAAAATTTTAATTGAGAGTATTAGCATAGGAAAAACTTAAAAGCTAATAAAGAGAATCAAATAACCTTAATGCTGAAATGTTGATATCTACGCTGCCTGAGACATTTCTATCACATATGATGCAGTTGTTCCTGGATCCCTTGGGATAATCCAGAAGTATCAGATTATCTACACTACCAAATAATAAGCAAACAGAAGAGATTTATGTCAGTAGGAAATAGAAGCTGACCCTCACTGTGTAGGAATGTTCCTAGGAAGGGAGGATCAAGGAATTTTTCCTAGTCAGACCATGATCTGTTGAGTGAATATTCTAATAAGAAATTTATCTCTAAATCTCTACTTAGTCCAAAAAACTGAAGTTAAGTACAGTTGGGGGGAAAAAAGCCTGACATAACCAACCTAAAAGCTGACAAAAACACCCTTGAATCCTGTACTGATAAAAAAATTAATTTGGACTTATTTTATGGACAGACACAAACTGAACTGGCATCAATACACTCTCCTAAAGCTTAAAGCATGAAAGAAAATACACACAGTTCATGTTTCAAGCAGGCAACATGAAGATAAGAAGTGATCCTCATTGTATAAACCTCTGGAAGCAGAAGGAGTCTTGCAGACAGATATCCCAGAAAAGTGGCATGCACTTCTCACAAAGTCATAAAAAACTGCTCACAAAGTGTAGCTGATCCCTTATATTTTTCAGGAAAATTTTGCATTCCTGACATTTTTTTTCTGGTTAGTTCTGTGTATTCAGGTTACATAAAAATGTTCACCTAAAAGTAAAATCTACTGGTGAAATGTCTGATGCTTCTTGCACCACAAATATATAAGATTTTGTTTTGTTGAATCTTTCACCCATGAGACTTGGGAAGTTTCAAATGGTTACTACTAAGTTGTATCCTAGAGACTGACATGAAAAGAACTTCTCAACTTAAATGGATGGCCATAAGTAACTCCTCATTATAGCTGCATTTGGCAGGGAGTGGGAAGAGGTCACTAAAGTATACATTAAACTGGGAAGTTGTGCCAGGAAAACATGCGTTTCTGTAGTTGACACAGCAGTGTGCAGTGTCTCAGCATTCTAGTGTATGGAACAAGTTCTGATGTCCCTACTCAGTTTTTAATCATTCTTTAGTCAAAAATGTCACAGAATGAAACAGGAAGAGTGCCAGAATAAAGACTGAGTTACAGTTGGGATTGAGAGTGGTTTACTGTTTCAAAGATCACTATTCCAAATACTCCAAAATTCACATATAACCCCGTCTGTTTGGAAAATTGTTGGACTCCTGAGGCTGAAGGTAGGGTTAGTTCCCCAGGTCCAAGCTTATTTAAACAATTGATTCCAAAGTGCCCCCCTCCTGTACCCATGGAACAGCACACAAAGCCACTTGATCCTTCATTTTCTATGTACAAATTAAGCCTCAAACCTTGGCTCAACCTTTCTCAAAAATGAACCAAGATCTTTTGGATATGTCTCAAGCACATAATAGCCATGACCTTTTAGGGCAAAGAGGTAGTGGGAAGGGGTTCACATAAAACCTTTCTCAAAGTTTAAGTTAGAAGCTCAAAGACAGCCAGGAAAATGAGCTGGAAGAAGAACACGTTAATGTTGAGACTTTGTGTGTGTTGAGTAGCAAAGGATCACCACACATGGACTGACTCAGTATATGTGAGGCTCTAAGAAACAGGTAACAACTTCATGTTTGGTGCCTCTGGAGAGCCTGCAGTATTCCTGCCACCTGCCAATGGGTGTGTTCTGGGTAGTTTCCCATGGTCATTTACAACTGTACAGAACGTGTGTACATCTGTGTCCTGAGCCATGGGTTGCCCAGTCTGGGCAATGACAGAAATGTCATTTCTGGCCTGCAAGCCGTATTTCTTTTCCAAGAAAATGAAAAAATGAGAATATATGAGGTCATAAAGAAGGGCCTAGAATTTTCATAGATCTCATCCTGATGCTGTTTGAAACATAAATTATATAGAATCATACAATCTTTTGAGTTGGAAGGGACCCACTGAGATCATCAAAGTTCAACTCCAGGCCCCACACAGGACAGCCCCAAGAATCACTCCATGTTCTTGAGAGCACTGCCCAAATGCTTCTTAAACCCTGCCAGGCTGGTGCTGTGACCACTTCCCTGGGGAGCCTGTTCACACGCACAACCAACCTCTGAGTGAGGTACCTTTTCCTAATACCCAACCTAAACCTTCCTGAAACAACTTCAGGCCATTCCTTTGGGTCCTGTCAATAGTCACCACAGAGAAAAGATCAGTGTCTGTCCCTCCCCTTCCCCTCACAAGGAAGTTGCAACTGCAATGAGGTCTTCCCTCAGCTTCCTCTTCTCCAGGCTGAACACAACAAGTGACTTCAGTTGCTCCTCATACGACTTCTCCTCCAGGCCCTTCACCATGTTCACTGCCCTCTTTGAGACAGTATTTAACAATTTCATGTCTTTCTTACATTGTGGTGCCCAAAACTGCACAAAATATTCAAGGTGAGGCCACCCCAGTGCAGAGCAGAGTGGGACAATCCCCTCCCTTGCCCAGCTGGTGATGCTGTGCCTGATGCCCCCAGGACAGGGCTGGCCCTCCTGGCTGCCAGGGGCACTGCTGGCTCATGTTCTCCTTGCCATTGAACAGGATGCCGCGGGTCCTGCCGGTAGCCTACGGGACTCTGCAGGGCTGCTCTCCAACCTCTCATTTCCCAGTCTGCACGTACAGCCAGGATTGCCCCATTCCAGGCGCAGAATCCGTCGCTTCCCCTGTTAAAATGAATATGTCTGGTGCATGCAGAGCTTGGACCATACCAAGATGTAACTGTAACCCAATGCATATAAAATCAGTTTTGTGTTTTTGGGCAGAAAAGACTTTTTCAAAATGTTTGAAGATCCATACATAGATTCCAGTTTTAGAAATGCTTTTCAAGGAAATTAACACTGGTGTACTAGCTAGGATTATCCCTGCATAGTTCCTGACAAACAGCTGAATATAAACAATGTACAAGTCACTAGGTTGTGTGGTCAAGGGATCCATCATACAGATCCTGTAGAAAAAGCCCTTCATAACTTTTCCAGATGCTTCTCAAATGTTTTATTGGGTTATGCAGTGCAAGAGGGTGGTCCAGAGACAGAAGTGAAGAGAGTGGGTGCATTCATTGCATTTCTCTGTTTTCAGAAATTGAAGTTTATATTACACTGAGTAGCAGCTTTTGTGTCCTAAGCTCTGTAATAACAAAGTTCGGAGAATTTTCATTTATATATAGTTAAGACCATAAAATTTTAATTCTGTATCTGTTCTGAGTTTTTTTAAAAGTGTCTTGAAGGAAATTTGATATTCTAAGAAATTTCAAGAAAATTGAAATCATTTGTCTCTGAGTATCATTTTTCTCTTGAGTTCTAACCAGTCAGACAGCCACTGAGGAACTCCCATAGCTCTTTCAAGTCCATATAATTTAAAAATTACAAACCATGGAAAATCAAAAGTCTGCAAATAGTGTGAGTACATCAGTCCTCTGGTTGTTATGTAATGCATATTTTAATTGAGAAAAAATATTATTGATATTTATCATAACTGTATGTTTATACATTGTGGTTAGCCAACTGTGAAAAATATCTCCATCAGCTATTTCCTTTCTCTGTCATGGTTTGCAAAAAGTCTTCTGGAATATTTTAGACAAGAAATATGAAACCACTTTTTTACATATTCCATTTGGACTATTTCCTCTGTCCAAGAAAGTGGTGGAGAATAAGTTGAGCAGGGATTAGACTCATCTAGTCAAATATTCATTGGCTTGTGTCAGATATCTGGGACAAAATCTTGACAACTCTGCAGAAAAAAAAAAAATGCATATCTGAAAAAAATTGACTGGGGAAGGAATTAAAGATGGGAAGCATTCTCCTTTGGGTATGGGAGTACTTTGAAGGATGTAACAGAAAGTGCATAGTACAAGCAAGTTTTTTCATTGAGTAGCTTTTTGGATTTGGCACAAAGAAGTCTTTACCGACATGAAGTGATTGATGCTGTACATGACAAGAGTAAAATTCCCTTCACTTTCTCTTCTCTGTCTGCATGAGTGATGACTTTAGTGACTCTCTCTTCTTTTGTTCCCTCCTTGAATTGCTCCTTGCAGTTGCCAAGTTGCTTTGCACCTGATTTGTCAAAAGAAAGTCTTCTCTTTAGCACTCAAACTTAGAAAAAGAAATCATCTGAGGTTGGTTCAGTGGTTTCCAGAACAAAACAGAGTCCTCATAGGCTGGGTGTTATTTCCTTGCCTTCTTCTCTTACTTGTTATATTTTTTGATAACTTCTAATTCCTTTTATTCTCTCAGTTCTACACATCATGGTGGTAGATCTAATACAAATTATGAAATAAAGGAAAATAATGCTTTTGGACCTGCATAGCATTTACTTCTCATTAAACACGTCTGAGAAGAATATGGTAAGTGGATTGTTTGATGCTAAGAGGAACTCCCTGCTGGGAAAATGACAATAGGCAGAAATGACACTTGCAGCTTCTTAGTTCTCCCCAGATGAGATCCTTCTCACGGTAACATGAGGGGCAGGGTTTCCAGATGTCACTGTCTCTAAGGGAAATGAGAACTTCAGTTTACATGACCCATAAAATATGTTTCGCTTCAGTGCACACTGCTATGCCAGGAGTGCAGTACGGCATCAGTTCTGTATCCCATAGCCTTAGGGGATGAAAAAATATAGGACTGCAAATAAAATCGGTGGTGGGTGAAGTACAGTTCAGTGGTTCAATTCATGTTACATTTGAAATCAATTGAGGAGGGACTGATTATATTTAAACCCTGGATGCCCTTTCCAAGAAGAAAACAAAATAGTTCATTAGAAAAAAAACCTACAAACTAACACCTGCACTCTCTGAATCTAGAAAATGAGCAAATGCCCCTTTATATACTTGATTCAGCTGATGCAAGATATGTGATTGCCATCTACTAGATGACGACCTGAAGGCTGTAAATAAAAAGGACAACATGTGCTCTGGATAAGCTCAGCTAAAACTGTCTACATTAACTTACATGTCAAGTGGGGCAAATGCACATTCAAGTGCTCTATTTTGCTGAAAAAAGTTATTGTATATACAAGCCAGCATTTTTTTGTTCTGCAAACTGAATTTGCAAACAGGAGAAGGAGAATTTTCCCATTTAAAACCTTTAGTACAACTTAATTTGGCTTTTCTCTTGTGACTGTGTCAAGGCTGGGTCAGTTTACTGCAACTGAAGAATGAACCTGATGTGCATTACAGAAAAAGTACAGATTTCTTTCTTACAAAGTGGTATATAGTTTCGATTGACACCATTGGATCTCCATATTCCACTTAGAATGAGCTATTTATTCAGCACATCTCTCTGAGCCCATTTTGAGAGTTAGCCCACAAACAGGGTCTTTAGAGGGCAGGTGTTCTCTGCTTCCTGCCCAGATTCAGGACTAGTTTGGTCCCTTAACATAAGTCTTCCTGGCATTTGAAAAGACTGGGGGTTTAGATGTGTCCAAACCCCACTTTTCTTTCTTTTTGGGTCAGACACTGAAATGAGATTGAAACCGTGATGCTGGCATGCACGTGCATAGTGAATTTTGAGACCCCTCAGGGACATGAACAGGAACCAACAGTTATTGATACATGAACCAGCATGCTGTAGGTGCAGGGTTCAGGGTAACTGTCATGCTTTCTGGGATATTGGATACAGTTACCTCTGTATTTCCAGCTGTTTGTCCAAATTTTGTGCATAGAATAATTTTAAAGGCTATACAGAGCTGTGGAAAGTACATTAAGAAAGTAACAACTCCTTAAGTACCTTCCCTGCCTATGCACTAATGAAAAGACCATTGCAATACTTTCCTCCATTTTCCTTCCTTCTTTTGTTCTTAATTCTTCTGCCTGTAGTTACCACATTGCCCTGCATGTGACTAACACCCAAATTCTGTCTTTTCTGAACATAACAAAGGAAAATGTCAGGGGCTGAGGCTGTTATTGGAGGAGGAATTAAAGAAGCACACTGAGAATTGTATCAGTTTTCAGAAGCTTGCAAAGGGGGAGGAAAATGTAGGCGAGAAGGAAGGATCAAAGTTATGAGTAGACTATATGTGTGAGAAAGGTACAGGGTCTAGTTCATTCTTCACTAGCAACAGAAATGTCCCTGTTTTTTTCCTGAAGAAGCTGTTCTGTTTACTGCACTACTAAGGTTCAGCTGCTTGTGACCTTGGGTCCTTTACAGCCAGTTGGAAAGGCTGACATTGGGGTTCCTCAGTAGTGATGATGGTGACTAAAAGGAAAGGTTAGTTGCAAACTTCTCTTTATATAATTTTAAGATTTACAGTACAAAAGCCTTAAGGTTATCTGGTCAGATTGAATTCAGCACAAAGCATGTGATGTTTCCTTAAAAGTGATGATCTACAGAAGAAATAAAATAAAAAAAATAGGCAGAAAAGGAAAGGTTTAGGAGTTGGAGAGGGAAAAATGCAGAGAGGAGAAAAAAAAGTAAGCCACTAGAAGTGGAAAAAAACCCCGTTAATCAAATAAGTGCTATAAAGAGATTTCTTTTGCTATGCATTACTCAAGAAATATTTCTACAGGAAAAGCAGTGTCATTTTTGGAAGGCAATGATGTTCTACCTGAGTCAACCTGGTATGTACCATAACCCCGTAGTCTGAGAAATGTCATGTCAGGAAGTAAAGACTCCATTTATGTAGACATGGAAAGGAAATCATCAACCCCATTCTTTCCAGTCATATTTTTGCTGAGTGGAATAAGGCTCCCTGTATCTTACCATCTCATCCAGATAAACATTCAGCTGAAATCTTGTTATTTCTCAGGCTTCAACAGAAACCAATCTCCTCATGGGCCATTTGCCATACTGTCTGGCTATACAATCCAAATAAGCCAGAAATACCAAACAGTGATAAAATAGAGAAAAGGGTTCAGTGGAAGACAGTGAAATAAGTAACTGTATTCTACCAGCAGAGTTTCTCAGCATGGTGCTAGTGACATTATTATGTTACAAAAGATACATTCCACCAGCTGAAGAACCTGCCTGGTATTTTCATAATTACATGGTAGGAGCAGTTTCTATAAATTTCAGTGGAGAGACAGTGGAACAACATAAATCAATCTTTCCACTTGGATCTAGAAAGGTGAACTTAACAGAGGTTTTCCAGTTCTAGGTATGACGACAGACATAGTCTTTTACTGTCATAAAACGTGACTAAGACTAAAAAAGTTTTTCAAGCAAATTAGTCATTATGAACCAACTTAAATTTCCCCACAGATAAAAGTAACTTACTAGTTTGGTTTTTCCAGCTGAAAGAGATTCAGCTTCTGAGGCTCTGGGGAAGTGGGGAGAGAGACTTTTTTTTCCTGCTGTCCTTCAATGGTTTGTGAAGGAATAGAAAATAGCAGCATCAATGGGAAGAAGGGAGTAGTAGCTCTTTCTGAGAACATTTCTGTACTATGCATGATCAAAAAATGAAGCAACTCAGTAGAATAAATCAAAATGCTTAAAAGGAATGCAGAACTCTCCCCCACAGCTACTCTAGGTTCTATTAAGTGGCAGTTATGCTGAGGGTAAGTGCACATCTTCATAAAGTGCTTATTCTTTTATAAAATATTTTTTCTTAAAAATGTTAGCCCAGCCTGAAAATGTGATAGAGTGTGAGTGATAGAGTTTCTGTGTATGTATGCATGTATATAGAATGAAAAATAAAATAAATAAAAATAAATAAATAAAAATTACTTGTGGAATTTGTTATTGGTTTAAAAAAGAGTCGTAAAAAAATACTCCTTGTGCTTGAGGGAAAAAATAATTTAATGCAGCTTTTCACAGCAATAGCCACCCAGATCAAATACCCTCATAGATCAGGGGCACTACATATCGTTAAAATGGTCAAGTCAGAAGTACTGTGCCTGTGGCTTCACTCATGAGTCAACCAAGAAATAGGCAGGAGCATGAATGGTATCATAAAGTGTGTAAAGTGAAGAAATGAAAAGCAAGTATTTCCAGTTTTGAAAATTAGTTTTGGAGAGAAAAAAATAAAGATTTCTTGCACAACTTTAATATGTCTTGGGGAAAAAATCCTCTTGAAACCACAGATTTTTTCCTCTCAGAAACCTTTTACAAAAAGTAATAATAATTAAAAAAAGAACATTCTTAAGTCTGGAAAAAACCATTTAACCTTTCTAAACATAAATCATCATCTCCCCCAACTTTGTTTCTCTAGCACAGAGCACCTGCTTTTGCTTTGTCCAGCTCTGGCTCCATATTAAATCTCCTGACTTTTCCTAGAGAAGGAATGTGTCTTCTGTGCAAACTGCCCTGCAGTCAGCACTTGGTGTGCAAGAGAAACCTAATCTCTGAGAATCTTCAGAGAGAAAACCAGTTCCGTGCATCACATCAGTCTAAGCAGTGGAATTGCTTTAAAATCCAAGTTGGTTTTTGTGTTTGATTGGTTGGGTTTTTACTCTAAGTTCCACTGAGGAACCTTCTCATGCCATACTGTGAATTTACTTTCGAATAAATTGCAAAATGGGAACATGCTGCCATCATCAATAACATATTTGTGCTGCCTACAAGTGTGATGAATCTTTTAATTCTTATAGCTCTGTGCTGTCTATAAAATCTGTCTGCATGCAGGTTAAGGGTGCTTTTTTCATGTTACTCTTCCAGAAGAGGTGTTGTGCTTGAATGTCACAAATGTTCTCACCTCCCATACCCTGTAGGTAAGCCTTAGACCCCACACCTCTCCAGTCCATATGTTTTCCAGAGAAGAAGATGTGGCAACAATCACAGAGCCTGGGAAGTAGAATTTGCTCTTTTCTTTCTTGCTGCTCTTGAAGATCTGCTCATACATTTCTCCAGTACTTTTTATTTTTTAGTATTTGATCACAGAAGGGAGGCACACTCCAGCTGTACTGGTGTGCCTTTGTGTACACACAATTTCATTATTCAAAGCAAGAGCAGACAGCACAACTGTCTCCATCCTCCTTCAGTTTTGTAATGGACATTTTTCATTTGTTCTCTCCACTTCCTGAGCCACTCTTCAATATGACTGCAATGCTCCACTTCAGAGCTGCATGCTAGCAATAAATGGAGTGCAGATGCCCAATATGAACAGTATTTCATGATCTTGAGCATGAAGTTTGTATTAGTGAAGCAATAGACTACAGAAACTTTGAGTGATGAGTTTCTGTTAGTTTTTTAATTATACTACATCTCCATCTTTTGCCCCTTTTTTTCCTATCTTACATTCCATTTCAGGAAAGCACATAAGCCAATAAACAAAAAACTTAATAGATTTATTTTTTCCAACAGGGTTACCCATGTGCATGAAACTTAATGTGCCCAAGCACTTAGGTAAAGCTGCCTTAATGGCAAAATCATAATTACTCTCAAAACCCCTGTGTTTCATTTAGAAGTGTGTAGTTTTAACTGTGATTCTTTTACTTGAGGATTAGCATTTCTACAAATAGCTGTGTAGTTTCCAAATACATTTCATGTCTGTCCACCAACAAAAAACAGAGTTTGATTGGAGAAAACACTTGCCCCAACCCATCAAATTGCTGCTGTATAAGGTAGACAAGCCCTGACAGCTCAGCACATTCATCCATCAACTTTTGTCCACTGCTTTGTAGTATTAAGATACATTGTCCCATCAGATGTGCATCTGCTGAGTCAGATACAGCATCCCAGTGCCACCTGATACTGTGGCCAAGGGAAGGTTTATAAAAATGTAGATTGATGAAAAAATACCAAGAACATAAGTGACTGATACCTCTGAGCAGGTACAGGAGCACACACTCCTGTGGGTCACTACTGTTTACTTGAAATTAAAGTTCCAAGAAAGTCTGTTATTCTATGTGTCATTTTCTTTGTGGTACTATTCAGTGTTGGTGCTCAAGTTTCCTTATGTGTATAAAGAGGGGAGAAACTGACCCAGCTAAAGTTAGTAAGAGAACTGCCAAACTGCCATGCATTTTGGTACTGCTAGGAATGCAAGCAATGTTCATAATGTGAATGCAAAATAACTTCCAAAGTTGATAATGCTCTTCTAATGTTACAAGTTAAAAGGCATAAGCCAAATCATGTGTTCTTTGCTGCTTTTAATCAGTAGTGTGAAAAAAGAAATGGCTAAAACCAAAAAGAAGATTAAAGGCGTCTGACTGAACTTTTTTGTCATTTGTTTTCAGTAATGTGTATGCTTTATCAAGCATCAAGGTCAAGTGTGTTCATTTAGATCATACTCTATATTGTGTTTTATAGTGCCTGTACTTTAGTTCTCGTATTCTGCAGGCTAATAACAATGATGTTATTACACATATTCTTGTGCTTTTATGTACAGATTGCATAAAAATGTCTGATGTATTCCTCAATTTCCCTTGGTGAAATAATAATCTCATCTCATAGTCAATTTATATACCTAGCAATTGAAATAGCAGATTAAGATTTCTCATACAGTAAGGTCTTCTCAATCTTATTTACCATGGGCATTTTCAAGAAAAGAAAGAAAGGGAAAACAAGTTCCTGTTTGATCTTTTCCTCAGACTTATTTTTTTTCCCAAATGGACTTGAAATGTTTTATGGCTATTGTGTCAGCCCATCACTTTGTTTTGTGGGTAATTAAGTCATTACAATAACATGCTATTAGTGTACACCAGTATGTGTGTAATGCCTGCCTTCTGTCAGGAAACTGCAAAAGGCCAGATGTTTCTAAGAGTTCAAGCAGAATCACAAAGTTATCACTAATCACAGGGCTGCTTTGTGTAGGAGAAAGTGAACCCATGAAGTCAATGTTAAATTTCCTATACAGTTAATCCAAATCAACAAACTAAAGCTAGGCAGAGATCGGAAGTAACTGTGGCTTTCAAGTCACTCACATCAGATCTGTGTGCTGCTATTTCACTGAGACATATATATCCAATGAAAAATCAATCCTGGGTACACAATTTCAGCCCAAGTATTTAGGACACAGGATATAGATTGCATGCCAGCTTTATGCTTTTAAGTCAACAGTGTGCCAGCTGTGGGAGACAGATGATATTTGTTTTGGCATAAAGCTTGAATGATTTAGACAGGCAACGGTTGATTCAATGTTAAACTTGGAAGGACAAAGTTAACAGACTGAAAGTTTTTTGATTCATTTGAATCAGAAAAATGAACACATACCAGGTTATTGCTTTGTATCCTGTGGTCTCAGCACTTACTAATTAGAAACCCCAGAGGCAACTTATTGCTGGCCAGAAAGCTTTTGAATTCTAAAGGGAACAATGAGTGCAACATCTGAGCTTTGGAGCAGTGGTTGTTTACCTCCTAGGATTCCAACACTGATCTACCCTTTGTGCTCCTGTCTAATTAATTTCTCTTTTAAATGGTACATTTTGATGTTGGGCAAAGAGCATCAAGGATATAGTAGCATGAGTTTTAAGTATCATAATGAAATATCATAAAAAGAATTGGTTTCTATCTTGTTGTTAACAGATATGTGTATTTACAGTAGGAAAACTATTTACTCTTGATCCTCAAGTATTTTGGTTTTAGGTCTGCAGAACTTATAAAACAAACAAACAAACTACATGGTGATAAGCAAATATCTTCAATACACATATTTACCAGGAGAAGAGGAAAGAAGGGATGCTTTAAAAACAGCTGCTTCTAGAAAAGGTTCAAGGTCTCAAGCCTGAGCTCCAAACTAGTTGCTCAGAAGCCATTTCTCTTCATAAATGTTTATGTAGTTAGTAATGTACAGTATTTCTGTATGACTAAAAAATATTTATTACTTTGTTTTATGCAGTAAATATTTCCATGTGGATCAAAATATTAAATTTCCAAACATACAGTTGAGTCGATCAGCTGTAATTAATTAAACAGTTCAGGATGTTAAAGTTATTTTTCTCAATTTTGCTTTCTGTTGATTAGCAGAAGGAAGAGATATTTTGCTTTCATTTGGATAATTTGAAAATTACAGTGACATCTGGATTGCAGTAACTTCTCCAATTTCAGGTAGAAGAGTGTTTTTCAGTATATCAGTTGCTGGTCTTAATTGAAAAGTAAGTTTTGATGGTAGGTAAGAGCTCTTGAATGACAGCTGCCTTTGTGTATGAATGTAGCAGGAACTGGTAGTAAGTGCTACCCATAGGGAAAATGTCTTTTCCCTAGCAGCTGGATTGCTGTTTCTGGTTTCTGACCAAATCCTAGGCTCCTGTAATCTAGTAGTAGGTACCCTTGGGCGAGCTCAGATTTTGTCTTCTTGTGTGCTAGGATGTGCCACTTTCCCAGACATTAGATAGGAGCAGGAGCTGTGAATTCTGAGTGCTCCTAGGGAGTTCAGACCTTCACTTCTCTCCTTTTACATACTATGTGCTGGACACAACAGCAAGGTAGTAAGTTTTGCTTTCTACATAGATGATTTCACTGGTGTCCTTGTTTCTTCATCTCTTGTTTCTTCCATCTTCCCCTTGGTATCAGAAACCTTGGCCCAATGTGTCACTGATTCTGCAAGGCTTTTAGCAATGGCTGGAGCAGGAAGATGAGGACCAAGCAGGCCCTGCACTGCACAGGGGCCAGAAGCTTTGAGCAGCACTTAGGAAGAAAATTGACAGGTGCATGGGTTTTTTACCTCCAGCCTCCTCTGTCCATCAGAATGAGATGCCAGATTTTCCTGCATGCCCACATAGCCTGGCTGAAGATGGTGTCTTAACAGCAGGAAGATGAAGTCAGTGTGCCAGTCTGGACAAATTTGGAGGAAAACATCTTCTGATAGGAGGTTACAACCACCCCTCCTCCACCAGGTTCTGGAAAAAAAGAAGGAGGAAAATGAAAGAGATAAAAAACTATTTATTTAACAAACACACAGGAAAAGGATAATAATGTTAAGTAATAAAACCTCTTGCTGTGGAGAGAAACCTGGGAAGATTTCAGAGCCCTTTTGTAGGTGTGGTCTCTCTCCTCCTCCTCGGAGCTGGGTCATGGTCCAGGACCTCAGTGGGAAATTCTCTTGGTGTGTTCTGATGTTGAAACAGTCCAGAAAAGAAGAAGGGAAAAACCAAAGTCCCAGGAAAACAAAGTTCAACTCTCCATCTCCCTCCGGAGAAAAGAGCTGAAAGCTAAAAAGCAAGAAGGGTGCTTGCTTCCTCCCCTCTTGCTGCTGCAGAAGCAGAGGAGTGTGTGTGCCTTTGAACAATTTGCTTTGAAAAGTTTGCTTGGTTTTTTTTTCCTCTCCCCCCTCTTGGGCTCAGTTTAAAGGCACAGAAAAGCACAAAGTTAATTTCTGGGCATAGAGCAGCAATAGGGGATACACATCATAAAGTCACCCCAGGACAGTCAGCAAATCAGATTCAGATGAGCCAGTAGCACAGGAACCTTACATGGCTGGTGACATTTTCCTTTCCATGCCCATTTGGTGGCAGCTGGGGCAGGGTGCTCCTTGGCTGGGCCTTGCAGGTGGAGCTTGGCCACAGACCACTTGTTTGAGGAACCTTGACCGCAGCACTCAGCTACAAGAAACAGCCTGCCTCACAGGCATTTTGCACTGAAATTTGTCTCACTCCTTGCCAAGAAAATGCCTTGCATACCTAAGGCATTGTAGAAGCAGTAACACTATACGTGTTCCTGTTGACAGAGACACTGCTAGTAGCTGTTCAAGGAGTCCTTATTGGGACTTGTCCTAAGCACACCTCTACCCGGGGAGTTGTTCTGCTGCAAAGGAAGAGCTGGAAAACAACCCAGCCAGGGCTTGTCCCCCTTTCCGTGGAGCTGCCTCAGCTATGGCTCCCATCCTCATGCTCAGTTTTTCTGCAGCCATGTCTGTCTTTCGTTTCCTTCACTGAGCCCAGGTCTCAATCCTCACCTGCAGGCCAGTGTCCTGGCCCATCCTCAGGCCATCACCATCCCCAGAGAGGCACCAATGTCCCTGGATGTCCTGTTCCTTGCTGGGGTGTAGGATGGGCCCTGCCTGCTGAGCCCTGTCCCAGAGGATCCCCATGGGGACAGCCCACCTTCCCCAGGAAGCCCCTGGTACCAACTGTCCTCTCACTCAGCTGCGCTTCTGCTTCAGCTTCAGCTCTTGCCTAGTCCCTTACTGGCAATTTCAGACCATTTTTCCCTGGCAGCCATTATCATTCTGCCATGCAGTATCAAGTAGTACATACTATTGCTCTAAGGAAAGCAACAGAATTATGTATTTATCTTTATATAGATATATCTGTGTTGTAATGGGGAATCCTTTACAACATGTATAAGACAGCGATGAACTTGGAAGGAAAGATAAAGCGATATTTTTGCAGATGCTCAGGGATTATTTTATTCCTCCAGCCGTATGACTGGAGTTCCCAGGCAGACTCCAGTCACGAGACCCTGCTCTCTTCCTGGGCCTGGGCACCCAAAACCATCCAATCAGGAACAGTTATGGGGCACATATGACATGGGAGCAGGGACAGGGACAGACCCACACCCTGCAGGGTCCCTCCCCCTGGGATTTCAGGGGAAGGCACCTCCACATATCTGTAGAAAGGAAACACAAAACCAAAAATTATCCCAGATCACATTGGCGGATAACACTGCATTTGTCAGAGAATGCTTCTGAGATGTGATTTGCAAAACAGACACAGTCAGCAGAAATCAGGAAGGGGAATGCCATGTTCCTCAGCAGATAAATGACAAGTGGATGTTTACTGGGGTCAGAAAATGAAAAGTGTTTACTTCTTACAAAGCACACTTCGTTCACTGTAACCCATTGCACTGGGTCATCGTTTGAATTAGGTGAGCAGGAATGCAAGACTGGCCTAAAAGCTTTTTAGTCATGTTGGAAAAAATGCACATAATGATGAATATTAACCACACATATCTGGAAAGTTTTTTCAGCATCCTCTGATTACTTGAATTTCAGGCTTTTGAGCAACTTTTGGTCCTCCCATGATTCTTCCAAAACATTCCAGGCAATGTTTGTGTTCATAATTTATTGTTAGATATAAAGGCAGCTACAGATTTAGGTCAATTATCTTGGAATCTTGTAACAGTACAGAAGTAGGACTTAGGAAAGCATAATTGATGTCCCAGGTCTCTGCAAACACCATCAGTTATAATGAGTTTTAATGTTGTTCAAGGACTTTGCAGGCCTACAAGATTGTATCCCAGAAAGTCTTTGCTCCTGCTGCTATACAAACTTATGGGCAGTCAAACTACAGGAGCTGACTCTCTAAAACTCCCTAGATATGTCCCATTTTCCTGAGGAAGTGTGGAGGAGTGTCAAGGTACATCAGTGCCTAAATCACTGTGACCAGAATTAAATTAATAGATGTTTCTTTGTCTAAATTCTTAAGAAACTTAAGAACCTTAAGGGCTCAACTCCATTGCATATATCACAAATGCCTAGAAGCTACTTGAAATAGCTACAACAGTGGCTGTTACTTTCTTTTAGACTCAATCTCTTTTATATAATGTCATGGGTATTAAAAAAAAAAGGCAAACAAATTAAAAACCCACTCCCAAAAAGCCAAAGCATTGTATGTAGAAGGTATGGGTTTAGTCTTTTCCAGTACATACAAAGATGGAATTGCTCCAGCAAGGATCCTAACCACTGCTGTAGGACAGTAGGTATGCAATAGGTGGAATATGCTGGCTGTGGAGGGAAGAAGAATCCTCTACTACCGATAACCTTCTTCCTCTTTCATTCAGAACCTGTTCTCCCAAAAATCTGCGTATTCATTCCAAATCCAAAGCTTAAAAAAGGGATATAGTTCTGCATGCCAGTGAGTGTTGAACTGGTCTGTGAAAAAGGACTTGTGGTCCGGTTCTTACTGCAGTTTCTGTTTATTAGGCATTTGAGAAGACAATTCTCAGATGGCATGAACAAATAAATCACTCTCAGCAAAGTGGGACAAAGCATGTCAGGACAGAGAAGGAGGATGTGGACCTGTCATGCTATGGAACAGTGTGTCATTTTGTCACTTCACTTCTGGCTGCTTAGACATCTACCCTTCAAGTAAGAGCTATCAGAATACCAGAGTTTCTCTATATGTAACAAATGCCCAAGACCTCAACCATCTTCCAGTACAGTAGTATTGGCACAGTAGCAGCTGAAAGGATACCATACTAAATTGTTCTTGGGATGACATTGAGCAATGAAATGCTGGAATAAAAGTGAGTCCATTTCATCCATTTTCATTGCTCAAACTACGAAAATTCCACAGTGTGAACAGCTAACATTAATGGAGCAGTTATAAATGCTAAATGGAACAATAAAGCTGACGTCTATGCTCTTACCACAGGTTATGTATTCAACATCATCAGCAATGTTTGGCACTATTATTTTCTCTGTGAAAAAAAAAGAATAAAAATAACAATAATACTAACCCTAATAATTTGAAAATGAAATTAAATAACAGAAAGCAGAGAGAAAAAAGCAAGGGAACTTTATACCCTTTCTCACAGAGCATGCCACAAAGACAGGTGTAATGTGTCATGCAGCACCTAACAGGGAGTTGTATTTTAGAGTTCAAGAAAAAACAGGTAATGGTTTTCTTAGAATAAGATTCATGCATAGAATGTATGAATAAAAAAATTATAAAATTTATTTCTTATTCTACTTGCTCAACTGGTCTGAAGATACTGCGGAAGTCCTTTCTAATGAAGCTTGTGGCTTCATTAGAAAGCTGAGTAATTTTCCAACATTGCTTTTTATTGCTGCAGATGAGGTATTCACAAAATAAAAGATAAAATACATTGCATTTTCTCTGTGACTATGTCAAATTCTGAACAGGTATTGACAACCACACAAATCTTTCTCTTAGGAAAAGATGAGTGTTTTAATATCAGTTAATGTAGACTGAGAAACGGACTAAACTGTCTAAAAGTGAATACTTACACTACTGATATTCAGGAGATAAAGAGTGACACCTCCAAATGGTAACTGATCTCATTTATCTTAGGCATCAAATTCAGGACAGGATGAATCATACTCTGGAATTATTTGTCTGCTGCACTGACAGATGGACAGCCTATACAAGTAGCTTGAGATAGATATTTATTTTCAAATGGCTAAAGTTATATTCAACTAATCCCTTCCAGAATGTCTATCAATTGTCTTCGGCATCCAATTAGGATCATGCAAGTATATCTGTAAAATCAGGATCTATATAAAATTTCAATATATTTAGCACACACATTTTTTTTCTTGATCAAAACTGAAGTGAACTATTTCTCAAAGTAGTTTGAGCAATTCCAGTCACACCTCTTTTCTTGCAATTGCTACCATGACAAAGTCAGGGAACACAAGTCAGGGGAGCTCTTCGTTGATTTCAAACCAAAAATTTCAGTCAAATATTACCTTAGTTTTTAATGCTGTTCTGATTTTTTTTCCCCTTGTAATTTTTTTTTGCCTTAACTTTTTCTACCTTCTCTAAGTTCTTTCATTTTACATGTTTCATTCTGGGCTGTCCTTTCTTGTTGAATCATATTTGAATGTTTGCCCCCTCTTCAGTGTTTCCTTTCTTCAAGGATCTTAAATCATACTTAAAGTCAGTCCAGTAGCTTCCATTTCAACAGCTCTGATCCCTATGTGAGTCCCATATTATATTTGCTTACTTTACTGAAAAATACATGCTTTACCACTCTGGGAAAGATTACTGAAAGTTTTTATAGGTCTATAAGAGTAGTGAACCAATTTTCCAGTAGCAATCCATGGAGTTTCTATAAAAGAGAGTATGAAAGTAGTTCTTTTAAGATTTTTTTTTTCGCTCTTGGAACTATGAAATAGAAATTAAGAGAAGCCAAACACAAATAAAAAAGCCATAACATAGCAAGTTGAAATGCATTTTTTCTCTTAGGATTAGCACAGGAAAAGGAGAAAATCAGAGTTCTCCAATATTTTGTATATATCTTCTCTTATTCAGACATCAGTGTGAGTTTGAATGTGTTTAAGTATCTACAAACCCTCCTTGAGGTCAATAAACTATTAATGTTCCTGCATTTAAATAGATACCATGGAGTGGATGCTTTTGTCTGTGTTTGCATTAATGCTCAGCACAAGTTTCTCTGATCTCTTCAGAGACTGCCATATGATTAAGACAATGAATGTATCATTCACAAATATTTTCTGGTTAGAAAGGAAAGAAATTTTGTCCCACAATAAGTGGTTGATAGATTTGATAAGCATATTTGACTTGTGGTCATTTTAGAAAACATTACATTTATATGAAGGCTCCTGGTAGTTGCTACTTAGCTGGAAAGTCTTAGGCACTAGTGAGCTGGTGTCACAAAGAACAGAAAAGACATCTCAACTGGTGCTAGTCACGGATAACCAAATTTGTTTCTTGTAATTTTTCAATCCACTAATCTGTGACAGATGTCAGATACAATGTTTCATGTTGCTGTCAGCCAAGATAAATATTTTTGGGATGAGCTTCACAGAACAGAGTAATGGAAAATTGTTTGGAAATATTATGAAAGTAGAGAATAAAAGATGATTAAACAAATCTCGGGCCTTTGTAATGTGTTCAAGGTTAAGATCCAAAAAAAGTATGTAAGCATGCAAGTCATCACTGATGTTCTGAACTCCAAGATAAAGAAACAAACACCCTCTCTAGCTTCCTGAGGTGCCTAAAGGCCACAGATGCCTACATTTTTTTCAAAGATCTTCCTCAAGTAACTCAATTAGTGCTACTTTCCTTGTGCAAATGGGATGCCCTCTTTGCTTGGGCTGAGCATGGAAGCAGCTCTCCCATGGCAGGGAGCATGGCACACTGGCAAAGTGACCTTGTGCACCCAACATGTGAGGACTCAAACAAATCTAGAAAAACAGATGGGAGACTGGGAGGGAGGGGCTGTACTCATGGACATTTTTGACCAAAAAACATGGCTGCACTTATTCCAGGCGATCTTTTTGAAAGAGGAACAGCACAAATAAGTAAAATTAATGAAATCATAAAGTAACATCTCATGACTGCCAGTGAAAAATGGGAGGAATCTGATAGTGTGTGGATCTACATTTAATATATGTAGTGACGCAAAACAAATACTTACTTGACATGTTACGAATAATGAATGCATTTTGCAGTACTGATCTGGCTTTAATGAAATTTTCCTGACTATATTGTGGCCTAAGAGTATCAGCTGATATATCATTTATTTTCTTTGGCTCTCTAATGATGCTGTCAATTACATCATGGTGAAACTTGGACTATATTATGCTTATGAAGTTGAATATTAGGGCGCTCAGGTGCATTGGCTTCATATTTGATCTGCCCACAAATTCATCTGCTCTTTGGGAAATGATTATTAGGCATGACAGATGTGCCAGCAGTAAATAAAAATAATTGTGATTTATCTGGCTCCTTTAGTGATAAGGAAACTGAAAAATTAAATCCATATGATTAAAATGAGGGTGTTCTCATAGCTGCCTAGAACTATTCTTTTGATTATTAGTTTTTTGCACTTCTCCTGCTTTCATTCAATAAGACATTGCACTATTTGCACTTGCAAATGGAAATCATTTAAATCATAGATTTGCAAACCTTCCTTTTCAAATTTGAAAGGCTGATATCTGGTGATATCCTCATCACTGAAATTTTTCCTTGTTTAAAACGAAATTTCAAAGACTTGTAGAAATGCTGATAATTCCAATATTAAAAAGAGATTGTGTGTGTGTGTCAGTATTTCATTCATTTTTTTCTATAATTTTCTTGCTTATTTCTATTTACTTTTGAAATTTTGGTCTTGATCATAGCCAGTTAACCAGGAATAGAACAAGAAAAATGCTATGCCAAAGAAAGATATGTAATATTTAACATTGTAAAGAAAGATAAATTAGATATAAGAGAGCTTAAAGAACAAAATTACATTAATCACCCCGTTGGCTGAAGAGGTGTCAGGTTTTCAGACGGAATTAGCACAAAGGAGAATCCCAAGGAGACATTTACAGGAAAGCAATGATTTGATTTTTAGGGATGTCCTTCCATGGAAAAGCACTAACATGAAAAAAACAGGAAGGATTATCATACAGTTGGAAATAAACCTAACAGTGATGAGGCCAGGGCTCATTATAAGCAGGAATAGAACTTTCCAGCAATGAAAAAGTTTTTGGGGTCATTTTGACAGTGTCAAAAATGACATCAAAAATGGAGATTGGCCATGAAGAGCCGAAAAGGGAAGATGCACAAGCTACATCTGTTAGAATACAGAAACAGAAACCAGTAAAGGGATTCAACAAGAGAGAGAACTTCCAGTGGTTTAAGAAAATGTGTATTTGCAATAATTGTCTAGGAGCAGCATTAATAAGAAAAAATTCCACTTATCTATCTGGGAAAAAAAGGATATTGCATTAATTTAGGTGGGAAATACAGTTTTAATTTGAGAGGAGGAAAGATTATAGAAGAGCCATATCTTTGAAAAGTAGAAAGAAACTGCAAGGCTTGGATGCAGTGTGAGCATCAAGGAACCAAGAAACACTGTGAATAACAATAACAGACTGTCTGCATGCCCCAGTAACCAGCAGTTTCCTCATGGTGTCCACAGGCTCTGCAAGAGCCAGAGGAAGAGGTCAGTCTCTATCTCCCTGCTTCTGTAACAGTTTTGTTCCCATCCACTCTTCTATTTCAAGAACTAGACAGAATTTAGTAGATTAAAATCTGATGTTTGGAAGACAGCAAGAAAGGTACAGCTTTCATAAGAATTATTTCAGTTAAATAATTTTACTTCTGTTTTCTGATAACCCAAAGGTAGATGTTTAATGAAAGTTAGAAAATATATTGTCCTGGAAATGCTTTTATACTAAAACAATAAATTGCAAGGAGATAAAGGAGTTATTTTATAGCAACATTCATCAAAATGAAATGTTACATAATTTTGGTTTTATTGTCTGATCATTCCAAACCCATTAATCTCCTGTTCTGCTGCTAAATACAATTACTGTCTGACTTAGAAGTAATTTGAACAAAATGTTCTGATAGTTTTCTACTAGTCATGTCCAGAAATCCCACAACATTCCAAAGAGTTGTTTTCCTAATGTAGGTGAAAATGTCATCTGTTCTTCAGGGTTCTTATCATCTTGTCTCACACAGGCCCCTCCTCCCACAGGCCTGCAGGAGAATTTTGTGTCTGATCTCACCTGCTTTCCTGTATGGGTGCTTCATAACCTAGCAAGCCCATTGCCAACATTTGGATTGTGAACATAAAATGCTATATTTAAACCTTAAACTTTGTCTTGTGATACCAGACATTTCAGAACATGTGTTAAGCCTAATTATAAACCCAAATCTTCAAACTCCTGCAAAGGCTTTTGGGATTAATTCCAGTATTTTACCTCACTCTCTAAATCAGTGTAAGCAAAACATCACACATCTTTGCTTTCCTCTTTCAGTAGCATCTTTTCAATAATTTTTTTAGATACAACAAAATAGACTGTTTTATTTGTCAAATTTTAAATTAATTTGAAAATTATTTTCTTCAAAGCCGCTTTGGAGTGCCAGATAGCTGCAACCTTGAAGCTACATCCTAGCCTAAATATTGCCCATGAAGAAGAAAAATTGCCATCCTGAATTAGTCTAAGCCTGAAACAAATTTATGCCAGCACAATCAACATAATATGCTTTACAATGCTCAGACTCACTGCTTCATATACAACCTGACATATTTCTGTCACTATATTAAAAAAATAATAAAAAAGGCAAAAATGGCACATCGGGGAAACCCTCTAATTCAGGCACAGAATATTCAAAGGCATCCATGTGCTTTTTATGTCCAGCCAAACTGTAACTCTAGATAAGTATGAGGAATTTCCCTGGATAACTTAAAACTTAAGAAATCCACAGTCGCTTCTTATACCAAATTGTGAGTTTATTTGTGAACAAACTATTCTGAGATTGTTATTACTTTGGAAGGAATCTAGCAAAAAATTTATGTGGTTTCTATTTTATAAGAGTGATATTGAGTGGCAGATTCTAAATCTAAGGACAAAAATAAGAGTTATTTCAAGTTCTATATGTATTAAGTATTTTTGACTTATATATTATATACTACAAAATTTTGAGGGTATATATATATATCCTTAAATATAAAAGTTTACTATGGATTCCCATTTCAAATTAGCCAAGAGGTAGTTAATCTAAAGACCAACATATATTTGTGTGCCAATGTAGCCATTATAACAAAAAGTCATTTTGCCAGGAAGGGCTAAAAATCAAGGACTCCTTACTGTTGGTCTGAAATAATGCAAGAATTACATTTTTGCTTTAAGAAGGACAGTTTTGCTTTAAACCAAGGGTAGGTCAGCCCACACTCCTGTCTCTGACAGTGCTCATCAGCAAGCAAGCAAGAGTAAGAGCAAGCCAACCATATATACCAGTTCCCTCTAATACCTTCCAGGCCTTCAGTGAGGGCAGATCATTGGCTTCTTTAATCAAATGTAATTATGCATATTTAGGAACTGTCAGTAGATGTATCTCTCAAATATGTATTCCGGGTCTCCCTTAGCTAAGTTTTTGACAATTGCTGTGTGTTTTAGCAGAGTTTTACAGGTCTGTTTCCTTCTTCATGAAGAAGACCTGTCTCCTGCTGTTCATTTTAGATTGACAGCATGCACATAGTTTCAGATCTACCCCTTTTGAGTGGAAAAGGGAAACAGTTATCCATTCATCCACCCTCTATAAAGCTATTCATGATTTTTAAAATGACAGTGTCTCCCAAATTTGCCAAAGTTGGAGAGAATAAACTTACCTTTTTTTGTCCTCATACAGAGGCTATCCCATGCAAAGGAACTGTAAACTTAGCATGTAGCAGGATGGCATTCTTTACCTTGTTCTCTTTTCCACTGCTGAGTACTCACAACAGCTGATGCACTTCTCTCTTTGTTTCTGCTACTCCAGAGTACTGTTTTGATATTTCCATCAGACCATATTCTTGAGAAGGAAGTTCAGCTCTGCCAGAGCTTACCTGTGACTGCTGCAAGGGGCAGGTTCTGACCTGAGACCTAATATGCAGGATTGATCTAAACAGCTATGTCTGCCCAAAGTTGTGGTGACTTGTCAGAGGTAGTTCTCAAGCATTACCCAGTAGTCAGGAGAGAGATTAGCACCTCTGGATGTTATTTATCCTGCCTACATTGTTGAGAGATCTCTTGTCACACATGAATTGCTCTCTGTGCCTCCCTGTTATTTCTATGGGAACCTAGTCACACCATTTTTAAAAAGAAAAGAGCAGGTGTAAAAAAACCAAACCAAACAAAAAGTATTCCTCAACTATTTAGTTGTAGACAAATCAGAGGCAGTGTACAACTTCTGAAAAACCCACCGCAATCTCTTACTCAGAAACTTTATTTCCACCATGTTGAGTGTGGACCCACTAAAAAAGATGTTCATGCACTGTGAAAGGAAGCTGTGTAATGATGTGGTATGTCTAGCATAAAGGAGGGAAAAAATTGGCATAGGAAAATTATAGAAGCCAAGGTCTCCAAGCATCTGGCCAGTTTGCTATTCTGCATTCTCTAGGAATGAGCTGAGTATTTTCCATTTTTAAAATGTTAAGACTACATGTTAATTGAGTAAGTTACTTTCAAGTACTGTAAAACAAAATTGACAATTCCACTTTTATGTTCCAAGTCCCAATAGAGATCAGGCTGTTAAATATCCATGTAAGCTGAAAGTGTCATTCAGCTACTAAAAGTTTCAACCAACTTGCTTCCATTTACTTCACAAAAAATTTACAGTTAATAACAGCATGTTATGTAGATTTATAATGTAATAATTTACCTAGGTCTCAACTCCTAAATAATTAGTAGCTACCATGAGCTGTGCACAAAGGAAAATTCTCCATTCAAGTATTTTTAATGCAATTTTACAGACTTAATCATCTATTTTACAACCACAGTTCTCTATAGCTACAAACTGTTCTACAATCATCTTTTCTAATTATTCTGTTGTTCAAAATGCTGAATCTTACATAATTGCGTGTTCATTCATATGTGGATGTCTAGTAGGAAAATAGTGAGTAGTTCTGAATTTGATCTCCATCTTGCCTCATTAAGGTCGTTCCAGCTCTTAACAATCATTTTGCATACATTGCACATGCAAGCTGGATCTGATAGATCAAGTCTTTGGACAACAGTAGTTTTTAACTGGAATGCCGTTAGGTGCTTCACCAACCAAACAGAGCATATCTTGCAAACCCCACTGTGGACATTTATTAAGGGGATGACTTAATTCATTAATAATTTGCTGCTGTAAATTCACTTTGTGTCTGCCCTAATGACTGCTTTCAACAAATGGCTCTTTTAGCAAAACAGTGACAGAATTAAAAGGTCTGAGTTTCTGTGTTAACAGTAGGAAAAAAAGGAATTTACTAATTTTACTAAAAGCACCAAGCTGGAGGCTCTGGGAAAGAACATTGGAAGTGTGTTTACAGTGCTGCATTTATTACTGAAAATTCTTAATTAATAATTTCTAGCCTTGGATAGAAATTGTGTTTTTCTCATTTCCAAATCATTTGGGATGCCAATTTTCAGGTGATACTTTCATTAAATAGCTCTAGACCCTATTGTATGTTTCCTGGGGGTTTTTGTTTTGGTTTTTGTTTTGGGTTTTTGTGTTGGTTTTGTTTTTTTTTTTTTTTAATTTATTTGTTATGGAAATATTTTGGGAACAGTTACTTGAGTTTTTGTGGTGTAGCTGATAAACATTGGTGAGTTGCAGTAGTGCCACCTATGGAAAATCAGGAAAATATCAAAAGAAAGCTATAGTGACTAACCTCAGGCATGTCCATTCAGGACAGTGGTATTTTAGTCACCTTGAGAGACAGTATTTAGATTGATGCAAGAAAAAAGAAAATAAAGCTCTACTCTTCTACTCTCTTCTGGGCAGGGGGGAAGGGGGAGTAAGGGGAAAGGGGGAGAAAGAACAAAAGAAAAAGACAGGGAGAATGGAGTCAAAAAGATTCAAAGCTAACTACAAGCAAGAACTAATAATGCTCTTCATCTAAGATGTGAAAAAATAGCAAATTGCACTCAATCATTATTATATATAGACTGTGCTTTTGAGAAGGACACCTGTATCTTCTCTCTGAGCCTCAGTGACTTGACTGGGTGGATCTGTGCGTTTGTGTAGAGAATGAACAAATTTCCTATACCACTTCAAGGTAAAAGTGCTTCCTCTAAAGTTGTGGGGGTTTTGACCAGTTAATTACAATTAACTATGAAAAACACTCCTCTGTCAAGCTAACAGGATGAAAAGTGCTGCAAACCAGTGGTGTCAGGTTATATGCACATGAGGTCCAGGGGATGCCAAGCACACAGAAAGGAACATGAGCTCTCATAGCATTAATATCTGGCACACCCAGTCTACTTTTGTTTTTAAAATCAGAGCTCAACTAATAAATGCCATGGGAAGATGTTTTCTTTACAGCCACTAACTACATGCTGGGGACTGAGCTTCATCCTTCAGAGAAGACAAAGCATTGCTTTGAAAAACGAAGGAACACCTAATCCTTAGTGGGCTAGACAACAGTATCTTTATACATACGCTGTGCTTTATTTGCAGCATTCCCTGGTATTCTTCCAAGAAATGTAATTTCATGAAGATTCATCTCAGAAGACTAGCTACTCCCTTCTCCCCATGCATTCCATATGGCATTTTCTGGGCTGCCTGGGATATGTTAGTGCAAACCAAACACAAATACCAACCTCTGGGTGGCCTCCACCAGCACTTTTCTGGACTCTTAGTTGAAAGTGATGATACGTAGAGCTAGATGACCTAATTGTCTCAAAAGATGAGCTTTTACTTTGGGGGAATGGCAGTGAAATTGTGGCAAAAGTTACCTTGTTAATCTTTCAGTTTAGAAGTTTTTCAAAAAAGTATGAAAAATCTCTACTTAAATACAGTCATAAAAGGAAGGTTGAAAATGACCCCTAAGCATCATTTTGTCCATACTCCTTGCTCAAGCAGGGCTTCCTACCACCAATTGCCCAGGACCAAGGACGAAGACTCTGGGCAGCCTGTGTCAGCCCTCAGTCACACCAAAAGTGAAAAAGCTTTTTCTGTTGTTCTCCTTTTTCTTGATCTTCTTTTTCTTCTTATTTTAATGAGGCTTTTAATGATACTTAGCTAAGTTTTGTCAGCAAAACAAAACCTGTTTTACTAGTTTGATCATCATCCTAACACACCTGTAGAATCAAAGTTTTCACAGTAGGCTGAATTTAAAAGTGCTCATGAATTTCTAACAAATTTGAGATCAATGAAAGTCACAAGTTAAATATATCCTCTGGATCTTGAAGATATATTGTCTCTGACAGGGCAATTTATAATTTTTTCTTTACAGTATTAGTAAAGTGAAGTAGAATTTGTTGCTTCATTTGCATAACATGGTGGAGAAAACCACCAACAAAGTGACAAAGCAGCTACAGAGAATCCTTTCCTGTATCCCCATCTGACAGTAAGAAAGTTTACTTATTGCATTTTGTTGCATTTGAATTTATGCGAAGTAAGTAAACTATTCTAGTAATTTTTCTGACCTCAATAAATTTATCTCCAAATAGAATGTGAATTTGGGAGCATTTTTAGGTGAGCTAGAGCTTCAGAGTCCTAGAAAAAGATGAAAGTTAAGGCACAGAGTCTACTGTAGTCCTTCAAGAAGTTTCTTACTTGAGAAGACATTTTATTATTAACAAAATGTATTTGATGTGTGGACCTTGAACAGATGCACACTTTTCAAAACTCAATAAATCAGACTCTGGTTTTCCAAAAATACTGCTCCACTGACTGTTGTGTTCAGAGAAGACTGCAACAAATCACATACCTTTCCTTTAAGGTTCCCTGATTCATGGTCTGTCAAAACAAAGGCTAAAAAAATCCCACAGCTGAGTATCTTTTTTTGAGACTGTTCAAGTCTCTCTGATTTTCCTTGACAAGACTCAAATGTGGCAATGCAGGAAGAAAGAGGTGCACATTCAGGAAGGAGTAGGTTCTATAAGCCAACACCAACTACTTGAATTGAATGCAGAAATGAAGGAAATGGCATACAGCTAGCTAGGCAATTGACTAAAAATTAACCAAAAGTTTAATGGAAGATCTTATTCTTTAGAAAAGCTGAAACCATTAAACATTTTCCTCATTAAATGAAAAGATTATGCCTTTGCTTTAGCAAATATTCTATTTGTAGACATGAAACTATGAGTGTGTAAAGGAACAATGGCAGAGGCATATGGCATAAAAGATTTTCTAGGACTAGTCATATACATATCCTGGACCATGGGCAACTGGTGTAATTAATTTTAACAAAATATTAATTAAAGACCAGTTGATATATGACCATGATTGACAGGTGCACTCCTAGCTGGGTTAAAAACTGGCTGGATGGCTGGGCCCAGAGAGTGGCAGTGAGTGTTGCCTCATGCAGCTGGTGGCCAGTTTCTAGCAAGGTTTGCCAGGGCTCAGTACTGGGGCAGTCCTGTTCAATATATTTATTGATGATCTGGATAAGGACGTCAAGTGCACTGTCACTAAGTTTGCAGTCAACACTAAATTAAGTGGGAGTGTTGATCTGCAGGAGAGTAGGAAGGCTCTGCAGAGGGATCTGAGCAGGCTGGACTGATGGGCTGAGGCCAACAGCATGAGGTTCAACAAGGCCAAGCATCAAGTCATATGCTTTGCCCACAATAACCCCAGGCAGAGGTACAGGCTTAAAACAGAATGGCTATAAAGCTTCCTGGCAGATAAGGACCTGGCAATGCTGGTTGAGTGCAGCTGAGCCCAGGTGGCCAAGAAGGCCAATAGTATCCTGGCTTCTATGAAAAATAGGGTGTCCAGCAGGACCAGGGCAATGACTGCCCCCCTGTACTCAGCACTGTTGAGGCCATGCATTGAGTATTCTGCTCCCAGTTCTGGGCCCCTCAGTTCAGGAAGGACATGGAGGGGCTGGGGTGTGTCCAGAGAAGGGTAATGGAGCTGGTGAAGGATTTAGAGAGTGAGTCATATGAGAAGTGGCTGAGGGAGCTGGGGTTGTTTAGAGCTTTAAGAAAAGGAGACTCAGGGGAGACCTTGTCCCTCTCTATAACTACCTGAGAGGTAGTGGGGGATTGCCCTTTTCTTCCAGGCAACTGATGACAGGACAAGAGGACACAGCCTCAAGCTGCGCTAGGGGAAGTTCAGGCTAAGAAGGAGTTTGGGAAGAGTTTCTTTATGGAAAGGGTGAAGTTCATCCCAATCATTGGAACGGGCTGCCCAGTGAGGTGGTGAAGTCAGCAGCTCTGGTAGTGTTCAATAAACAACTGGACATGGCACTTAGTGCTGTGGTTTAGTTGACAAGGTGGCAATTGGTCAAAGGATGGACTCAATGGTCTTGGAGGTCTTTTCCAACTTATATGATTCCATGATTCTGTGGAGTACAGTACCTATGAAACAAACGTTTCACCACAGTTTTAAGCATCTTAGACTGAAGAAGACTGAATAGAGAAGGGTCTACCTGAGGGCCAAAGAAGGCTATTAAAAACCTTCAAAGCCAATACTTACAGTTTATGATTCATCTGTATCATTCAGTGGGGAAAATACTGATGTTGCCTATCCTGAGCATCACTCTCAGCTACATCCTGCCTTGACTCGTTTCTGGGTCTTTGCTCCAGCCTTTTTAGATACATTAGAAGACAATAGTATTGCTGCTGGGTATGAACCCTGAATTCTCCAGGACCTCTGCTTCACAATCATTTAAGAATGCACACGGGCAAAGCAAGGAAAAAAATCCGTTCTAAAGGTCAAAAAAAGTATTTGGAAAAGTATGGTGTGCAGTGTTCTAAAATGATTAGCATTAGCTTTGTCATTTTTGCTATGAAATATTTGTACTAATATTACCATTTACAACATCAACAAAGCCTTAGCCTTTTAAATCTGTTCTTTTTTAAATCTGTTATTTTTAATTTGTGGAACAGAATCTTCCTCAGCCTTAGTGAATCATCTTGATATGTGGAGCAATTATGTCATTTTGGATTGATAATAATTTAACTCACACCAAAATATGGCACATAACATAAAGACTTAACCCATTCCAAACCAAGACACCTTTAAACAGTCACAGAATCACAGAATAAACTAGGTTGGAAAAGACCTTTGAGACCATTGAGTCCAGTCTGTGACCTAGCATTACCTTATCAGCTAAACCATAGCACTAAGCTCCTCATCAAGCCTTTTTTTAAACACCTCCAGGGACAGTGACTCAACCACCTCTTTGGGCAGCCCATTTCAATGCTGAACCACTCTTTCTGTGAAGAACTTTTTTCTGATATCTTTCCTAAACTTCCCTTGGAGCAGCTTGAGGCTGTGTCCTCTCGTCCTGGCATGGGTCACCCGGGAGAAGAGGCTGACCCCCACCTGGCTACAACCACCTCTCAGATGGTCATAGAGAGTGATAAGGTCCTCCCTGAGGCTCCTTTTCTCCAGGCTAAACAGCCCCAGCTCCCTCAGCTGCTCTTCATAGGGCTTTCCTGTAAATACCAAAAAAGTAAGCTTTTGGGGAAAAATAGTTCATAGCTCACTCCAAGTGTCATTCCTTGCAGAAAATATTAGTGGGAGAGGGCAAGGCCAGGACATCTGTGCACAGTGCAGAGTCCTGGGCTGTCCTAATATAAGCAGAGAGAGCACACTAGGTCACACTCCCTGAAATATCCCCAAAAGCAAGTCTCCTTTGAACAGTCACTCAGCCTTATAATGAAGCAGTGCCTAAATATGTTTCAAACATAAGAGCCTACCAAAGCAGATAATGACTAGTGAAGGAACAGGTAAGGGCTGTTATCACAGGGAATGAGTCTCTTGGAAATGATGAGCCAGCAGGAAGTATTCTGCTTGAATCTAAATTTCAATAGAGGATGTGGTTCAAGTACCAAAGGTTCTCAGTATGCAGGACTTGTTGTTACTAGTATCAGGGTCTCTGTGCTATTCCAATTTGGCTAGCTCAACACTGCCTTTGATTTTGTCTCAGAAAAGCAGATCCCCTCCAAACACTTTTTTCTCCAGCTGTAAACTAAGGCTGCTGATTTATTTTTTCCCAAGGTGGCATATCTTCTTAGGCAAATCATACGAACTACTATTTCAACAGACACTTTTGGGGACAAAATGCACTCTGTACTGCCTTTCTGTAGGAAAATATCAAAATATCATGGAAAAATTAAAATCATAGAGCTTATAAAATCAAAGTCCAAAGACTTATACAGGAGAAGGGAGTGAAGGGGGGAAGAGAAGGGGGAGACAAGGGAGTAGGGGAGTGAATTCACAGGATTTTTGTGTCTTCTCAGCTACAAAAGCGGAAAACATGAAAAGAAGCTTTATTTTTCTGCACAAAATGGATAGTTCTTACAGCAGTGTAAGATGAGAACAAAGGTAGCAGCAGCCTCATGGCCCAGCACTTCAGACAAAAGTGCAGTGAAGTTTGGCAGGAAACTGAGGCACTTTCCATCTAATGCCTAACAGAAGGGATCTCTGACTACTTCCAGAAAGCCTTCTGAGGGACTCTCAGTAGCTTCATGAAATGCATCAACAGCTTTCAATGTTGGACTGCGCTGCAAGTCCAATTTATTTTTAGCTAGTAGTTAGTTTCTTTGCCTTACATTCCTTTTATAAAGAAGGTTACATGGAGGTACAGTCATTGACATCCTTTTGAGTGTTAGAGTTACTAAGAAAAACAGACTATATATTTCTAATCGTATAACTGCTTTACATTAAATGGATGTGTACTCGGCATTTTTTAACACTAGACTTCCATAACATCTAAAAAATTAAATTTTATAGTAACTAAAAAAAGAAGAGACCAGGATAAAAAAATTCTTTGAATAAAAGTTTCATTTTTAATCTTATTATAAGGATGAAACTAGAAAAAAGCTATATTTCACCACATGAAGAATTGATCTAGATGTATCGATGCACAGGCAGGTATAGACACAACTGTGCAATTCTTTTCTATGAACTTCTGCTTTGCAAACTTCTGCAATTGGTAATGTGCATGTAATAAGCAAGTGACTGCATATTTCTCCATCTGTTTCCCAGCAAAATGAGTTTCTGCTAATAGTACATGCTGTGCTAGCTTTGCAACCTCTATACAGCTTTTATTTCCCTCCCTTACACACAGTAAACATAATTACTGTCAACACATGTGGATTTGCCAGTATATATTATGCATCTACCTGCAAATTCTCAGAAGAAAAATCTTCCTATGTCTGGAATGTAAGAGCAAAAAAGAATAAAAGCTGGATACAAAAACAAATTTTCAAAAAGAAGTTGTTGCTGTTAAATAAGCAAATTGAGCCAGTAAACTTTTAAAATAAAAGAACAATCCCATGATACAAAAATAGCATATGTTTGATCTGTTAGACACTCATGGAGATTGTTGACACGATACTTAGCGTATGGCTATGGACATTTTCTTTTACCTTTCCTGTAGACTATGCAATTATGGAGACATTAAATTTCAAAAATATTTGCTGCCATGAGAATGTCTCTCTCCCACTGTTCCTTTGGCAAACTAGAAGTGGCAGAAAGAAAATAGCTTGCTGGCAGTATAAGTGCAATCTTCATTTATAGAAGAATAATTTGGAACATTTTTCACATGTAAAAGGCAACACTTAAAGGCAAATCAGTGATGAGCTGAATTATGTTCTTAATTGAACTGATGCAAACCAGCAAAATTTCTGTTTTCTATAATGAAGTTGCTCTCTCTTTACAGCAGTATAGTTGATTGCTGCAGTGGGTATTAGAGTGCAAAGTGTAGATAAGTTAGCAGTCAGTAGACTCTGGGTCAGCCCATCACTTCTCTTTGGGATAGGGCACATAGAAAGCTGGCTAGTTTGATTACAAGACTTCATCGACCAAGTCATGGCAAACGACTTAGAACATGGCTGTACTGCCTGGCAGCAGAGAAAAAAAAAAAAAGGAAAAAAAAAAAAAAAGAGTAACCATGTCAAAGTAAAGAGTAGTTAGTCACAACTTTTTAGTTTCTAATGCAAGGCTCAGCTTCTGCAACCGTATTGTGGTGGACCCCCATGTCACGCAACCATCTCTTAAGCAGCCCTCTCTGTTGTCTGAAAACCTGAATAGGCAACTGAGAGCAGCAGATTTTATCAGTTTCTACCGTTTTAATAAGGATATGTTAAAACCCCAAATATACAATTAAAATGCCTCGAGAGGATATAGTCATCCAAAAGTTAATCTTAACTGGTTACAGTCAAGAAACTGCAGAAATCTAGATAAATAATGAAAGGACAGATCATTCCAGTACAGTAACTGTTCTGATTCAAGAATGTTGCTTGTATTTTCTTTAGCCAGAAAAGTCTCAATTTGAAAATTTATAACCCTCCTTCTCCCTTCCTTTCACGCCATTCACCGCATGTGGCCAGCCTCTTACTCCTCAGAAAATCCAGCAGACTGCGAGAATGCTAACACTGGGCTAGTACTTACCAGGAGGCAAAACAATCGTCAGTGTGACAACAATCTTAGAAACAAAAAAAGGAAGAATCTTGTAAAACATGATGAAAAGGACCTCGGGTGATCTATTCCCCTGCCTTGAGGCAAGACAAACAATTTAGCAACAAGGCTACTTAGTATAGTACCAACATTCATGCACAAGGCTTAATACATCAAAAGTGTGGGCAGAAGTCTGGGGTTTTGCTGATATTTTTCAAGTTTAGGGCTAACCCAGTGAGCAGTTTTAAAAAGGTGTTTGATGGCAGTATAATCCCAAAAGACCCCGAGGACAGGAACTGAACCAATACTGTGGTCAGATCTGAAAAGAGGCAGTTCAGTTAAAAGTCACAGGAAAAGGTTTACAGATAAAAAAGATGATTATGAAAGATGAGAAGCATTCAATAAATTTGTTTTGCAGAAGGAAACCTGACAGATGCCTTGTTTCTAGCAGTTATAGAGTCTGTATGAGGAGAACATATGAAGCAGAAGAATATAATATAAGAGAGAAGGCAATGACAGAAAAACAACGCCTGCTGACTGAGGTCAGCCAAGTGCAATTGAGAAAGAAGCTGTAGCTACCCTGGTTTTAGCAACTGGAACAAAGCACCAAGGAATTCTGAACTCTTCATGCTTCCAGCTTCAAATTTTCCATCTTTATAAAAGCTGCTTTCACCAAACATTAGACTCAGCTCAAGACCAGCAGAAAGTGATACAATAAAATTTGATATAACGTGATCTTATGCTTAAGACCTAACTGATCAATTTCCCTTGAATTCTGTGGCTCTCAAAAATATATATGATATAAGGAATGGATAGTGTTTAGATTGAGTGCCTGCAAAGGAAACTAGATGCCATAGACAATATTGCTGGTAATCCTTTCTGGTGCTAAAACAACTCCTACTGCTCGCCTGGGATGTGCTATCCCTAAGACTGGAATTTTATAAAATAGAACTTTGATCTATGTTGTATCTGACATTGTTCCAATTATCTTGCCAAATTCCAAGTATGAGTAAACACAGTCTTGACCTTTACCCTCACAGCTTCTGCTGGAATAGATTTCTTCGCTTCTTGTCATATGAAGCATTCTATGAGGAAATGCATATGGAAAACAGTAGAAATGATGTTTTATATAGCATATATTTATCCAGAGATATAATTCTGACCTTCAACTAATTTTTGAATACAAATATGCCCTCTAAATAGAGAGTCATACATTAAATTAAAAACAGTTGAAAGATTTCCACTAACTTTCCTGAACACAGGATCAAACTTAAATACTGGTCATGTAGCAAATAACATGTTGAACTTGGTATGTACTCACCATTTTAGATTTAATTAGATTTTAGTTTTCTATTCAACTATTATCTGGAGATTTCCTCCACAACTGAGTCATACTGATAAAAAGCTGTCTACTGGATTTAAGGGCAGTCATCCATTGCTGTTTATGCACACTGCTTTAACTTTATATGGATGTTTTATGGATTACAGAAACACAAATAACGATTAAAAAAATTCAAATTATATTGAGAGTAGTTGAAATCATATGCAAGCTCAGCTGAGGAAGGATATGATAGTGAGAATCAGAAACAGTTACTGAAACATGTATAATGAAGGATCAACTTTGAGGCCACTTGGAAATAGGCTTCGCATCACACCAGTGAAATATTCCCTGGGAGAATGGAGTGGGGAAGGAGTGGAGGGAGAAGCTAATATGTCAACATTTCAGTTCACTCAGTTTCAAACACTACTACTGCTGCCACCCCATATGCTGCAGTCCAAAATCAGACATTGTTGCTACTCTGTACTGGAAAACTACTGAGAGAAATGGGAACCCAGCTAGTCCTATGAAATTTACCACAACTCCCAGGTCTCACACAGTAGTGTCTTAATAGTGTTCTTGATCGTTACTAACCCTGTTTACAAACTTTGAGCTCCCTCATCCCACTCTACTCCCACTATCAGTATGAACACATTAAGGAAGCAGTGGGTTGGGTAATGCCTTGAGCAACCTGATCTAATGGGAGGTGTCCCTGCCCATTGCAGGAGGGGTTGGGACTAAATGATCTCTATGGCGCAGTCCAACCCCTTAGCATTCTATGATTTTATAACAAGATGTGGTGACTCCCTACTCACCTACAGCTGTAAAAGATGAGAGACATTTTTGTCCACATTGACACTGGAAGTTGTGCTGGCCTTGAGGCTCCAGAGGCAGGAGAAACTCTGATCACTGATGTAGTTACAGCCAGGTGCCATAGACATGCCCCCAGCAAGATGCTTACTGGTTTGAATATTTGGGATTCTTATTTGTTAATATATATACACAGTCTCATCCTGAGCCTCATCCCAGAGAGGAAATAATTGACATTCTCTTGCCAATGGTAGGTAGCTGATTTTCAAAAGCATGAGTGAAGGAGAGTGTTTTGAAGCTGTCTTCAATTGTGATGTTTGATCCAGTTGCTTCTGTTCAAAGAACTATAAAAAGCATAATATAAAATGTTCCAGAATTTTTCCAGGCTAGACATTGCAATAAAAGGCAATTTCACAGGTAATAGAAATATCAATCAGGGGATTTAAGAGATGTAGTACCCATATTTCCCTTCCCTTTCTGTGTAGCTGCATAGAATAAACCTTTTTTTCTCTTGAAACTAAGGGATAAAGTATGAAAATGTTTATAACCACTGGTAACAAGGGTTATGAGACAGAGCTGCTTATGTTAAAAAAAAAAAAAAGAGAGAAAAGGAGCAAATTATTCATCAAACCCTTTGAGACAACCTTGAATATTGCCTTCTTCAGATTTCAGGGCTGATTGAACTTAAGAGCTGTTCTTTTCTTCAAAGAAAGTGCTAGTGCTAGTGAAAGCCTTTGCCTAAGGGTGGGGAAAAAGTTTTCACTTATTTTTTACAATAGGGATTTAGAGGTGTTCCTGATGTGATGAAACTGCCAATTTTAGACAGAAGTGCCCTTAATCTGGCAAGAATTGTGCAAAATTTCTCTTCATGTAGAAGAAACCTAACACCTCTCTCCTGAACTCTTCAACACCCCTCTGAACCTGCTCCCGAGGCGTTCCTGAGGAGCCAGCCAGCCGTGATGTATTATGTGCCTTTGCAAAGAAACAGACTGATGTGACCACCAAAGGAATGTTTCCTTTGCTGGAAGAACTGTCTTTCACAAGAGATTTTCTGTTCTTTTTCGAGTCATTTTTCAGGCATTATTATCATCATTAGCATTTAATGAATGTTCTATATGTTCAAATATGCACCACATTTATTACTTTCTGGCTGAGGTTATTTTGAATTCTTTGAATTTCCTGTAATGTTTCATGTATTCATTATAATAAAGCAGAAGCAGTTTCTCAAGTCTAGTATGAACAGGAAACTCCTGAAGTTATTTCCCTAGAGCAAAAGATTCTTCATTCACAGGATAAAACACAGGTAGACAAGTCTAAGTGTTTGTACAGTCTGTCAAAAATTTGTAAAATATACTCACTAGTCTTACATTAAGATATAAGCTATTGCTCTTACTCTGGAGAAACTGAGTCATGAGTCACTAAATTCCATTTCTTCACATAAACATCTAGAAATTTAAGTAATTGCAATATTTTCAAATTAGTCTTTAAACATAAGTTTTCAGGGTTTCTTTGTACAAAACAAAGTACCAAAAAACTCAATTTTCATCTGTATGTACACATTAAAGATTAGCACACGGCATACTCCACCCTTGTCTGGCTCACACACAAGTGCTTTGATTCTCAGTTTACATTAGATATAGCTGAAATTGAAGGTGGGGCTGCAAATCTGGCCCCAGCAGCATATAACTTTCCTCTTTTTGTGCTTCTCCAACTCTGATATTTGACCAACTGTATATATTTTTCCTTTAATTTTAAATACATTCAATTTTGTGCTTAAAGGAGCAAAAGAAGTTTGTGCAATTCAGGTGTGTTTAAGGCAGCTGGATACTTGTCACCAGTACCAAAGATCAGGCTCATAAATATCATGACAAAGATGGCATCCTTCAGCCGATTTATAAGTCATTGCAGCTGGTTTGATTTAGAGTCCTCCAGAGGAAGACTCTAAAGACTCTTAGAAGGAGATTCTGGCTCCTTGTAAGAGGGGATGTGAACAAAGTGAAGGAACTGGAATACACTGACTTCCACTACTATCCGTTTCTACTCAAGAACAATGAAAAAAGGAATTATAACAAACATTCTCTGAAGCTATCAACTGAACATAAAAAGAATTAATTCTTGACTTTAGTTTTTGACTAAGAATCTGTAAATGCCAAAGAGGAAGGGAAACACATAAGTATGAAAAAAAAAGATGCTGGCAGAGTAACCTTCCCACAATCGCCCTACTGACAGAGAAAAAAAATGCAAACTTAGAAGTTAAACTAGGAAAGAAAAAGTAATAATAAAAGAAGTTCTGAAGTGAATACTTGGAACCTGGATTTTTATCCACTTATTCATAACATTTTTTAAATTCTCTGTGTTTATAGTGTTTTCTGCCAGGTGAAACATATGCATGTTAGCATTTTATCGTCATGCACTTTATAAGGTTTCTAGGTGCCATATAGACAAAAAACAGGCACAAATCCTTTCACTTCCCTCTGTTGCAGTTTTTCCCCAACTCCAACCAGATAAGTGACTAGAACTATAAGCAGAAATGGTCATAAATAGAAAGTGATGGCATATGAATATTTCACGGAAAGCTGATTGGAAAAGGACGTTTTCCTTCTAACAATACTCATACCTCTGGGTAATTTGGAACAACACTTTTTTTTTGGCATACCACATTAGACATTTTGTTTTTTATTATATTTTTCACTGAAACTAGAAACAGCTGCTCTCTGATGTCAGCTGGTATATGTGGTAGTAGTGTGGGTGGAGAAAGAGATTTCTTTTCCCTCACAAGAAAGACACAGCTATGGAAAGTATGAGGTTACGGAAAAGTGTTAGCAGGTGATATAAAACGTTTACATAGAGAACTAAGATCCAAATTGCCTCTGAATGATTGCAGTTGTTGCATCTCTAAAGTACAAGGGTTAGATAACCAGAACAGCGATTAGCAGAGCAAAAGAATCTATTTTCTTTGAAATTATAATCCCCGGGGAAGGATGCTTGGCAAACATTCTTTTGGGCTGTGACAACCAACACTTGCCCCTCTGATATATTCCAAAGCCATCGTGTGGAATAGGAGAATAAAAGCAGCAAGGGCCTAGCTGTCCATCACTCCCTTGTAATTATACCTCTGGCTTTTTCATTTCTTTTCTCAAACCAGGAATATTTTTGGAAGTGCCTCTTAGTTATTTTGAAGTCTTTTTGAGCACGGCACCACAACACAAGATTTCCTTGAGTTAGTTAATCCTATATCATGTTTCTTCAGAAGCTTCCTGAAATTCGTAAATGGAAGTTTACCAATCTAAGCAGAAGCAGGCAATGATGCCTTCCAAACTCCTACTCCTCAGTTCCTATGTTGACATACACGGCCTCAGTGATTTAGGCTGAGGCTTTACAGTACCTGCGCTGTTGGGCAGCTGCTCCCCAGCCAGCTGGAGGAACATATGCCACAGTGGCCAGTAAAGCCATGGCATAGAGTGCTGGGTAGAGAGCAACTGCTCACCCTCACTCCCTCTACAAGGAACTCTAAGTGATGGTCCAGTAAGGCCAAGGAAAGGGTGGTGTTTTCTCACACAATGTTTAATTACACTGTGGGACTGTTGCAAAGTTTACATGAGTTCAAAGTTGACCAAAATAATGACAGAAAAAGATGTCAAGAATCATTAAATACAAAGGTTCCATCTAAAAGGACAATGTTTATAAGCCACAAGATGTTAGGGGCTATAGGAAGGATTTAGAGAAAACACTAGAAAAGTATTACTACATTTATTTTTTCTACTCTTCACTGCACATTCATCTTTATGGTCTTAAGTTATTTAACATAGACACAGGTTCTGAAAAGATCTGTGTAAACCAGCATGGGAATAGGTGACTGGGACAGCTGTTCTAGCAGGGTCTAAGAGCACAAATTTTGAAACATTTTTTTTTAAAGAAGGGTGTGTGTTTGGGATGAGAAATCTGTTGGATAATCTCTCTCACTCTCCTTCTTTCTTTGCCTTTGGAAGGATAGGCTCTCTTGTCACTTCTCCATGTGCCTTGGCAGGCAGACCTCAATCTTATTTTGAAGGCAGCTTTGCAGGACAGACTAGTCTGTGGCCTTTTCATGCTAATTGGAATCAAATGTTACAAGGATAGAGACACAGGAAATTTACAGATCTTCTATGGAAGTGTCAGCATACGTTTTCTTGATGTTGCCTGTCTTTTGCTGCGTCTGCCCAGACAGACTAGCTCTAACCCCCAGTCTCAGAGCACCTGGTTTCAGAGCATTGTAAATTGGTCAAAAGAGGTTTCCTTGAGTATGACTCCTGGATTCTTTACAAGACATGAGAGTATTGCTCTCTGGGTTGGATATGAGGACCCATTCTTTTCATGAGACTGTAGAGAAAACAAGTTGCTGTTTCTCTGTTTTGAACAACAGTAGATGTCCAACTCCTACTGGTACTGGAGTCAAGCATTGCAGGCTGTTACACATCCCTATATGATCATTAATTCCTCTAAAGGACTTAGCCCTTATGTACTTACACCGTGGTCCCTCTCCACAGATATCCACAAGAGCCTTGAAATGGAATGGCATTATGCCCAGTGAAGGTAGCTGAATTCAACCAGGATCACTCCAGGCTTGTGACCTCTCCCTGAGAGAGGGATTTGTTGTTTCAGTGCCAGGAGATAATCTAAGGAGATCAGGGACACAGTGTTCTGTCCCAACCTCCAGACAGGCATACACCACCATGTGGGCTTTGAAATACAGGTTGTAGCCCGGATTGGCCTCGGGAAAACAGTATGAAAGACTGCATAAACCCAGCCCCTGAGCAGCCCTTCCTCCTGCTTTTTGCCAAGAGCTGTGGAAGTCATTAAGCAGGACATTCACTTTGTGTAGAGATACCCAACATGGTTATGAGGTCTGTGGGAAGCAAGTACATGGCATCTCCATGAGCCCTTTAGAAAATCTAGGTGATTGTACAACCTCAGTTCAACAGCTGTATATCTCACAAATATTTGTATCTTTATCCTAGTTAGCTTTCCATTAAGGAAAAGCAATATTCCTTTAATCTGTAGCCTACAATTTCTCTTGTCGAGCTCTCCCAAAGTGAACATACAACTGTAAGCCAGTGACTAAAGACTAAGTAGAAACTAATTTCAGGGTTTGGCTCATGATGATTTTAAGAAGTCACACCTGGACTGGGACTTTGGGTGCCAAAATTTTATCCTGGAGAAAATTTTTACAGCCAAGTATGAAACTCCTGAAAATGAGAAGAGAGGGGAATGTTATAATGGAAATCCTGGCAGAGCTTCAACTACTGTGGAGCAGCCCAAGAAGCTGATGAGGCTGAGAGTTAAAAGCAAATCCATCAACTTTCACTCTGCTCAAATAAGGTAAGTCATGCTAAACCATTCGATTACTTAAAAAAAAAAACCCAAAAGTGGCCTTCACCTCTTCAGAAAACTACCAGTTATAAAAAAAACAGTCAAAAATTATGCAAATGCACTTTCAATCAAACTCTTCTTTGTTTTCTCTGCACCACGTGATTTTTCTGCTTGGTAAAATAGGATGTGGGAAACTACCTTAAAAATGAATTTGACTGATCCTGGCTTGAAATTCAGGCTCTACCTATCCAGAAAAAGGCAGTACAGTCTGGACCATTCCCCAACAATAGAGAGGCGACAGGCTAAATATAACCACACTTACAGCCCCAGAACTGGCATCTAACACCAGGGGCTTATAATAACACTGAAGCTGCTGCTGCTCCAGCACCAGCCGAGGCAAGAGGAGGGAAAGCTCTGTTTGTTTTTCAGCTGGGACTTCATTCTTCACTCAGCTGTTTGCTATTAGGACTGGAGCAGTAGCAGTGAGAAATTCATTGCTGCTTGCTCTCTGAATCCTGACACAGTAACAGCACAGATCCAACTAGCCAAATCCACAAAGGATCAAGGGAAGGGGAAAAAGAGAGCAACACATATTGCATGCTTGTCGTCTCACTTTTACTGCACCTTCCATCCCCAAGGAACCTATTTATTGAGGGCCAGACTCTGTCCTATTCCTGCAGAGATGCATATTAGCGAGTGCTGGAAGTAGGAGACAAGGAATTTCCTCTCACCCTTCACCTCCACCAGTGAAACCGGTGTGACAGAGAGGTGTTCCCACCAGTATGAGGGCTGTGTTGTCCCTGCAGCTGTCACCTGTGCTGTGCCTCTTGCCTGATCCTCTCCCATGCCTGACTGGAGTTAAATGGTGGGGGAACAAGGGTATGGTGTTGCACCGCTCTGCTCCTTAGAAGGGCACAAAATCAAACACTAACTCAGTTAAACTCATCCAGATGCTCTGAGCACTATCAGACAAATTTCTGCTTGCACTGAGAGAGGTGTAAATTGAGGTGAATATCACTGCAGATATTTTGGAAATTTTTTTTTTTAGGAATTAAAGAACAATTGAATTCATCTTACCAGCACATCTCCATTTAAATCAGTGCAGCAATTAACACTGTGCCCGGTGCTGTGGGTGAAGACTCTGCTCTACTAGTATTTAGAGAACACAAACTAAAAGGGTGACAGAGGTTGGGTGAAAAACAGAAATTCCTTTCCAACACAATTGCTCCAGAGCGTTTGCTACTTGGGAAAGCTGCAATTGCTGTCTGGGACTGTGCTTTGGTGAAGTAGGTAAGTGCTACCAAAGTGAATCACTGCATTTCAGAGCTGGCTTTCTGGCAGCTGTGGAGAGCAGAGCTCTCAGCTTTCCACAGAGAGTTCTGGAGGAGGAGCCGTGACTTGGGGTCCCTGGGTACAAAGGGTGATTTCTGCTAGTCCTGCTCTAAAGCGCTGCGGCTGAATGACGGCTGCTGGATGCAGACAGCACGGGTGAGAGTTCGTGCGTAGAAGCTGGTCACAGCAGTGGAGCTGATTGCTTTCATTCTTCTGCAGTCTATTTATGTTTGAAAATAAAAATGGTATGTAAGAACACAGGCTCTTTTCTGCCAGTATAGCTGCTTTCCCTTCTGGGGACTCCATAAGGTCTGGCTTGTGAGCTAAGTGATAAGATTCCCAGGACTGGGAATTTTGTTTTGCATTTCATTACCTTCTTGTCTTTGTTGACATAATGATCTCATGTGCAACAACAAATCACTCCCTGACCTCAGTATAACAAATTGAATGCGGGACTTGACACATGGGTTCTAAGACTGTCTGCCTGCTTTCTCCCACTGCCCCTGCTTCCTGAGCAGCCTGCAAACTCCAGTATCTATTGCCAATTGTCACCTGTGAGCCCATCCCTCTCAGCCATGCTTTCTGATTACAGTGTGTGAGTCAAGCATGTCCCCACAGACTGACAAATTAGACATGAAGGAATTCTTAAGTACCTTAAATAAAGAAACCACAAAATGTAGTCATAGTAAATGATTGCCTATACAAAGAGAAAATCTGTACTGCTCACTAAGAAACAAAAGTCATCACTAGATCTGTGTCACTATACACAATCAGGGCTTACTGTAAAGAGCACACGTGCAGTGCAGGCAGTATGAACAGAAATATCTTGATATTCAACACACTTGGGAGAGAACTCCATGTGCTCTGCCCCACCACCTCAAAACAGGTCTTGTGGTTATACTGAAATCTGAACTCCCTGCAAAGTCAAACTGCATGCAACATGTTGGTTAGCATCATAGCCCAGATCTGGATGGATCTAGCTGGCTTAGCTGGTGAGGAAAATCAGGTGGGGACCAGCTTCAGCTTGAGCCTTTCCCTAACAGGCAGGAGGGATTTTTCATCGATTCAAAAGAGGCAGGGAAAAAAAAAAGAATTCACAGCTGTGGAAGCATGAGTCAGGCACCTCTCAGGAGGTGGGGTGCTCCTCTTTTTTTTCTAACCCACAGAACACCATATTTACTACTCCTTCTCCTTCTCCTTCTTTTTCTTTTTGACTATCTGCTAACCATGTAGCTATTCAGGGCTGTCTGTTCTCAGAAGCACAGTCAGTATGTACAGGAAAACTACTAGACCCCACTAGACTAATTGAAACCATTTGCAAGGAGTATCTGGAAAGTAATTAAGAAATGCATGGCTGTTCACAGGCCAACACTACACTGCACTGGCGGGCAGGGACTCACACCAGAAAACTCCAGCAGCACATCTGCTGAAGAGCCAGGGCTGCACCCCTGACCTGTAGACAAATAAGCCTTGAGCTGTGTCTGGTCCCTGGAGTTCCTTGGTGGAAAGGACTAGGGTCAGCTTAGGTTGTGACACCCTCACTTGCTGCAATGAAGGAAACAACCTGAGCAGTGAGGAAGGGGAACAGAAGAGAGCCCACACCCTGTGTCACACTCCATATATAACATTGTTACCATAATATAGTGAACAGGAGCCCTCAGTAATTGGTTTTTCCGTCACTATCAGAAGCAGTTGCATTTTAATTTCTTGTAACAAGACCACTGTGCATCTGCTAGTAATGTGGAGTTCAGATCATCTGATGCTCCTTTAATTCTAACACCCTGCCCCAAGCCCTGTGTGAATTTTTGGCAAGAAATCATGAAAACTCACAACAATGAATGATGGTCAGCTGACCCAGAACTTTCTGTGGAGTTACCTTTATTTTTCTCTGAACACTTTAATTTCTCAGAACAGAATTAGCCTTTCAATAGACCTTTATTATCTTGGAAATGGAAAGTATCCATTTCACCCCTGAGAAATAACTGGGGGTTACTGTGCTAAGAAGGCACATCTGGTATGAACCTCATTAATCTTGAGGCAGTGTGGTGCATGCCTAGCACAATTTTGGCACTGTGAAAGAAGGAAATAAAATAATTTCTTCAGAAGCTATGAATGCCTGGTGTTCTCTACAGGTTGCTATAGAAAGCACAGCCCACCTTAGCAGTACACTTACAGACAGAGCATCATATCCGTCACCTTGACTTTTTTCGGGGAATAAAAAGAAAATATTTATCCATCTGCTGGCTGATATGTCTTCCCTGGTCCTCACCTGGTTCTGTAGGGCACCTAAAAGTGTACTGTCTTCCATGAAGGCTCTGCCCAGCTTAAAAATGACTTACCCCATGAAATCAGCTGCAAGCATTGAAGACAGAGCTATGCTTTGGCAATCAGGTAGTAGTGTTCTAGCTCAACCCCCTGAGCTAGGGAGGTTTATCTTCTTACTGTTCCACTGTGCCTCTTCAAGAACAGGAGCACACAACAAAAAGTAATGCTATCTAGAGTAGTTAAAATGCTGCTGGACTGGTTGAGTCCTCAAGGGGAAGTCAAGCAGCAATACCCCAGAGCATGCTATAAATAAAAAGTAAAGCTGATAATTTAATGTATATTTTGAACTAAGGTAATGAATTTCAACACAACAAAAACAAACAGCTCCAGAGCAGCCTTATCTGCATCACTGAGACTCTTTCAGTGGTTTCACACCTCAGGCACATACTCTATGGCCACACTACAAAGGGTCAGCAATGTTTTGGCTTCCACAACAAGCCAGCTGATGTATCCACAGCACAGAATGATATCTTAGCATCAGACAACCTACAGAGCTTTGGGTATGCTTAGTCTGAGCCTGCTGGGCACCAGGATCCTGGCTGCTGAATGAAAACAGCAACATGCTATTCTTGCTGTGACAAGCAGACAGCTCTACCAGATTTTAGCCTTTTATTCTAAGTCAAGGAACTTTTCTTTCATGTCACAAATGTTGGTGCTTATTTCAAGCCTCACAGACAGAGGGTGTGAATTTCTTTTTCCCACAAAATTTCTCATCCTAATAGCTGCAGAGAAAAGCCGAAGAATTTGATGTAGTTGAAACTTAAATTCCAAAAGACAAAACCGCAATAAAGCAAACCCAAGGGGGTTTATTTGAAGTTCAAGGTTTTAAGGTCAGTGATGTCATTTTGGGGAAGCTTAACTTGAACCAGGGAAAGGCAGGACATGTGCATGTCTGGGATTGGAGGTCATGAAGTAACAATCTGCAGTACAGCATCACACACAAGGTACTGCTCCCTCCTGCCTGCGGCTCCCATGGCAGCACACTGACCACACACAGCCCCAGCAGGGCTTGTCAGGGCCAACAAGCAGCCCAACAGCAGTACTCCCCTCTGCTTCCAGCTGCTAGACCAGAGACAGAGGCACAAGATGGAACCATTTTCCACTGCCACCTCCCCCTGAAGGAGGTAGCTGCAATGCCTGCAGAGATGGGAATAAGGTATGGGGAACCAGTGCTCACTTCCCAAGCCTGGTATGCTTCCCAGTACTGCTGCACCTGGGAAAGTCTTTACTAGCAAAATGTGTTCGTTCACAGCATTAGAAGTCTGAAGGCCAGATGAAGTCTCTAGTTCCTGGTGCTTTAGCATGACTACAGTTGAAGGGGGAAAAATCTGTCCTTTTCTTTCTGAAAAGAAGCTGATGTTAGCTTTACTGTAGCACTAGGGGAAGTTAATTTACTGTGTTCTTCCCTGCTGGGCACTGTCTGCAAGAGACGGCATCTGAGAGGGTCTGTAAGCAAAGCTGATATGTGAGGAATCCATACCAGCAGAAAAAAACAGGACACAGAGAGTGCTTTATTCCAGGGCAACACCCACCTAGTTCCTATCGCTGGTGAAGCCACCTCTTCTGCCTGGAACCAGCCCAACTCACAGGCTGTGTTGATGCAGGTCACTTCAAGTATTGTTAAGCTGTAATATCAGCTCCCCCACATTGCTGCTAAATATGGCTCATGTTATGTAGTTATCTGTGTGTTTGGACTGAGAATGGAAGTGGATCCACAACCATGGAGCCAAAACGTGACCTTGACCATGGGAGAAGAAGAAATGCAGTTTTTTGTAGCAGCTTTGCAGCACACTGATAGATACACAAGATGATCAAGCCACCAGAGAGAGAGCTGATGCTCATTTCTGGGTCTCCAACAAAGGACCAATAAGAAAAAAAAAAATTAATGTCTCTCAATTCTCTCCCTTGTTCCCCTATCTCTGGATCCTGTGGATCCTCCCAGGTTTACTCATCTGCTAAGGACTCAAATGCTGCAAACCCAGAGCCTTCAGTTCTGTATTTGGAGTGTTTGGAGGGTGAAATACTTAGTGCTCCTTTTTAGTCCCTGGGGACAGATGTTTCCTATTTGATGGCTCCATTTCAGTCTACACATATGCAATCTCTCCAGCTCTCTCCTAAGTTGAATTCATTCTCAGTTCCACAAAGAAAATCTGGGAGAAGTCCTTGGCACACTGACCACTCACCAGGAGAATCTGGAATTACAAGAGATGTAATAAGGGCTTGTAAGAGATCATAGTACAGTATTTCCTGTAGCCAGAATGCAGAGATAATTATCAATATTCTCAGCACCTATATTTCTGAGGCCACAAACACTCTCAGATGCTTCAGTTTGTCCTCTTTCAAGGTTGTCAGACCTCAAAGCTGGAAAATTTTTTGGAAATTTCTCTTTCAAATTTCAGTTTGGTACAACAGAAATCCTGCTCCCAGGCGCATCTCGATCCGTGCAGAGAAAATGTTTAAGCTGCTCAGACTCCACGCAGGCCTTTTTGTGGATTCAATAGGATGCTGCCCCACCACAGGCAGAACCTCCCTGGATTTTTCTCTCTGTCAAAGCCCCTGGGAGCCGCTGCCAGGCTGTTCTGCAGTGCCATCTAGTGAGGCAGGCACAGTTCCACAGAACTCCTCACTGAGCCCAGGCACATCAATCAGTCCTACGCTTTTTAATTTTTCACTAAGGATTCTCCTTAGGCCATGACGTAAGCTGAGGTCCCAAAGAAGATGGATCTGAGGAGCAAGAGGACTGGAGGTGTGGCAGAAAAGGGCATGGAAACACAGCTAAGAAAGGTGTGAGCACCATGTTATGAGTGTGTGCTCAGGGAGGATGAAGAGAAAGGCTTTAAATTAGCAGAAGAGCCGAATGAAGGAAAGTAAGATTGAATACAGTTATGATAGATGATGAGGCAATGGGAGACTAAAGCAGTGGAAACACCTATATCTGCTGTGGCTACCCTGGGAAGCTATGATGGGAAAATGAGAATGACCAGGCCTAAACAGCAGCATTGAGAAGCTGGGAGAAGCTAGTGTCAGAGTGGGACAGGGGCTCGTGGAGACCTACTGAGGATGGAGACTGTGGCAAGTGACAAAGGTGAGTGGCAAGTGATGACCATGCACCTGTGTTCTGGTTTATGATTTGATTATTTAAAGATTTAAGAAACAATGTATACATGCAAAGTGCATGCATGCACAAACCTTACATTACTTTATTAATATATAATCTAAAACCTGTTTTATACTGCAGATCCAGCGCTGAGCTCTCCAGAATTAAGAACTGTTGGGTTCTGCATAGGAACTGCATAGGAACTATGCCTCCTAATTCACCACATGCCTTTAAATGAACAGATATTTTCCTCTGAGAGAAGTCAAGAGGGTGCAGCAGGAGCTCTGTCTGTAGGGGATCGGGCCTGCCTTTTTTATAGTCAGGAGATGTCAGGAGAGAGCGAGCTTATGGCTAAGGCAGATGAATGATGCCACGGAGCCAAACTCTATCTCTTCCTTCCCCCAGTGTGCCTAGGGGAGACATCTAGACTTTTAAGTCAGACTTCTCTCAAGTGGTGCTCAATGTGTGATCTTTGCTTTGGGGTTCCAGACTGGAGATCTATGGATGTGGTTTGAGGAAATGCAGGGACATAAAGCTATAAATAATGTCATGAAGAATTCCCACAGTGAATCAGTTCTCAAGACTGTACCATAAAACCAACCTGTCTGGAGGGCACGTATATGCCAAGAAAACCATCAGCTTGCACAATGGTAGTTTCTGGCTTTCTTGTGTGTTGCCAAAAAATTTCCACATGCCCAAGCACAGCTCTACTTTTTCAGAAGGTAGATGTGCCTGTGGTCTGATGGCCATGATTTTTCACATAGTTTTATGGGGTTAGGAGTCAAAGTACTAAAAAATGAAGCAGCATGTAAACTGATCTTTTAATAAAACTGCAGTTATTAGGGGGGAAAAAATCATTTTCAGATTTCAGAATAGTCTGTGTTGCATTTTCTATTTTGCTTGGACAGAAATGTGAAGTGGTGGCTGCACTGAGGAAGAAGAAAACAGCCCCTTACAACCCTTAACTATATCTCCAAACACCTGAAAGAGTACCACAACCTCTCTCTGCTTTCAGTTCGGTAAAGAAAGGAACTTCATGTACTTCTAAGTAGCAAAAGGAAAAACAAATATGAAAGGGAGAAAAGCCACAATAAACTCATGGGGTACTTTCCATCCTGTGGGGCTGGCTTTTCAGTATTTACATTACATAATATACAGCTACTAGAATTACTGTGTCCTAATCCAGAGAAATTTCGGAAACCAAATTATTTAGTGGCTAGGCATTCATTCTAACCCCATCATTTGAAACACAAGCTAATAATATAGAAGTTTATTCTACCCAAGGGTATGTGAATCCATAATACTTCAGATTTATTCTTCTGTATGATAGATTTGTCTTGATGAGCATGTTTAGAGAGGCTTTCTTCCTAGGATAATTGGACAATTTTGGTTTGGGGGAATAGAGACATTTGAGAAGAATCTTAACATAGTGTAAAAACAGTCCAGAGATCTGGCTACAAAGAGTTGAGGCCTGAGGAAATGAGCAAAAGTCAGAAAAGAGAGATGAAATCATCAGTCTGCAGTGGCCAGCTTGCATAGGTTGTGGTTGTCTCTAAGAGAACCATGGCTGACATAGTTGTCCCTTGCTGCCTACAACATACAAGGCTCAAGACCATTGGTCATTTGCAATGCTTGAGCTCACCATGCTTCCCTCTGGTTTTCCCATTAAACTCTTCCCATGGAGCAGCGAAGACCCAGCAGTGAGACCTCTAGGTCTTGCAATATCTTTACAGCTGATGTGGATTCCAGTGGTCTGAAGCACAGCATGAAACCCATGGCCAGTAGACTTTGCTATTCCATACTAGCATTTAACTCCTCAGCTTCAGCACATCAGTCACCACCCATGCCTGAGGCCAAGTGGGACAGCAAGGGCAGCTAGGTTTACACTACAGTAGATATTCCCTGATGCCTGCACATTCTTCTCTCCAGCCTGCCTGTAATGACAGCCCAAGGCAATATATTTATCTCTTCCCAAATATCCCACCAATTTGTCCACAATTTATAGCTATGAAAAGATGCATTCATTTACCCTATTTGGCCATGCAAATCTACTTCTTTTTTTTTTTTTCCTCAGAAATATCTTGAGGGCTTCTACTCACAAACTACCAGTACACTGTTTTATACTACTGGCCAAAACTGGAGACATTTTGTGGGCAAATTTTACCAGAAATTCAGGGGTCATGTTGGATTGGGAGACCAAGCTGCTATTTTGTTATAAAAAACATTTTTTAAGGTGTCCATTTTCAGAAGTCCGTTTTCAGAGGAGGAGAGGATTCCCAGATTGTAAGAGTTTCCTTTTGTGCTATCTGGTTCAGAATGACTGTTCACAACAGCACAGGGAGTGTCAGAGTGCCTATTTACACATATCTCCTACCTGATCCATAAAGGAGCAGGTCCCCAAATCACAGTGATCAGAGCCAAGCCTGGAGGAAAAAAAGCATCATTACAGTGGGAGAAGACAAGGAGGAAGCAGGGAGAGACAATGGGCAGCTCAAGGTGGACTGTAATGAGGGTCAGCTCCTCCTTGTTTTGTAGAAACAATAGAGAGGGACATTAGAGCTCATTCTGTGCTGAAGTGACAAGCCTCCTAACCCTGGTATAAGGTTCTGCAACAACAGTGCTTCCCAGCTATTGATGTGTTATGGCTTTAGGAAAATGATACTAAAAAACAATTTTTTCTTGGTGTAGAGACTTTCAGTGGCTCTCTGCTTTTTCTTGGAAAGTGCAAAATAAAACTCATGTTTGCAAGATTTAAAATAGTCTTTACCCAGACATCTGTTTCTACTTAGGAAAAAATGACATCAGGGGAAAGGATACTTTCTTTGTATACTCTTTAAATCTTACCCCCATTCCTCCTACCCCAAAGCCCACATGGGCTGGTTTCATCCCTGCAAAGAGATTTCATCACTGTCTCAGGAGCAAGCAGCTACTACAGAGTGACTGGCAAAGTGTGTAACCAGTCAGGGTTGAGTTTGGGAATTTCATGTTCAAGGTCCCAGCACCCCAAAACATCACTGAAACTAGGTAACCTAGTCTCTACATAGCCAGGTAATGTCCTCTTGAGGGCTTTATCTGTTTACCAGGAAGAAATTATTTATTTTTCAAGAGTCAAAGTTAGGTTCAGAGGCCAGCAGAATTGCAAGAGGATGACATTCAAACCTTTATCCACCACAAACTGCCCACAAAGTAAGTTAGAAACCATCAGGTGTCAAAACCTACAGCTGAAGAGTAACTTAGTTGCTTAGTTGAGTAACTTATTTGGATTCAAAATTCCCAGAACCAGTTTGGCACTAAGAATAAAATTAGCATTTTTGACTAAAACAAATAGTCAGATCACAAAGTGTGATTTTATCAAGCAAGTCTCATATCAGCCAAAAGCTTTTTGCTAAGATCACCTGTCAAATGAGGAGTCAAATGCCTCAGAGTCTGAGAAGACATTATTAGCTGACAAAAGCAGCATCAGTGCTAGAATTTCATCAACTACATTGAAAAGAAAATTCCAGAGAGACGGTAGTTTTATTACATGGTGAGCTGTATCTTAGCAGCACATTACTATCTTCTGGATGATTTATGCTGTCCTAGGAAAATTCTGGTGTGCAAAATTTTCACTCTAAAGACATGAATTCAGTCATTTATCTGAGCCTGGCATAAACAAAGGTGTTCTATGCCAAATGGACATAACCAGGCAAGATCTTTTACATTCCTATTGCAACAAGTAATTATTATTCCAGCTTTAGATATGACAATAGCTGTCCTGTCTCATTACACAAGAAAGAACCATCATTTGCTTTGTTAGGTATGGAAGGGAGCACTTTGTCCTTCAGAGAAGAACAACTTATTAGAACTGGTTTTAGCACACATGCCTCAGGGTTTAGTCAGCACAACACTATGTTCATGTCTAACTCCATGATGAGAATGCATCCTCAGTGCAATAAACTTGTTTTAAAGCAAAATTTTCACCTACTGAAGCCTCACATTGGGTTTTGTTGCAGTTAATAACTTTTCTGTTAGGACAAAAGCCACATGCTAAAAGTGACCTCAGCCCATGTGAGATGTCCAAACAATCAAGAAGATGGAGAACAGTAGAAGAGAAAACATTCAGACTGGTGAAACAGCCACAGCAGCCTGGAACAATGGTGTTTCTTGTCCAAATCATTTGGCAGGTTACATGTATGTTGTGGTGTCACTGGAGCTGAGCCTACTGATGCCTGATTTCTGTGCGTGGGAAATGAATCTTTGACTGAACAGCTTCCATTACACAGATGCTTGTAGCCTTTCTTCATAGAGACACCAGCAATTGTACTGCCTAGACCAGCTCACTGAAATAGAGCAGGTTTGTCTTTAACATCTTTTGGAGAGGACTTTTTACATCCAAGAGAAGGAAAGAAATATTAAGATAAAAGGGATTTTTTAACTCCTTAAAGCTGTTGGTTCTTTCAAGCTGGACTGCTGGAAAGAGGCTGCAGAAGGATTAACAGGCTTGGTGCTGAAGAGGTAACCACAGACTTGCAACCTGACCTGTTCTTGGATCATTTTTTAGAATATCCCTACTTGGGGAAGTAAAATTTACACATTTCTCCCATAGAAATTACATTTTTCAGACTGATCTGTGAGCATCCAGAATTTCCTCTAGTAGATAATCCTACTCTCAGGAAAGTAAGAGGGAAATTCCCCTAACATCCTTAGAGCAGAAAAGCTGCATACATGTCCAAGAACACTATATGTTTTCTGGTGACAGAAAAGTTTACCAGAGTTCATATTTTCCTGATCTGCAATCAGATGTTCAGATAAGTTAGGAGAATTAATTAAAATTACTACCACAAATAAAAGGTAAAAGTTAAAACATAATTGGTTTAGGTCTTAGCCAGATTTTAAGTGCTGGCTAAGACACCTGTCTTCCCCAAAGATACTTATGCCCTCTCTGGAGCATTCAGTGCTGACCATAGACTGAAAATACATGGAGGGTGACAGGGATTTGGGATGTAATTCAGTTAAGCTACTGTCACATTTCACTAATTCCTTCAGCAGGTATTTGTTAATCAAAGAAGGGAAAATACCCCCCCAAAAGAAATACTGCAATCTCCATTTTCTTACACCCATTTTTAACATTCCCCAGTTTAGAAAGCAGAGCATCACAACACTGGTGCTATTAAAAGAAGAAACATGAAGTCACCAAGTTATCTAAAAATCAGAGTCACTGAGAACTGCTCTTTGCTGGGAGACTCTGCATATCTGAGTAACTCGTACTCTGGTCCCAGCTTCCAAAGGCATCCATTGACACCAGCAGGTCCTTAATCCATCCCATCTTTATGCAATGCACAAGTTTGACCCTCAGCAAAGTTAAAAAAGCTAGTCTACAAAAAATGTCTCTCTTGAAATTATGAGAAATAGATAACACTTCTTGGGAATAAAATGTTTCTTTTCAACAGATTTGGGCAAAACTGTCCAAGCATGTTCTACTGAAAATATAGTTTTCATCAGCCCAATGGCATGGTACTCGGCAATTTGCCAAACAAAAGTATTTTCATCACAAAGAAACCATCTTCACCTTCCACGTGATAGGTATTCTACATATCTTGCAAACTTACACTTTTCTTTCTTTTTTCCTTTCAGGAAAAATTGAAAAAGCAAAAAACAGAATCCCAGATGCAAAAAGAATATATGACCAAAAGCAGCAGCCATGTGTATAATGAAGATCACCCTCTTCAAAGTGAGCATGAGCACATGCTGCTGGGGCTTCTTTGACAGTTCACCTGCAGGGCTCATCAATGTTCCTCTTCCCTCCCAGCTTCCCTTCCCAGTTCATGGCCTGGACTCAGGACCTCTCCCAAAAAGAAGAGCTAAGGAGGGGAGGAGGTTGTTCCTTTGTTGAGGGCAGAGAGGTTTATCTGACAGCACTGCAGCCAAGCAGGCTCAATGGGCCTGCAGAAAGCTCCCAGAAGTAGCCCATGGTCTTGTGTGCCCAGAGAGGTGCGGAAAAGCCTGTGTCATCCTGCCATGCAGAGAAGAAACCATTCTTATTTTAGGAATGCCACCACTTCTATGAAGACAGGGTCTATTTCTGAAGTGAAGTACTTCCTGTCTGTGAAGTTGCACAGCATGATTACAATTTCTATACTAGCTGCATATTTAAATATTTTCCTATTACCATGCTAAAAGTATCAGTCTGGGAGATCTTCTTCACTTTTCCTCACATATAAGATCACTTGTCACAAATGTGAATGTGTCAAAGGGACTTGAGCATGGAGAAGAAATACAAAGCCAGCACACTTTGCATTCATACTCATCTTTCTCTAGCAAAACATAAACCTTAGTGAATAAACAGCTCCAAGTCCCTCATACTTAGTCCTGCACTGTTACACACCAAAAAACCACACTTTTCTCTGCAAATGTCACCTGTGAAGGGAACACCACAAGTCAGCCTGCAGATGATGCAGGTTTTTTCCTCATCTCCTACAACTCACTATTCCATGCAAGTCTGCCCAAGATTTAGACCCAGGCAGCTGCTCTGCATTTCCCTGGTAAGGACCAAGTTTGATCTCACTTGTGCAGAGACATGGTGCACTAAGGACCCACTGCCTCATTGCCTTGTGTTATATTTTCATGAGATCAGCAACACAGCCATTGTGTGTGTTTATTTCTGTTTGAATCCTTTCAGCTGGGGTTTCTTATATCACCCCCATGGGATGACAGCAAACATTCTTCTCACATGACTTGTGCGTTGTACTTTTTTCAGCTCTCTGATGCAGTATTTTTTTTAGGACTTTAGCCATTCCCCATCCTTTTCCATCCCTTTACAAAGGAGAGTAAAGGTTCACTGGCTGGATTTCCAAAAGGGCAGACAAATTTATTACCACTAATAATATTTTCAGCTACAAAATTAAATCAGCTGAACAGCCAAAGCTTCTGACTGAGGTAGGAGGATCCCACATTTGGGACTATGCTTTTGCTCTGTGTAACACATCAGCAGTCCCCAGTCAGAGCTCAATCTCCTCTGGCCAAGAACTCTAGAGGGGGAGCGTGCAGATGGCTCTGCAGGCTGGCTTCTCACAGGCATTTAGGGGTCCCCTGACACCTGAGGGCCTAGAAGGGACAAGAAGGGCAAGGCAAGGGGGAAAGAACAGTGTGGGAGAAACAAATCTCAGTTCCCTCGATGCCATGAGCAACATGGATGGGGGAAAGTTGGACCATCTGAAAGGACAATCAGCTGTGTTGGCTCAGGGTGCAAACAGGCTGACACTTGTGGCAGAAATGGTTTCCAAAGTGACACGTGGCTGTGGTGTCACAGCATGCTGTTGCCCTGGTTTATTCATCATGTCTTTCTCTGCTTCCCCTACAACACTGAGTACTGGCAACTGCTGACAGATGAGGAAGGTTTCCTGCAATGGCAAAAACGTAAAAGTGTCTTATGTTCCTCTTCCACTCTCCCTCATCCATCACACCCACTTGTCCTCAGGGTGCCGCTCACCAACACTCAAGTTTCCCTGATCTCCATCTGCTTCCAAAACAGGTTTTTTCTTTTTTTTTTGGAAGAATGTTAGTGGTCACAACCAGAAGGACATCCCTCAGACAGCTCCATCTGTCAAGTTGTGGCACAGGAGGGATGAGGTAGTTCCAAGGGATCATCTTATGTTGTCTCTATACTAGAGGAAAATTTAACACAACAACACCTGAGAAGGAAATTTCTGGCAAAGCATGCCTTGTCTTGCCACACCATTGGCTCTGCCAGGATTTTAACCTTATGGAAAATATTTTCATAAATGTCATTCATTGGATTTTTTTTAAATATATTTAAATATTTTTTTAAATTACGCTTATTCTATGGGTACACAATAGTTTTAAATAAAACTTTTTTGATGTTAGGCAGCACGTGACTGGTCCCTTAGAGAATGTGGGGTATTATTACTATCTGCTAATAAAATGTACCCAGCAATGGTTCATCACTTAGGTGAAAAAGAAGATTTAAGACAAAGAACATTCGCTGTGAGATTCAGGGTTATTTTCATTTCTTTCTTGCCAGAGTGCGAAAGTATTTAAACCCAGCTATAGATCAAGTTTTTTAATGGTAACATTATAGGTTTTTTTATAGCCCTGGAGGAAGATAGGAGTCATGCTAAATCCAGAGTATCGATAGCAATTTTGGATTAATTCCAACTTCTGCACATCTTGAGAGTCTATCTATTAGAGAGGGGTAACATTCATAGCTTAATTGTAGACATTTGCTATTAATATTAGTCTGTTTCTGCTTATGACTCAGGGTACTTTGCTGCCAGAATACACTGAAAAACCCCAAAAGGCAGTGACAATGAGTGCATTTATTACATTGTGAAGGCAAGGAAGGGGAGGGAAATGGTAAACCCATTTTATGAAGTTATGGCTATTTATTAAGAGTCATTTTATTTGCCTCACTGCATCACCATTCTGGAATCTCTACTGAGCTTCATGCTGAGAGATAGCCCATGACCCTGGGAGCCTTCCCACCCCAGAGAGGCACATGCAAACCCTGGGAGGGGCTGCTCCTGTGTGGCCCAGCCGGGAAAGTGGGGTCCAGGCAGGAGCCACAGCTCACTCCAAGAGAACACAGACAGTGCTCACATGTGCCACAGGCTGCTTCAAAGGGGAAAGTGGCCCAGGCAGAAGAGTAGGAACTGCTCTCACCTAGGCTTGTACCTTTTAGAACCAAAAGAGGGAGAAAAGAATGGAGTGTCCTTCTCCTGCTATAAGCCTCATCACCCTCCCTCGAAGACTATTCCCTCATTTACTTGTTAGGGACAATTCCAGATCTGTGTCTGTCGTAAGCATGAATGAAAAATGAAAATAAAATTGTTGGACATCAACAAGTAATGTCTCCTTTTCTGGCCACACCTCATTTGAAGGAGCAGGATCTCTCTAGCAAGCTGCAAAACATTACAGATATCAGGAGAAGGAAAGGAAACTAATTTCTACCTTTTAGCATCAGTGTGGATTGCTTGAGACTCTGTTTCCCATTCTTCTGAGGCAGGATTTTTTTTATTCACCCCAAGGGCAAGGGCACAGCACAGCCACATGCAACAAGAGAGCTATTGGATGTTGAGCTCTAGCAGGATTTCTACAGTGTCTGCAGTCTGTTTTCCCTATCACAAACAGAGATTTCTTCTTGCATGTCCTGAAATAAAAAATTCTGCCCCCAAACCTACCCAACTAAAGCTGCCTTCTGTGACTTCTTTCTCATTTGCTTTCCACAGTGGCCTTTATAGACTTGGAGCCTTGATCTCTCCTTCAAACCTCATGGAATGCCAGGTTGTACCTCACAGGAATTTCCTCAGCTCAAGCAATTTTAATCTTAATATGTATATATGTGTATATATATATATATATATATATATATATATATACACATATATGACAGAAAAACAAAGAAGTCTAAACAATTGCTAAAATGCAGCACAGAATAATTCAGATATTACTGAAAAATGAGCAAATAAAGCAAGCAAATGTGTCCAGTTGACTGGAATGGCTTATTGGTTACACAACCTCCAAAGCTCCAAAGGACTGGGCTGAGGATTTCAACGTGTTTGTTTCACTGAGTCATGAGTGTATCAGGCTCTCTGGGAAAGGCCAGCCAAAGGAAATTGCTGTCTGTCTTCCCTTCTTCTTCATTCCATTGATCATAAACAATTCCCATCCATGTTCTTAAATGGGACAAAACAACAGGAATTGGATCGGGTTCACTGGGAGATCACCAGCATCCCATAATTCTCACTGCTGTCTTTCCTGTCAAGTTCATTATCTCAGCATGGCTGTTCTGCTGTCTCCTGTTTCTATTTATAAGACTTTTTTTTTTTTTTCACCCAAACAACTCCTTGTATTGATCCAGAGATTTGGTAAGTATAAATGAGAGGCCTCAGACACAGAAATAAGCACACAATATATTTTGACATTTCACTTCTTCTGCAAAATATTTTAAAAAAGTCTTCTTCAAGAGAGCATGAAATTTGGAAATACACCCTGTCCCCATCTTTTACCTGACTATTAGGGTTCTCAGAGTGTACTAGGAAAGGCAAGGCTGGATGTTGTAATACTGTCATCCTTAAAGTTAGACTTTGCACATGTCAGATCCTTATGGTTGCTGGGACAGAGGGCACATAACCAAACTGTAGCTCATGGATTAACATTCCTTCACCAAAAACTTGCTGTTTGGATCACAAAGATAATCTCAACCTCTCTTTACTTCCAACTTCTAGATCTCACTGAGAGAAACTAGATGTAACATTATTTATCAAATGTCTACACTATATTGATTATCCATAATAGCTGTACTTTGTGATTTTAATTTAAAAAAAGACTAAAAACATCCATATTGCAATCTGCCTGCAGTTCAAAATTTAGGTGTGCAAGTGTATGCTGGAAGCATGTGAGCATGGGAACATAATATTTGTGTGCATTTATAGGTAAAGAACGAAAGGCTGACAGACAGAGATAAGCAGTTGAGAACATCCTCTGCATACGTTTTTAAATAGACCTTACACAAGTTCATAGGCTGCAAATTACTTTATTCTACAACATTTACATGTACATGAGTTACATGCTTAATGATCAGCATTGTTTTTAATTGGAAACTTACAGTATGAAGTTAGAGTGACTAAAAAGATCTCATAGCAATTTTTTGTGAAGGAGTCAGTCTTTCTTGATTAAAAACATTTTCTATTGAAACTTCATTAACTGCTCTCAGCCACTGACTCAACTTGGTCTTAACTCTCTGTCTGATGTGTCTTAAATTTTGAAAGAGGTTGAAAAGAAGTCAATATAGCTTCTTTCTCCATTTCTAATCTGAAATAAAATAAATAGCATGTAACATGCTTACACTGTATGATGTCAGCAAAATGCTGCACTTGTTAGGTCCTCTCAGAAGAGCACAGCCAGCCTTGTTTCGTGCCAAGGCTGTCAGCAGCAGCACTGTGTGTCTGGCTGTGCTCATGCATCCTACAAGGCTCACGGCAAATCTCACCTTTGTCTCCACCCTCTCACGTGCTGGAACTCACACCTAGACAGTGGTTTGCCTGCAGAAAATGAAATATGTGTTTCCCAAACATCCTGTTGCAAAGCCAACCATGAGAAGATTGAGCACTAAGTCCAGGCTTGGGAATGCAACTCCTTTTGTTTTTAGTCCCAGTGCCAAGGTCAGGTAGGAGGTGACGTCTAAAATAGATGACGCCTCCCCCTTTTAGGATGTGAGGCTGGAATTTTGAGGGCAATTGCATCTGTTGCCCACGATCATTGCAGGCATTGCATGGCTGAGGTGCCTGTGCCTCTAGTGATTCAGTGGGAGAATTTCTTAAACCACTGCTGAGAGTGAAGATTGTTCACTCTCTACAGTAAGCAATGTAAGCTGTCCAAGGTAACAGCACTGTTCAGGGTCCGATAGATTTCTCTATACTAATTTGTTTGTTTCAACTCTCCTTGACCTGCAGCAGCTGCATCTGCCTCATTAAAACATACTTTTTCACTTCCTGAGATGAACCTTAAAATCTGCAGGGGCAGGATACACACCATAAAGACACACACATCCATCTGCCCTGTATAAATAATTCCCAATTCGGATGCAACTTCTGACTGCAGGGATCTTTATTCTGAGTTTGTCTCTATTTCCACTTCCACAGAGCATTTCCTGGTGGAAGAAAGTTATCACCCCAGACTCACTGGGTTCAATTTTATTACAGCTTATACAGAGCCAAAGATCTGTCAGGCATCCCTCACCTGAGGAGAGAATAGAGATGGCATGAGTCCATAGTTCTGACAGGAACAGACCCTATGCCCACAAAATCTGGACTAGAAATAACTCTTGCTTTCTAGCAAGAGTCCCAGGGATAGGCATACAAGCAGAATGATCAGTTTCCACTTTTCTTGCTATCTCCACACCAAAAAGAAAAGTAGAAATCTTCTTTGCACACATGTATGCAATGCAAGCAGAGGACAGCTCTGGCACCTGATGTGGTTTCAGAACTGCAGAAGCAGTCCCTCAAGACCTCTTCTACTTGGCAGGCAATATTTTTTTCCTGCATGAAGTTAAAACAGATACAAACATTGGATTGTAGTTGCTACAAAAAAGAAGCTGTGTATCACATAGTTCATTATTTGGGGTTGATCAAGGTGCACTCACCCGGGGTTCTGACTAACCTTCAAATGGGTTTTCCCCATCTTGATGGGGAAAATAATGCATCATAAATCACTCCTGAAATGGTCTTCTCTCAAGATTTCTGACCCATTCCATACTCCAGTAATTTGGATGGTTCAAATAAAGGTAAGCTGAGCATTCAACTTTGTACCTTCCGAACATGGAATCTTGCCCCTCCACACTATCATTCAGGACTGACTTTTGTATGGTCCCATTGAATTAATTACACTGCAGTGTTGGCATTTTCAGGTTGAACAATAAAATTCAGGTTTTCAGTGGGAAACAATAGGAAATTTCCCTCCAAGCAATAGGCATATAAAACCTGAATCTTTTGCACAAATTCTCTTGAAGTTTTACAAGTGCTTTTCCACTTTTTATTTTAGAAAATATTTCTTCTAGTCATTAAAAAAATTATTTTTAATTAATTTATCAGTAAACTCTGGATTCAAAGATATTAGAATGGAATTAGGCAGAACAAAAAAAAATCTGTACTGTGCTCTTTTCAGAAATGTAAAATGATATAGAGTAAAAAAAGGTAATATTTTTTAATGTGGAGCATTTGGACAATTAGCAGAAAGGAACCACTATACTGCTGCATTTGACAGAAGACACTGAACTTTTGTGCAACTTCTGAGTCTTCAAAAGCTTTCTATAATTGCAGAACAGCCTCCAAATATAGATTAAAATCATTCATCCCAAACTAACTAAGAAGGAAAATATGAACAATATATTCCTCATGAGACTGCCCCAACCTATTCAGCAATTTGTAGCACAGAACCTCATGCAGGTCTCTGAGCCTTTGGCACGTTCCCGAGCAGCTGCCTGTACCAGGTACTCTCACATTGACGGAGGCAGAAGAGTTTCAAGGGGCAGAAACTTCCAGCTTTGCTACTTCTATTTGTACTTTTACAAAGATGAACAAACAAAAGAAGTTGCATCCCACATTGAACTGAAAACAATCCATAGTTTCTTCCGGAATTTCTTTAGCTGCATCTGATTTGTGTCCTGATAATATTATGAAGCCTTTTTGATTTTAGTTGTCCAGGTTGCCTTTCATCCCATAACGTGTGGTTGTGTGCTCTGAAGGATCAGCCAACAGCAACAGCCATAATGCCTTGCTCTTCAAGGAGCAGCACAAGCATATCCACCCCCCTCCCCTGAAATCTCCTTGCAGAAGTTGCAGCTGGACGTTCCTGGTGCATATGATTTGTCAGGGAGACTGAGGTATCTAGAGAAATAAGCCAAAGCTTGGCTATTTCACAAATATTTTTTTTTTTAAAAAAAAACCTCTTTTGACATTATTTTGACAGATTTCATTATGTTTTGCAAAGGGGAGGTTTGAGGATGAGGGAAACTTAAAATTTACCTTTTTTTCTTCCATCTTTTACAAAACCAAAGCAAAAAAATATAGAAAGGGCACTGTGACTCAGGAAGGTTTAAGATGTAAATATCCACAGGTTCTGAACTGTGAAGTATATTCTAGCTTTTTCATGGCCTGGAAAATAAACACATTTGACCACAGTAGTTCTCAGCAGCTGGTTGTTGGATTAAAGCTGCACAGCTGAAAGCCTACAGTTAAAAAATGTTATCTTACAACACGGTGGTAAACAGAAGGATTCATTGTAAATGTCTGAGTAGCTGAAAGTTTAAGAAAGAAACACAGGAATAATGGGAGACAATAAAAATAAAAAGTAATAACTTGGTTATTTACTTTGTTAAGTCAGATAGGAAAGTTTGAACCAGACATTTGGGTTATTTTCCTCACATCCAAAGTAAGTGAAGGAGTTCTCAGCTTTAGAAGCACAAAGTGCATGAGAAAAATGCTTTCTTAGATGCTGAGAAAAAGCAGTACTATTCTATAGAGAGTTCTTCCTGAGGAATCCTCCAGAACTGGTGACTGTGTCCAGTGCCTTTGTGTCTGCTTAGGGTTGGGTTCAGCCCACATAACATCGAGCCTCCAAACCACAGACACCCAAGCTAAATTATTTAGTTATCTGTACAACACCCACAGGCAGTGGAGACTGATAAACATCTTCCCAGAATAATTCATTTCGCTGGTCTTAGCCATCTATCTCTATCCAAAAACCTCACAAGATGTTTTTGAGAGCCGTCAGTACAATCAGGTGCTCAACATCTATTTTAGGGCACGGGACTGTTAAATATCCTCTGGACTCTGCCTGGACACCCATCACACTCGGTCTGAGCAGGTTGGAGGGCAATAGCAAGAGACTTGGGGCAGAGCGAGCATGAAGTCTAAGAAAACTAATATGACAGACTAATACGAGTGTTTGCAGAGGTTTTTCTGCAAGTTTAAATAACATTTCTTGTACGGAGTAATCTCATGGCAATCTACTGATCATTTTGTTTGTGTTGTCCCCATAAGAGAGTCAAAAATACTAACCTCCTCTCTTTAAAACCAGAAAAAGCATAGATTTATTATTGTTATTATTATTATCTGGTTGCTGATTGGTTTGATTTTTTCAAATTATAAGATCATGAAAATGTACTGCAAGAAAACTACACAAGAACTAACACATCAACATCATGAAAACACATAAAAGTGAATGCACACTGTAGTACCTGCAGACTTTTAAAGACCCTCTGTAGTCAGAGGCATTTCAGTAGGTAAAGTGTAGAAGCATCCAGTACACTATATTCAGATTTATTCACTTATGGAAAAATCCTTTGGAATGTAATGAGTAAAGCCCAAAAAGCTCAATAGAAATTTTATCCAACATCCCTTCTATACAATTATACAAATTGACTTTTGAATTCTGTAGGAAGACTATCACTCTATTAAAATCTATCATATTTTTTTCCATAAGGGCTATGTGCCAAAGTCCTTATAGCTATTCCTGCCTTCACCTACAGCAAAAAAAAAAAAAACCTCTCCAGCAAAACCTGTGACCTTCTATACATCAATTTTCTAATAATTGATTGATACTAGAAAAGAGAGGACTTTCCTTTACTTTGGATTTAGGATTACTTGGAAAGAGACCCCTTGCAATCCATCCAACAGGGCTCAGTGATGTGAGAAAGGAGGCCACTAACACATGAGTGCTCTGTAATTTTGGAAAGGAGACCCCCTTTTGCACTGAATTAACGCCTGGAAAATCTGCTCCCCTTATGCTTTTTCCATGTGATTTTCTGAAGCTCATTCTTTCTCCATTGCTGTGAAGGCCAGGACATATCCCCTGGCAGTTTTTAAACTTTTATAAACTGGAAAGTATTTTTCTGGCTTGAACTTAGCTTGCCTAGAATCTGCGAAAGATGCTGCTGTTATTGTTGGGGTGTTAGTTGAGTTTAGTCATGTTATTCATTCCTGTTAAATGGGCTGGTTTGGTTTGCTTTAAAGCTTTGTTCTTTATCTCAGGATATCAATTAATTAATTTACCAATTGCTTTCTTTTAATTCATGCCTGTGCTTCATTCCTGTATGTGTAGAAACTTACTGTGTGGAAAGGGGAAAAAATTTATTGTTCCAGCTTGGTTTCCAATTTGTTATTTTAGTCGAGGTGAGAAGGCAAATCTGTAGTGATTCAAATACCTTCAAGGTGAGAGGGAGATGGGTGTTCTGGTGCCAAGAGAGCAAGACTTTTTGCTGAGCAGCGTCTAGTGGGTCTTAACAGTTGCATTTTCAGCTTCTTTGAAATCTGAGGAAGCCATGAACGGGGATCCTCAATGTTTCAGGTGAAAAAAACCTGTGGGTTTGTGATTAGAATTTTCATGTAATAAATATTAGTCCAGTGGCACATCCCAGTGTTTTCCCCTAAGATGAAAAGCCATGCCTCCTTGAAGTTTCATTGCCTGAAAAATAGACTTTAAATCCAGGAAATGCGCATGTGTGTGTGTGTGTGTGTGTGTGTGTGTGTGTGTGTGTAAAGAGAGTAGAGGTGAAGATAAGACATTCTAAACAGTCCTTACAGCTTGCATAAAAGTAATGTTAATATCTAAAAGTGGGAATAAAATTGAGATTATTAACCATTCCGTGCAGCCAAAAATTTGCTAGCAATTCATTCACTCACTTGGCTCCTTGCCTACAAAATTCACTGTGGAATGACTTAAACAAAGAATTTCATGGAAATGGGAGACCAAGTCAAGACTGTACTCCTGTGCTGCTGAGGAAATATATCTTGAGTAAAGTGAACATAATATTTAGTGTGCCTGGAACGAAGTCTTAAGGTATAGTTTAAACTGGTAATTTGTGTACTTTGAACTATATACTGGAAGTAATACTGGCTGCTGGTTTGGGTAAGACTAAATCCTTGGATGGCTTTTGTCTCCATAGTTCATTCTCATAATAAAGGGAAAATTATCGACTCTGAAGGCAATCACAGTGGAAAACCATTTGGGCATCATAAGTAAGTCTCCTTAAACCAAACCCTGAGTTCACAGAAAGCCAAAAAGGATTAGGAAAACATCTGTTTTGGTATTTGTATTTATCTGCGTGCTTATGTTGTTATCATAAATGCACCACTTCACTGCAGATACACAGAATGTGTTATGAAATACCACGGCTAGTTCCTGCCATCAGCATTAATAAAGACTTAATTGCAGGAAAAATGGGAACAAATATGTAACACGCATTTATCAGTGCTGATAATTAACTTTAAATCAGCTAAGGAAGAGTCTCTGGGACCTCACGAGGTCATTACACAGCACAGCAAACCAAGGAGGGGTGCAGTCCTGATCCCAGGGCATCCTTGGTCCCTGTCAGAGTGGAAATACCAATCTGCTCATGAGCAGCTCCAATCTGATTGTTAATTACCGCATGGTCTTCTTCTGGCCCTTCAAAACATGCAGGAAGTGTTCCCAAGGCTCCATACTAGCAAAGTTCTCTCCCACTGTTGTACAGCAGAAGGGTGCAATATGTCCATGGTATCAGGTACATACAGGAAATGATGCATGTAAGAAGTTTTGGAAAGGTTATTTTAGTCTGTGTCAAAATAGAGGGTTTGAAAGAGCCAGAGCTTAGACAAAAAGAGATTTCAACTGTACTCTTCAAATGTGGCATTTCAAAGAGTCCTGGACCTGAGTTCCATGATTCTGATCTCCGGTCTCATAAAAACATAGGAAAGGTAGAGTGAATCATGGTGAAATATTTTCAGGCCTGGCCTGAAATAGCCCATATTATTGCCAATGTAGCTGGAATGCATCTCAACAGGGGATTTTTTCCTCCTCAAAATAAGCATATGTGCTCAGCTCTGCATACAGCACATGGATAGCAAACCCACAGGGCATGGTCAGATAGACAAGAATACTGGGATGTTTGTGAGAGAGAAGAGATTCATTGAGTTAGCTGAGTTTTTGTAGATGTAAACAGACCATGCTAAGAAACATAAAGTAACTAATGAGCCATAGTCCGGTGAGAATCAGTGGCAAAATGGCATTACCTCTGGCTTCATTTTTTTGCTATGAAATTATAGAAATTAAATGAATTTGTACACTTCAATTTCCGCACCTTTGCTCTTGGCAGAAATTAACTCTTCTTCTGCTGTATGGACTTTGGTCCCCCCTGATACTGCAATTCTCACTCATTTTTCATCCTGTCTCAAATTGATATTTCCTAATAGAGTGTTCTTGGACAACTTTCTCACCACACTGAAAAGAGAGCAGAAATCCAGATGGAGGTGGAGAACAAAGTTCAGTATTTCCCCCAAATATATTGCCAAGTTAGTGCAGTAGTTGCTTACTGTTGGTTTGTGGCACACAGTGCAGAATAGAGAGTTGGTGTTGAACTGTTCCTTTCATCAGGAATGACCCTGTGAACTGCAGGCACCGCACACTGCCTTAAAACTGTGTGTGCATCTTATTGGCAGTAAAATAATCTGTGCTTCACAATAGGTCTGTTTATTTATTGCATGGAAAACTGCACAATGTGCAGCATTCCCTGATGCTGGCACATGGGCTCTGGCAGACCACCCGTGTGCTCTCTGTGCTATGTCATCCTCAGGACAGAAGCGAAGCCCTGCTGAGATCTGAGGTTATTGATACACATCTCAGAGATCATTTTGCAGAGAACGACTAGGTTCTCAGCCAGAAAAAGGGTAAATCATGTCTTTGCTAGCATAATTCTGCGTAACAGAACAAATTCCTCAAGGACAAGCTTTATTTTTCACAGAAACAACTAAAATGAGCAGCAAGTACCTAGTGTTTAGCAGTTTCTTAAAATAACCCTGCCATTAGGAGGTGGCAAATACAGTCTGGTTCTTGGTGTTTATTCCCAGTTCTGACCAAAAATGTCCCTGTAGGCATGCTGCACAGAGACCAAAACCCATGAAGAGCCTGTAAATTGTTACAACTGGAGAAAAAGTGCCAGCTAACATTAAGACAATTTTTTTTTAAATAACAGTACTTCATGAAAACATATTTTAAGTGGTTTTAAAAACTGACACTTTTCTGTTGTCAAGAAAGCTGGAAAAGTGGAATTTACTTTTCAGGTACCCAACATAAGAAAAAGATAAAGCAGATGGCATTAGTTACTCACCCATGCTAGAAAAAAAAGGAGCAGACACCATGAGCACAGGTCTGGTATCCCACAGTAACCCAATTAAATCTGAGTACGAGGACTATTCAAAAACTTATCATCCTCCTATGATGGGCTCTGCTCAAAAGAGGACCCCAAAGTAGATATGATATCACCATTTAATGTTCCCATGACATCATGGATTGCAAGACCCGATTTAAGTTTGCATTTCAAGACCAGAGGGATATGTTTCACAGCGACTCCAAAATACACACTTGAATATTCAAAGGTTCTTTGCACCAAGACAAAACTAACCCAGGCCTAGGGCTTCACAGCAGGTCTGCAGCCACACAGGCTCTCAGCATGCTCACCTTCAAATCTGTGCACAGCCTCCCCTGAAAGGCTTGAAACACAGGCCATCCCAAAGGCACACTTTTTCTATCTTCCCCTGAGATTCTGAATCCCTTTCTTCTGAATTCACCCTTCCACATAACTACCACCTCAGTGATGAGAATGGACTCCTATTAGCATTCATCTCCCAAATCCAATTAACATTGCTTGTCCAGATGAAAGCCCCAGATTTACAATTTCCCCTTAAGTCTAAATTGGCTGTCAGGCACAACATTAGCAACTGATTCTCTATTTAAAAGAAACTAACAGCACTTATTCAGCAATTACCCAACACTCAATAAATACTCTCCTGCTTGATTTACTTTTAAGAATAAATGGAGGTGACTTATGAGGCAATTGACTGCCAACTGCAAAATACCCAACCCAAGGGCACATCCTGAGTTTGAAACACTAGCTAGCACTTAACTCAAGCAAAATTTTTTGTGTTTCTGTGCATCTAGCCTATTCCCACCACTCTGTCCCTTTAAGAAATTATCACCTCTACACCTAAATTAACATTTTTAGACACACCAGCCAAGATGGGAATGTTGAATGGGTGCAAGGAAAGACCATCTGGAGCTTTTCCTTGTGTCATGCAGAGTTGCAGAAGATGCCTTGTAACTTCTGGATGACAAAAAGTTTAAAGTAGATGCAGGTGGTTCACAAGTCCATTGTCTGTCTTATCCCCTGTGCTGGATTATTCTGCAGATGTGGAGTTAAATGTTGGTGATGAATGTCACCAGTACCCAGATCTTTGTCTTCTCAAAAATAACTGCATTCTGTTAATGAAAACCAACAGCTGGAAAGCCAAGGATGAGGTTTCTTGCTTCAGACTTTGTTGCTAATCTACCACTTTTACTATAATTTACAGAAAAATGAAGAAAGACTTTGGGATCATTGTTTAAGGTTTTTCCAGAGTTCATTAACTGCCTCCTAGAGAGGATCTGAGTGAAGCAATATGGCCAAGAACCTTTCCTATCAACACTGGGTTATGTTGGATTTAAAGGCATTCAGGTCCTGTGTTTGGAGGAGCTTCTGTTCCCCCATTCTTGTCACTTCATTCATTCTCAGTACTGCCAAAGGCACCTCTGTTTGGTGACTGCATGAGATGAGGAACTCACCACTTCCCTTGATCATTTTCCTTGAGCACTGCTAAAATATATATGGCTACAGATTCTTGTTATCTTTTCTTGTATGGATTAAATAAAAATGTGATATTTGCTTTGCCCCAGACATGAAGGTGTTCAAATAAAGCAACCAAGACCCATCTTTTTGATAGTCTAAACAGTTGAGGCAGCTTAAATGCTGCCATATAAATCATTTCTCCATCTCTTCAAATTTTTCTGATATTCTTTTTTACATGAGCTCTCTAATTTTTTTCATCTTTTTCTATTTGACAGCAGCATTGAATCTTCAGCGTCTGATGAGTTCAAAGCAAAATCACTCTGCTACCCTTCTAGGTCTCCTCAGATGTGTCCCAGTTTCATGTTGCAAGGTAATCATTATCTGTAAGCCTTCTGTGACTCCTTCTCCAACTGCTGTGTTCTCATTTTTGCATAGGACCACCAGTTTCAATGCACTGGCAAACTTTATCTATTTTATATTTTCTTCTCTGTGTTATGTATACATTGAAGATTGCCAGCCAAACAGTGGCTCACTGAGGAGTGCCCTGTTAATTGATTTGATAATAATTCTTCAGTGATATTTTGTGAGATTCATCTCACACACAATCCTTAATTAATTTAAAAGGTGTCTCTATAGCTCAGTGCTAACTTCAAATACACATTGAGCAAATTGCTTTACAAAGTCTAAATATACTACATTATGCAGATTTTTTGCATTGGTCATTAAAAACTACATCAAAGATTTATATAACTTCTGTTTAACCATAACTTTTCATCCATTATGCTATCAGAATTTATAGCTTTGTTTTTTAACCATCATTTGATATCTCTAACAATTTGACTATTATTTTACCCAAGACCTAATTCAGATCAAGTATTTTGTTTGTCTGAACACTGTATAGTACATTTCTTAAATATTGGCAGAACATTAGCACACTTCAGTTTTGTGAAATGTTCTCAGTTTTCAAAGATTTATTTAAAATTAGCATCAGAAGGCCAAAGATATTCTCAGCTTCAAAATTCCAGGACAGAAGTTAGCTGCGTCTGGTGGTACAAGAATGCAATAAAAATATCTTGACTTCTTTCTATTTTCTCCTCTTACAATTTCTGTTGATCATATTTTTCCACTTTAATTGGTTCTGTGAGTTTGCTACCATGGGTTTAAGCCAGAGATATCCTTTCTTTTCTGACAGGGCAAGTAAATCAGTAGTCAACACAAATCTCTTCAGGGACTACTTTTCATTTCTAAAAGTACCCTCCTGCTCAGCAACACCGGGTTCATCCCCTAGGGGAGCTGTGTGCAGGACTTAACAACCTCACAGAGAATGTTCCATTGTTTTCATTATGTTAAGGGTATATTTATCTGTTCAAAGTTAAGGGCTTCAGGATGGAAAGGCTGCATTTTTATGTCTTCCTCTGTTAACACTGAACCTTTTTGTACATAAGAGTTAGTGCAAGTCTTCATCATGGCCCAGATGAGATATATGTTTAATATGAGCTGTTCACCCACTGCAGTTCTGGTGTTTGCCTGGTTGACCTATTTTTGTTAAGGGCTTTATAGAAAGGAGGATCAGTTCTCTAAAGCTCTGAAATTCTTAGTCTAATAATGATAGGAAAGAATGGCTCTGAGGGTCAGGGTCCCAGTCTACTTATTTTATTTATGTTTTCCTTTATGATTTTAAATGCATAAAGATTTTAAGCAACATCAGCCTGGCTTTTAAGCCTAACTTGCTGCTGGTTTATATAGAATGGCTCATCCATTAAATAGAACTTGATTCATAATTCAGACCTCTAATAATCATAATTTTATCAATATTTTGTTAACTTAAAAGATGCTGCTCCACACAGGAATCACATTGTGAGATCTGCATATGCCTCCAGTCACTAAGGGAAAACTATAAAATCCAACCTCCTTCTGAAGGCAAACAAGCATTTTCAACTGACTGTCAACATAGGGAGAAAGATGTCTCAGAATGGAAAGAAAATTTCCAAAGAGGAGGGAATGCTCTTAAATATCTGTTACAGAGTAATCCACTAACCAGCACAGTGTCCCTGTAAGGAAACAGCTAGCTGCTCCAAGGGAATACAACAGCATGTGTGCCGAGGGTGCTGGGCAGCAAGCCTGTCTGGGAGCACTTCAAAAAATGCAGGAGGGAAACCAATAAAGACAAAATAATTACCAAGATGAAAAAGTGATTAAAGATGGGGGGAAATTTTTCACACTGTAAACTGCTATAATTCAGAACATCATTTGCTAAGCAGAATGGTGAAAGCAGTGATTACCACAGTAAAGGACATATGCCATACTAAAGGGGTCCCTGATGCCTTTTCCCTTGAGTGTCTCCATGTGGCCCTGGAATGGTCGCACTCAGCTGTGAAGAAAACTGATGCCATCCTCTTCTAGCCCCCAAACAAGCTGTCCGTAATGCAAATGTATATCTCTGCAGGTAACTTGGGTGTGACCAATGACCTGCAAAATTCAACCTCTGGATTAAGTAGCCAGTAACCAGTGCAGGTCTGCTTAATTTAATATAGTGGAAAAACAAAGCCCAAAGTGTGCCTTCAGAGCTCTTACTTAGCTCTCTTGGGAGTCATATGGGCTCACAAGCCCTCCACCACCCATGGCTGCCTGTTCTATGCTTTGCAAAAGATCAACATTTCTCTGTCTCCCTTGGCACTTTTGCCTCTCTTTGGGTCCCCTTGGATTTTTGCTCATAATTCCCACTCCTGTTCTTGCATGTACCAAGCAGAATTGGCCTTTCTTCTAGGAAAGCAGCATCTGGGGACCAGTGGGGAAGACACCTCCACCCCCTCCATCATCCCTGTATCACTGCATGTCAGTGGCCCCTTCCTTTCTCTTAGGCTTGCCCTGGCTCTGAGCCTGTGTCAGGACTGTGGCCCTGGGAAGGACTTGGTAGGCACAGAGAGCACCTTGACAGGACAAAGTCAGTCACCTTTAAGTTTTGGCTATAGATGCTCTGCATGAGCAAAGACAGAGTTTCTTTGTTTCTGGAGCTAAGGACTTGGCAGACAAGATAAAACGTCTCAGATAAAGAACTTATGTCAGTCTCCATTTGGCTGTTTATGATACTTCTGAATGTTTTGGCAAACATAAGCCTTCTCCTCAGGACCTGGAAAGCAGCTCCTTTACTTTGTAGTACAACCTGCTTTGTTTCCACAGGTTGCCAGTGACCTAATCACGGTGCAGGCTAGCATAAATCTCTGGCCTGGCCAGCACATCACTGCAGCCTGCCAGTTAGATGTCTGCACTTCATACACGGCTGTCTTAGCAGTAGAACATTTTACACTGAAATGAGATTTTACCCAGTGAGCTGGAAAGTTCTGGGCAAATTGATCTGCTGCCTCACCTGCGGCCTTGCTTTTCCTGTCAGACCCAAAACTTTTAGCTGAGTTTCTGTCTATCTGATAGCTTTTAATTCAGATGATAACCCAGAAGACATATTGCAATGCTCGGGTGGGTCAGCATGACTGATTTCAACTGAGAGCAAAGCATACCTTTCAGTACTTTTCAGACAATCAAATGTTTACATTTACTCAGTTTGATTAACAGCTGCAGCCACGTTCAGCCAAACTCAGCTTAGAAAAATTACACAACGTGTCCTGTTTACAGCTTTAGCTGAACAGAGGCAGGAAAGATAAAAGATTTTCTTTATAAACTACTGATACATTGCCTAAATCTGGGTCAAGAAGCAAAATATCAACAGCTGTGGAGCATGGGATTTTTAATTCCTGGACAAACCATCAGGGCTGTTTTCCCAGTGACATGGCCAACTCACAGCCCTGCAGCTGAGATAGCACTGAAGTGAGGCAGCTCGTGAGTTGGCTGGAGGGAGAATAATGAATCCAAAATTCATTCTCCCTCAGCCTCTACTACAGGTTTGTTGTATAATGAAATAACTCTGCACCTCCACTTACACCTCTGTGGAGGAAGTTAACTGACATAGTGAGGGAAAGTAAAGGACTTAATTAATTCTCCAGAGCATTCTGAAGGTCAGTAACTGAAAGCATCAGATTAGACAGATTAACAGGAATTTAGAGCATAAGAAAAAGATTTGAAAAAAAATAGTGCCTTAATCAGAAACTGTTGAGCATTAAAATAATATTTTTGTAAACTTTGAGACTTTTATTTTATGACACTCATGTTTCTTCCTGTACAGTTAGCAACAGACTAACACAGACTAACATGGAAACAGGTCTTCATTTAGTACTTATTAATCCTGCTAAAAATTCATATGTAAATCAGACAAGAATACCTCTAAGACAGAACAAGTATTTACTGCTTGTGCTGAAAGAATTAAATTTACTGAAATTTAATTTTTCATCCAATCTAAGGCTTGAAATAGCTGCAGGTGATCCGTACTATTCACATATTCAAACATACATTTTTTGCACACAAGTGGTGCAAAAAAGAAAAAAACTTATTATAACACCTATATTTAGATAAAAATACTTCAGAATGAACAGTTAACAAAACAGAGACAAGACTTGTGTACAAATTATTGTGAAAATCCTGCTAATCCAACCTTAATTTGAAAAAAATGCAGCAATGTCTTCATACTGTGCTTCAGGTGTTAAAAATGCCTGGAGAGATGGCAAGCTGCTACGGGAAGGAGAGAGGTGACTCCAGGTTTTGGGCACAGTGCCCTGCAGCCAGGACTCTGGTATAGCCATCCTGGCAGTGACTCCTGACTTGAAGGAGGAGCTTGGCACACTACTCCTTCTTGGTAGGAGATGTCAGTACCTTTGTGCACTTACTAACAGCATGTTTGTCGGACTCTTGCTGCCATCACTTCCTTGCAGGAGAGATATTTCTCCTTCTTTACCCCAAGGATCTCAGAGGACCTGCCTAGACTCCTGTACCAATCATATCCCTCATACCTCTGTGCTCCTCTGCTCTGGTGGAGATCAGCAGAGCCCACACATCTGCACCAGGGTCCAGACCCCTAAAGAGCTGCCAAAGGAAGAGGAAACACGGAAAGAGAACTGTGGGAACTGTCAGCATCCTTCCGCAGCTCAGCAAATTAAAGGTCTCCAAGCTGCCAAGGAGGTCTAACAGGAATCATAAAAAAGACATGTATGACATAAAAGAAAGGTAGTAAGAAGAGAAGAGAGTCCAAGAAAAGTGAAATAAAAAAGTCTTTAAGAAGAAGCCAAAACAGTAAGAGGATGCAGGTTCGAAAAGTCTATGTCTAACACCAAGAGTATTTCTGAGGATTTGTATGAATCAAGGCAAGCTATTCTTGCCCCATCCTTTATTTATTATCTTATGAAGGAATTAAATATTAGAAGAAAGGCATAATGCAAAACAGAATGAAGAAAAATTCATTTTCAGCATTGCTGCAATATGTCATTATTTCATCCTTCTATCTGACTTCTTAGATCAGCATTGCAACATGGAGTTCAAAGTTACCAATATGTGTAATTTTGCTAATAAAGATCCTAAACACAGCTGGCAGTAATGACTTAAGCTGAAGGGGAACAAAATCCCATTAGAGTCCTCATATTTATGTATGTGTCTCTCTGTTCTTGAAGAGATGTTGCCAGAGGACAAAACCAGGGCATCGTGAGTCAATAATCTTTTATATTCACATAATGTCCTTTGGGATTGTGTACATTCTAGCACAAAGCCATATGTTATGTGATCATGGAAAATAAGCATTTAATCATTAGTATTATATATGGCCATGATTTTGTTTTGATGTTTCAACTGAGCATTGTTTGCATAGCAAGCACCACGGAGTCTACATTTCAAGCCAAGTGGCTAAACAGAGCCGTACTGTTTCCCATATGTTACGTGAACTTCATTATCACCCTTTGCATTTGGAAGTTACATTCTCTTTTTTCATGCATTGCTTTCTTGGCATTTCATATTTAAATCTTCACACAGAAAGCCATGGGGAAAAAAAATTTAGGAGGGTCTCTTCTCGTCAGCCTTTGAGGACAGTCTCGAGAAACAAGATATTCTCCCAAGGAAAGGCAGCAGAGCCCCACTTCTCCAGCAAGGAGCAACACAAGAATTTCCAGAGAGCAACACCGATCCATTGTGTTTTGCCTGTACACTGGGGCAAATCTCACATGATATATCTGGACCTGGGACATCCAACAGACATCCCACAAATCTGTCATAGCCACATCGTCACTAACATTGCAGGCAGAGACCCTGCAGACCACCAGGGCAATGGGTCAGTGCTATGGCTGACTTTTCCCAAAGACTTTGGCTCTCCGGTGCATGGAGCATGGCAATGGGATGGGCAAGCCCTGTGAATCCCTTTTGGTCTGCAATCTCCAGGGAGAAACTTGGAGGAATTTTTCTTGGAGAAAATTTCCCATGAGAAAAGGAAGAGGACTGGCTCCTTGCTTGTCATTTCAGCCCAGCTATACTTTGGACTCCTGATTTCTCTGTACACATCCTGGCAAAGTGTATTCTGGAATAACATAAGTGACAGGTTTTGAATTGCAAGCAATTGACTTTAAAACTGCAGTTGGGCTCAAGAAAAGCCTCTTCCACCTCCTGCTCTGTTCAGCAAAACAAGGTCAATGCAGCTCAAAGCTGTGGTTCTGCAACTGAATTTAGGCCACTCAAACATAAAGTGATCTGCCAGGTCTAGCAGCTGTCCAGGGGGTTCACTGAGAATTTATACTTCTCATAGCCTGGAGATCCCATGAAGTTGCTGTGCATTAGGATGCATCCTGAATTCACTACTTTCACTGGGATTTTGCCGGTTAGTCTAGTCATAACCTCATCTTCTAATTTAAACCTTCATCAAAATGATAAATGGCTTAACAGAAAATGATTCATGGGACAAAAATACAAAAAGAACAATCTCTTGCTCTTCTGCAAATACACATTGGAAGTGAGAATGAATTGATGACCATAGTTTATTCCCAGCCTGGAAATTCAGGATTCCAGACCATCTAAGTAAACACTGGTAGAAAAAAAAGCAATTAACATTAACTTTTTTTTTTTTTTTTTTTTTTTTTTTTTTTTAACTGCATATGGGTCTGCAAATTTTTATCCTCTGAAAGGGTGGAGTAGCAAGACATTTTTCTAGGCTGGATTTGTAAACACATCCTGTCAGAGCAAACGAGCACTCTAGTTCTTAGCCCTTCAAATCCTGTACATTTCTGGAGCTGCTGATACAGGTTGGTTAACTAGCTCTGGCAGAAATTTTTCATGGAGACAATTTCCCATGAGAAAAGGAAGAGGACTGGCTCCTTATTTGTCATTTCAGCCCAGCTATACTTAGGACTCCTGATTTCTCTGTACACGTACTGGCAAAGGACCTGTTTGAGGTCTTCAGCTCTCTCTCTTTTTGCTCGGGCTCTCCAAGTAGATGCCAGGGATCTGGAGGCCTTTGGTTTTTGCAGGTGTCAGAGACTACTCCAAGGTGAATTAGCAGCCTCACTAGGTCTCCAAGCTCTTCTTCCTGACCATAAGGGCCAGCTCCAGGGCTAAGCAATGAACTCCATGGTGAGCTCCCTGCCCATTCAATAATTTTGATTTTCAGAATTCCAGGCTCTGCTTGTTTTTCCTTGTACTGCTTGGGAACAAGAGTAGTTATTCACTGTCTCCTAGACTTCACCTAGAACTTTAGGGGCCCCCTTCCCAGGTATCTCTGTTGTCAACTAATCATCTTCCTATGATCCCTCCTCTTTTGAACAGCAAGAATATGGAGGCAGGCAGCCTGTCTGCCTGCAAAACAGACAGGAGGAGCAAGGAGAGCAGAACTTCATTTTTTCTTTCATGAAGTAGAATTTCCTGGAAATCCCCCCATGTTGGGAAATAAACCCCAAAGTCTGCCCTTTGACATTTTGTTCTCATTTAGAACAAAGCCCTTTTAATAATACAACAACATTTCCTGGGAAGAGATTGTCATTTTGTCAGCACCACGGATGGGGCTCTTTGTTAATTCAGTTTCAGATGAGAGCCAGAGACACATTCCCTCTCCCTCTGAAGCATGCACACAAAAGAAGGACAAGGGAAACGGGAGTTAAATGTGACCTGAGCTTTGAATTTCTGCAGAGCTCTATTCCTTAAGGAAAAAATTCCAAGGATGAGTTCTGGAGCCTCAGGCATTTAATTTGAGTCTTTTTTTACTCAAAATAAAGGAGTCTAGAAGAGTCTTTTCTGCAGTGAATGGCAAATTGCAAAAACAGAAGCAGACAAGTATCTAGCTTGTCAAGGGTCAAGAGACCAAGGAAAGCTCAGAATGTCTTTTTCTGACACCACATTTGAATCCAGACTTCTGTGTTAGGAAGTTTTTCCAATTGAATATCAGTGAAGGAGTTAGGATGGGGAAGATGTGGCTGTAACAACTAATTGAATGTTTTTTATTCTTTTTTTGATATATCTCTTTTCTGTCACACTGAAGGCCAGTTTTATGGGGAGAAATCTTCAGTGCATTACCTGATGTCAGGGTCCTATGAGCCTGGTGTCAGTGTTATCAGCAAAAAATCCTTCCTCTTTTGGCTTAGCTTTTGCTATCACATTTGGCCTGGGTAACACCATAGGTCAAAATACATAAAATTAGTCGCTTAACTGGGTCTGTTTTCTGAGTATCGTTTCTTCTGCTCCATTTAGAGAAAATACAGGAAGTTTATTTCCTGGGGAATCTGAGAGAAGGTTGGGAATTTAAGCTCTTGCATTTTTCACATAATTCATCAACCTACTGGAAAGGAATTTGGAAAAAGCACTGCAGGAGGAAACCTCACCCTTCTTACAGGTTTTCCTTTGGGAGAAAGTTATTTCCCTTCCTAATTACATTTTATAGGTGTCTTCTTAAGTAATGTACTAACTACACAATAAATATGAAATTCATAGGGATATTGCTAGGTGTTAGTTACCATTGTCATTTATTAACTTTAAAATATTTTTCCAGTCTACCTGCCAAAAGACTGTGAAGGATGATGATGGTGGGTATAGTATGACACATATAATGGGTGTGCAACTTCATTATCCTTAGCAGATGTCCACACTTAGAAGAAAAACGTCTTAAATCTCCAGACTCCTCCACCCAAACTATGTTGCTTTCACATCATCCTTGCAGTCTTTATTTAAATCACTGGATTTTTTTTTTATTTTTAGATTATTCTGCCATTTCACAGCATGCAAACAATTTTAGTAGGTGCTTAAAAGTGAGATGATAAAAATTGCTTGTATTAAGGTATCAACTGGCAATCTGGAAAGTAAAAATACATAAATATTTATAAAAAAGAATAAAAGCATATTGGTATATCTCTTAAATGAAACCTGAAATTTTTTTTTTACCGCTATCTTGTTACACAATCTTGTATCCTTTCAGTGCAGCTTACTATCCTGTTATTAAAAAACAAACAAACAAACAAAAAACACAGTGAATG
>JACBWW010000002.1:19601650-19713299 GCA_020086605.1 Lanius collurio | reverse complement strand
TGGGCGCTCAATCTTCTCCTACACCAGTATAATCTTATATGTAAGTATATATAATAATTATAATAATATAATAATAAATATTATATATATAATTATATTATATATCATTATATATAATGATGATCATGTTGATTATTATTATTATTATTGTTGTTGTTGTTGTTGTAATAATGATGATGATGATGGAAGGGCTGGAGGCAGTTTGGACACCAGGATCAGAATTCAGTATGATGGTGGCCAGCTGAAAAAATGAGCTGAAATACAGGATCCAGCAAACCTAGGGGATGAACATGAGTCAGCAATGCCACATATCTGTAGACAAACTTAACACCACAGTGGAATGCTAAATTATGAATGCCATATTTAAGAGGCACCAAGCCATGCCTTCAACCTCCACAGCACTGGCACAGCATGTAGGGGGTATAACCTCTGAGAGCACTGCACTGTCAGTCAGAGAAACATTGAACTGGAGGAAGTTCAGAAAACAGCAAAAATTAACAGAGGTCTGGAACACACAGCATATGAAAACAGATTGAATGACTTGGTTTTGTTTAAAGTAGAAAAGAGAAGTCTGAGGGGAGACATGATAACAACTGTCAAGTATGTAGAGGGTTGCTACAACAAGAAAGTAATGAATTATTCTCTGTACCTAAGGGATTAAGACAGAGAATAATGGATTTAAATTGCACCAAGGAGATTTCCCACCTGGGGAGGCTGTGGAATCTCTGTCACCAGAGGTTTTGAGGAGCAGTTTAGACAAACATCTATAATGAATGATTTAGAAGTAAATGCTTTGGGCTGATGGGCTGGTCTTTGGATGACAACTTCCCAAGGGTTCGTCTGTGACTGGATGACAGAATCAAGCTAATTGGCACCTTTGTAATTAGAATGTATTTTCGTCCGCTAAAACTAAACCCAAGCTGGCACAAACTCTCTCTAGTTTGGACAGAAGGAAAGGCATGAGTTCTTTTGTTTACATTAACTAAGACAGTGAAAATATTTCATTGTGGTTCATTTCATTTCAGACACAAAATAAAACTAATCTGGAAGGTCTTAATCTGGGAATGGAATGTATATTGTTTTGTTAAATCAAATTCCTGATAGCTATAAATATAATTTATGTCAAATTATTTAACTCTGTTTGGACCAGTATCTTCTGCCAGCAACATTCAGTTTCCATGAAAAAATATATAAGACCTTCAGTTTAACACTAATTTTCGAATGAGCTTTTAGTTTTAGATACTATATTCACATCAAACTTTAAGATTTAACATAAACCAATAAATATAGGACTAGCTTATCATCAAAGACTCCTGTAGGCCTTCACAGGTGTGTCCAGCTTTCAGACCCTACACTGTTATGTCATCAAAAATTTGTTATTAACACAAGTATACTGTTCCCTCTTCAAAGTTACTAAAATGCTTGAGACAGAGTCCACTCCTAGCAGCAGCTTGCTCACAAAAAAAAGCAGAATTACTCTGGCTTTAATTAAATGCAGAATTCTGAAAAGCAGAATTTGGCTTAAGTGATCATGGGAATGCTTGTGTGTAGAAGTTCCATGTAGACGCTAAAATAAAAAGCAGTATCTTCCAGAACAACATCTTACATTGTCCTTAAAAAATATTTCACTTTCAAACCTGCAAGGATTTCAGAGAAAATCCTATTTTAGTCTTTAATTTCTGTTGCTCCATGTTTTTGGACTGCCAATCATGCATTGAAGCAAGGCATCCTAAATTACATTTTTACAGAAATTCCCTACCACTTCTTTTTTTTTTTTTTTTAGTAAGCATATGGCATTTTTTTAAACAGTTTTATGTATTTTTATTGATATTTTCTCTTTCTGCAATAAAATACCATGAGACAAATAGATCTATTCAATTTTTAAAAAGGAAAATACAAGTCACAACATAGTTCTGAAAGATAATTTGGTATGATTAGATGAAAAAGTAATGGAAGAAAGAAAAGAGTAAGTACTGCTGACTACCTCCAGATATTCCAGGATTATATAACTTCATATCTAAATGCAATCATGTATAATGGAAAGCAAAAGCTTTTTGGAGAATACATCCAAAAAACACTTCTTTCATGGTGAATTTATAAAATAGAAAAGGCCAAGGGAAAGCAGAGTTCCTTTGTGGGCTTGCTGTTCCCCTCCTCCCGACAGTGCAACCCAAGCTTGGCCGTATATTTGATTCTATAAGGAAAAGTTGGTAGTACCTGATATTTTGCAAACCATTTAATCCCAGTTTTTTACAGCATCTGCTTCAGAGCACTGCTGGCCATCCTGCTGTGCCTTCTGACTTTTATAGCACCAGAAAAATCTGCTGTGTAAATCCATCGTAAGAATTCTGTGGCATTTGCTAGATGGTCAGCTGGGAAAGTCCCCCACAAAACAGCACACAGAAAGTCACAAAAACACCACTCCTCTCCCCAGCATACAGGACATTCAAGGACAGATGACACACCAAATATTTAATGAAACTAGACTATTCTTCTCTTTTCCTCACATATTGCTACATGTTCCTTCAAAGCAAGACTTTTACTTTTCTTAAGCTATTTGGGAGTTATATTTAAAAAAAAGCAGTCTCAAAGCATACTCGAAATTTCTTGTAAAGACCTATTAAATATTTACACTTGCAGCTGTTTGTGTCAATTTTTTACAGATGAAACATGCTATCCACCTTAGCTAACCAGGAACATTTCTTATCTGTTTTGGAGACTTTCTAATTTCAAATGGTCTTGTCTTTCGAAGAGAAACTGAACATATAAACTCTCTGGTTTGCCTATTAAAAACACAAAAGTATAGGTGGAGCTTCTGTGGATACACTCTTCTCTTGAAGACTAATCTTTTATGACTGTAACTCTTTAATAGTTAAGTATGCCCTCCTGTGTCCTTCTATCAAAGACATCTCAGAAGGAAAACCTAGTGATTATGAAAATTCTAAATATGATATTACAAGATGGTAACACTGTCCACAATAGTTTTTTCCTCCTATTAGCCATTAGAAAATCTTTCAAGCACTTAACTTTGCCAAACTTGAAGTGTGTCAGCTAAAGTTTTCCATTCTCAAAACCACAAGCATTCAAGCATTTATGAGGAGTCCAGGGGGGATTTTTTTTTCAAGATGGAAAAAAATTATAGTGAATTTCCATTTGAAAGTTCTAGTGCCTGTGTCATAGGGCAGATTCTCTCTTTCCCCTGAGGAAAAAAGGGGTTTACAAATTCTTGGGCTATGGAAGTGCTGCACATCTGTGAGGGCTGAACAGATGAATGTCTCTATTCAGCATGGATTGATGATGCTGTGGTCACAGCCAAAATGCCCCAAAAGGCTTTTCTATCCAGAAAACGTCCTTCATAAAAGTAACCAGAAAGCAGCACACAGCTGAGTCTCACTTTAAGGAAAGAGAGATAATACATTAGGTTTGGAAGAAGAGTTCCTCCCTCAGAGATCAAACTAGCTCAAGATTAAGACGGGTTTGGGGGATACACACTGTCTGACTGGGTAATGACAGCAGTTAGTCCTAGAAGGTAGGAGATCTAGAAAATCGAAGTATTTCCCTTTGATTTCAGTCCATTGGGGATTGTGGCAACGTCCATGCTTGCAGCAAGAATTCATAGTTTTTCTAAATGTGTCCTCTGCCTTAAGCCTGAGAATATCATTCTGTCTAAAGTATGTTTTTAAAAAATAAGTAATAATTACAGTTCACACCTCTTCAGCAGAGGTTTCAACCTCCCTGAAGAGTCAGCCACTACTAAGTTGCAACCCATGGCACAGAAACACTTTACTTGCCAATACAGTATGGGATATCTTCTATATTTGATAGTGACATTTGATGTGTAGTTCAGAGCACGCAGGTGAAAAAATTAGCTAAATTAAGCTTGAAGAAGACCATCCTGAGGATCCCTGTGGTGGAAATTAAAATGTAAATCTCGCTGATAATTTGTGAGTTTAGCATACCAGGGTGTAGGCCCAGAATAGAAAATTATTTCTTTGTTAATCTGATTTTGAACTGAAAAAGTGTTTAAAAGTAATGAAGTGGGTTATTCCACATTTGCTTTGATCATACAAAACCTGATTCTGATATTTAGAGTTCTGCTGAGTATGATCTGGCTGTACTACACTTCTATGGTCATTGATGAGATTACCGTGTTCTAGAGAGTACCTGGACATGATACAGAATATCCTACCAGTGTATGATTTTGCTCAGCAAAACACTCCTAAATCCTTTACAAAGGAATGTTTGTTATGGAAACTAAATATAATTAAAAAATTAAAAAAAAAAAACAAAACAAAACAAAACAAAAAACCCATAAAAAACCTAAACATAAAAAATCCTAAACTTAAAAAAAATCCCTAAATTATAGAAACAACTTGATCAAGTTACACGAAATATTACATGCATAAATTAGAGACACCTATTAAATATAACATTCTTTACAGTACTGAAAGTGATCTGGCTTTATTGATTGGTGTTAAAGTGGGGATTGTAACTCCAATTTTTCACTTTTTTTTTTTAAAGTAATATGATTAATAAATTCTGTTCTGGCAAATTTAACTGAAAAGAGCACAATTTTGCAAGGAAAAGAAAAACTCCATCTCCTTCCACCAGTCACATACATGTTTTCTACTCTTAGCTAGAGTCAATGAATGGTGAGAATGTCTAGTCTAAAAAACAAAACCAATTGTCTAAAAACTCTTTTGTAAAATCAAGTAAACTAAGTAGAATACAAGAATAAACAATTTTCTGATGATTTTATTTTCACATTCCTTTAACATTTTTGATAATATGTAACAGTTATTTAAAAGGCAGAAATACTTTATTTTGAAGAGAAGATATTGTCACATATTCTCTAAGAAATTTACAGAATGTAGTATAAATAGTAAACCAATAAAATTCTGCCTCCAAACAACTTCCATGCTGACTCCAGTAACCCCAAAGAAGTATAACAGAAAGACTCTTATGGAGTTTCAGAAAGACATACATCCTTCTTTCTTTCAGAATAATTTAAAAAATTGTCACAAACAGATCTAGTTTAAAAATAGAATACTTGTTATTTTCCTTGCATCTTCAGTCTAGACTAAAGTGGTCCCAGTCTAGAAAAGCACTACAGAATGCATCTAACTATGGGTACCCAAGAAGTCCTTTGAAAGCCACTTCTGAGGGGATTTACTGGAATGAAGTCAGATTGAGTAGTCTCCTTTTCTTGACCTTTCGCCCTTATTTTTGCAATAAAGGTGACAGACTGTACAACAGAGACACTTTGAGAACAGCTTGAGGAACTTCCAGAAAATAAACTCAGAAGAAAATTGTATTCTAAAAGGGAATGTTATGCCACTTGCTTATGGCTGGTTACCGGTCTCCTTTCTCTCAGCAAGTCGTTATTCTCAGAGTAACACGGCCAAAGCTCCATAGGTTGGCAAGTATCAGGGTAGGAACAATTGGAGTTTGCCATCCAAGGTAGCTGTGGTGAGCTGCAGTTCAAAAGAAAAGAACATATGGCTTTAATGAAGATCTTTCCAGTAAGCACAGTTTGCTTTAAAGCAACAAACCGAATGAAGATCATTAAGATGATATTTAAATTACTTCTATGTTAAGAGGTCCAGGATTCGTATTAAAAAAAAAAAAGTAACCCATAGACTCAACGAAGCTAATCTGAAAATTCCATTTCACTTAGACTTTTATTTTCCAACTATTTTCAAATTTGTGTCAACATCCGCTAACACATCAACAGTCTGTAAAACTGAAGCATATGTTAAAACCACATAGAAAGTCAAACAGACTTCACTCTGTATGACTCAAGAAGGGAATATGGAAGAAATAAGAAGGAGCTGGAATAAATGAAGATGGAAAATACTGTGAATTAAATCAGGCATACCAACAAATAGAGTTTTCTGATTTTTATTGGTGTAAAGTGTAGAGTAAGAATTTCCTTTGTAAGAAAGTAAGTTGAAAAATTTTAAGAAGAGGTAAGTCTTGAAGACATGCAAAAAGAACCTTTAATTACATTAGTTTTCTTTCACCAGTCTCAGAAAATCCTAATTATAAAATAAAAGGCAATACAGTTTTCTGCACTTACCCCTACAAACAAGCACTTGAAAATCTGCTGTATCTCAGAAAGGGACAATCTACAAATGACACCACTCATTAGTCATTAAAAATTCAAGGTGTTTACTCCTTGCATATTAGGATTTACAGTTATTTCACACCAGGGACAAAAAGTCTGAAGGGCTGGCAACCAAACAGGCCCTAACCAGTTCATTTGCTTAACTTTTTGTATCCTCATTTTTCTTGATCTGTTCTTTCTTTGACACACTGCCTCATTTGCTGTACTCCTTTGGATAAAGGAACTCTGTGGTCAATGAATTATCTTCTTGGGTTTGTATTCCCTCCTTCAATATCTCCAGTGATTGATTCTTCTAATTTTTCATAAGTGGTATCTCTCAAGACAGTGACTTATATTGTCTTATTTTCTTTTTTCTTACTCTCACTTACATAACCTGAAAGTATAGAATACCCAGAATTGTCCAATTTAATTTCTCCAACTCTATTTTTTACAACTATCCAAGATTATTACATACTCCCAAAGACTTCTAATATGTTTTTATCTACCTCTGTAACTTATTGTTGTGTTGTTATTTAACGCCAGACAGCAACTAAGCGCCCCACAGCTGCTTGCTTACTCACTCACTCCACCCCCAGGGGGATGGGGCAGAAAATCAGAAGAATAAAAGTGAAAAAGTTTATGGGTTGAGATACAGACTGTTTAATGGGACACAAAAGGAAGAAAATAACAATAATGTTAATGATAACAATAATGATGAAAGAATTATAATCTAAAAAATAAGTGATGCACAATGCTCACCACTTGCTGACAGATGGCTAGGCACTTTGCAAGCAGATGCACTAAGCCAGCTTTCCCCTCAGTTTATACACCCTGAGCATGACATCATATGGTATAGAATATGGTACAGAATACCCCTTTGGCCAGTTTGAGCCATCTGTCCTGGCTGTGTCCCTCACAACTTCCTGCGCCCTTCCAGCCTTCTTGCTGGCAGAGCAGGAGAAGCTGAAAAATCCTTGACTTGGTATAAAATCTGCTTAGCAAAAACTAAAATATCAGTGTGATGTCAACGCTATTCTCATATTAAATCCAAAACACATCAGCTACTAGGAAAAAATTAACTCTATCCATGCCAAAACCAGGACATATTGGAAAGACTATAAAGACTAATATCGATAAAATGCTGAAGTAATGTGTCCTTTCTAAATTTCTGTAGCCATTTATCATGTGCAGGGAAAAGAAAAAAAATAATTATTTTATTGATTTTTATTATTATTATTATTTCATGTTATCAAAAGAAAACTGACCTTACCTGAGAAATCAGAGATTAATTATATTCTATTACAGGGGATAATATAGAAATCTTATTTAGCTTTCAATTTTAAATAAAATAATTTTAAATAAACTGAAGTTTTACAAGACCTAAGGAGGTCATCTTGTCCATCATCCTGCTCTAGGTGCAACTACAAAAAACATTAGATAAGCTTAGCTATGGCTTTTTCTGGCTAAATCTTGAAAAATTTCAAGGAAATTTTACAACACATTCCAGTGTTTGCCTTCTTAGTGTCTTTTTATTTTTTTCCCTAATGTCCAACCTGAACCTCAAAAACTGCAATGTGTGGTCAACCCTCCTGTGATATCCTCTGATGGTACTGAAACACAGCTTGGCTTCCACCTGCTAAATGTATTCGCTGCACTGTTATTATATTCTGCTTCCAAGGACCTTCTGTTTTCCTTAACCATAAAAAATTATCTTTCTACTCCAACTAACCACCTCCACATTTTGGCAGCACCAAACCAATCACTGAATTGTTGGCTGAACTAAAAACGCCCACCTTCTGGCTTTAAGATCTCTCCTTGTTGGTCATGCACTCTAAACTGCTGTCCCTCAAGTCCTTCTCCTTCCTTTTCCCTTTCTTCTACGTTTTCCACCTGTTTTCCTTGGCAGTTGATAAAATGAGGTTGGCCTTTGACTGCACCATTCTCCTGAGAAATGTTACACTCAGTATCTTGCCACGAACAAAAGGAATATACCCTATATACAGAGCCAATAGTTTTAATTTAGCCCAACCAATGCTTTAAAAGCCTAACAAAAATAAACTAATTATTAGACAGTTAACACTCATAATACAAAAAATGCCCAATTATTAAAAAATATTTCATAAAAAATAGAGGCTTTGATTATATGAAATTGGGGTAATTTAGTCATTAGCATCCTGAGTTCTTTCAGTGTTAACAGTAGTTTTCCCCCTTAGAATTAGTTTTTCTTGAGTTATACATTTAGACATGACATGGGTTAATGTAAACTAGCTCTACTCTGTTCAATGAATAAGTACCTTGAGTTCATTTTCTGGTTTGACTTTGTCAGATACAAGCCCAAAATGCATCCTCACTAAGGTTACAGCAAAGAGAAGTGGGATGAGTAGGGACAACTGGGAGATTCAAAAGCAGATTTCTGATCCAAAATAAATTGCTAATACACACAGGGAGTCCAGTTTAGCCTTCAGATCTTAAAATAAATTCCCATGCTGAAAAAGCATATTCACTTATGTAAGTGGCATACTTCATAGAGTCACAGAACATGCTGAGTTGGAAGGGTCCCACAAGGATAATTGAGTCCAGCTTCTGGTCCTGCACTATCCCAAGAATCACACCATGTGCCTGAGAGCATTGTCCAAATGCCTCTCGAACTCTGTCAGGCTGGTGCTGAGACCACTGCCCTGGAGAGCCTGTTCCAGAGCCCAGCCACCCTTTGGGGTGGAACCTTTAGGAACCTTTTCCTAATATCCAGCCTAAACCTCCTCTGACACAGCTTCAGGCCATTCCCTTGGATCCTGTCTCTGGTCACCCCAGAGAGATATCAATGCCTGTCCCCTCCTGCCCCCACTTCTGCTCATGAGGAAATTGTAACTGAAATGTGGTCTCCTCTCAGTCTCCCCTTCACTTCTTTTATGAAGGGACTGAAGATAAATTCACAAAATCCATAACAATAATTTTAGACTGTGTTATATTTCAGGTAATATAGAAATTTTGGTTAATAATATAATAGCAATATAGTAACAGTGTAAAGCAAATTGCAATCTGTATTAACATAGATAATAAGAGCTATTAAAAAAGCTAGCCTGTAGGACCCTTTAAATTCATGATTTATCACACTTAAGAGCTATTAAAATTGATTAATAATGTCCTCAACTATATTTAGAATCTATAGAAAACTCAGTAAGATTTTTAAAAAAATCTTTAACTTATGACGATATTACATTTCCAAATAATGACAGAATGTTACTTCATTTAAACCCCTCAGCTCCAAAATGTGCTACTCCAAAACTGTGGCTTACATCATATTTGAAATCTCTATAGTAGTTAGGTCAATATACTACTTGACATTAAAAAGGAAAAAAACACAAATAACCCAAACCCCCAATCTAATTATGTCTTACTATTACATATTCAAATTTGGCATCAGTTTTGTGAATGACACCTATGTAAAGGTTTTCTATGGGACAAACACTAGAGCTTTATGGAGTATTGTGAAAATGTGGACTATTTTTTATATCAATGGAAATATGAGCAAAGAAAAGACCTTCAAGCAGCGTGGAGAAAAAGATTGAAGTTCTGTGCATTTTAGAGCTTATTACAAAAAATTCAAGCTTTAAAATGTATCTATGACATTTGACACCAGAATGGGGAAGAGAACAAGTCCTTGAACATAGCTCTCCTCTACTACATGATCTGTACAACACAGAAAAGTTTATTGGATATTTAAGCTAAACCAGTGGCATGCAGTGTTGGAAGGCTGTCAGTTAACTAACAATATGATTTTCAAGACATTGTCTACTGCATTATCCCTTATATTAACACAGTATATATATTTTTCTGGAATTATCTTTGGTTGGAGGGAAATATGTTTTTGTAGTGATATCACACCAAAAACACCCCAAAAACCATGCTGCAAATTAGAGACCTGGATCTTTTTAAGCTAAAAACACAAGTGATTGAATTTGTATAGAAATGCATCAAACTAATATTCTAATATTTCACAGAACACACATATGTCTGTACATATATTAGTATAGAGGGCAGACTTCAAGACATACTGTACTCCAGGAAATAACAAGAATCAAAGCAATTTCATCTGGTATCACATTACAGGTACATAGTATGTTTTTGCTTTCTTTTAGTTAGTCTATGTAATATGCAAGTAGAGACACAAATTTTGAAAAAGTCCACTAGCTGCACAGCAAAAATTATCATCTTGCCAAAAGTCCAGTATCTAAGCAGAACAGGTGGGAATATAGCTTTAGGGAGTTAGTATTTTCAGTCTTTATTATTCAAAGTATTCCATGAAAATAAGAGGCCACAGGTAGAACCAAGACTCTTGAATTTCGCATTTGTTTCACAACTAGCAACAAGCAAGAGCAACAGGAAAAGGAGGCATTACAGAATTGGATTTTACTACATTTTTCCTGTTCAGAAAGTAGAGTCCAAAGCAATGCAGAATTCATCACCTTTAATCCTGAAGATCTATAGTGCATGAAGGCTTTACCAACTCTGATTTTGCAGTTTAAGCCAAGAACAGAAGGCATGTAAGTAGCACTTTGGAAAGATTTGTTTTCTTGAAAGATGAGTGTTTAATTTGACAGCTGCACTCTTAAGCATTCAATCACTTAGATCAAAGCCATATGGGTTTTTTCACAAACAGAAGACAGAAGTTTTTATTAAGATAGCTCTCCTATTGCAGAAGACTTAAGGAGAAAATATAAAAAATAGTTTAAGAGCTTTTAACCATAATTTCTTGAGGTGTATTATACACACATAACCATATAGGGGTAAGTATGTGTAGTGTCACACAAGCTGAGAACTTCAGCTTTTATAGTACCTGTATCCTATACATGATCACATTTTTCCTCCCATTATGCATGGATAGGGTAGATCGATTTTAATGTCTCTAATGCCTGTATTTGATATGCTTTGCATATCAGAGATGGATTGCCTATTCAGAGGGACTCAAGTTCAGAGGCCACCATGAATGAGACATTAAACAGCTGTTAAAGGACACACTGATGATTTTTATATAGAGATGCTCTAGGCAGGCTTTTGGCCTTAAAGAGGGTAAAGTTTTTTCTAGAATTGATAGAAAGGATAATTTTATAGAAAGCTGAATTATTCAATAGATTGAAGTTGTAAGAGGTAAAAAATGTCTCAAAGTTAGTAAGCTGGATCTGTAGAGAGGCCATGGATTAAAAACATTTTTCCAGACTACCTATATGGGCAGAACCCTATCAGAATAATTATGAAAATGTAACAGATCCACCATATCCAGTATCTTCACTAGTCACATATACAAATGAACAGATACTTACAGATAACTAGGTATAAAAATATTCTATTTTTCCCATACAGGACTGGAATTTCAGCCTCTTCAGGACTCATTATTGTTGAGGTTTATTAATTTGCCTCTCTCCTTTGCTGTCTTTAACGTAAAGCCTAAGTCCACTGCCAGCAAGGTGCAGTCTGTGCTCCCTATACACTTTGTAGCCTTGTACTGGAGTGCCCCCACTGATTATCTTTCTTCCACCAAATATTTGGTAAGCCTAACAGATCACCCAGGGCCACCCTCCCTCAGTGCTGTCCACTCTGTTTTCCTAATTTTTTTCTTCAGTTTTAGAACCTTTTGACTTTCCTTATGACTCAGATTAAGTTCATCTCTTCTGGACAGATGTTCCTGGAACCTCCTGGGAGGCTTCTTGAATGCATAATACTTTCAAATGCACTACCTACTTCAGCACCTACATTTCTTTGCTGTTAGTCTTTAAAAAATATTATTTAAGTGTTCAATAAAAGCAGAATTTTCATCTATTCCATTTAACAGGACATTTTTATAGGCAAGTAAAACTAGAAATTCACAATAATTCTTTTCATATGTTAACTTGATCAACTTGTTCTTGGACTCTTCATTACGTTTATGTAAGATCCATTTCCAATTACGTTCACAAATCTGGAAATACTGAGTTTGGCTTGTTTTGGTTTTGTTTATTTGTTTTTTTGTCTTTTATCAATTCCTATGCACTGTAGATTTCCTCATTACTTTTTTCTCAACCTAAATAACTAGAAAAAAATTTCCAGCAAATTATTTTTTCTTTCTAGTAGATAAACTGAATTGCCTGCTGAGCATTTGTTTAAAAAGCAAACATGGTAAATGTCTTACTGCACATGTCAGGCCTAAAAATTAAGAAACTACTGATTTGAAAGTTCCTAAGAAAGAACTAGAACTGAAAAGATCAAAACCCAGTAACATGGAATAACTTATTTAACCTTTTCCTAGGCTAAGGAACAAAGAGGAATAAAATACATCAATATTGATGTAAGTATTCAAGTCAAAAAGGAGGAGAAATTTCAAAACAAGACTGAGCAATTTATATCTAATTCCTGCTCACATCTGAGGTTCAGGCAATCTGTAACTGTTTTACAATGTATTCAGCTTTACTTAAATTAAAAAACAGGCCCCCGTATCTAAGGTAGGGATTTTATCCCTTGGCAAAACTCCAGTTGACTTCTTGGAAGCCAGGGCTGTAATTAAGATCTTTAATTTACAGTATGTGTATGTAAGCCACTTCAATCAGTTGTTCTGACTTCCCTTGCCAGATTGCAGATGTACAGAAAGCTGACCCTTACTTCAGATTACTTAATTATACTTCCACTAAGTTAATTTGCAAGTTTCTCATCAAATTAAGAGTTTTGAGGTCTTTTGACTTGTTTGAAAAACAGAGCTGATGTGGGCTCAGAATACAAAGGGAAACACATCTCAGACACCAAAATCTTACAGCAAGGACATTTCTAGTTTCTGAATTAATCCAGCATTCCATACAGCCCCCACACCTTGGGAACCCAAACCCTCCTCAGTGAGATGGTGGGATACCCCATTTTATGTCCAGTCCCAAATTACACAATAATCCACATTGGTTCTTACATCAGAAGTCAAATGTCAATGTGTCTGACTGTGGCACAGCAACACAGCAATACTTCCGGCTGTGGGAACTCACACACAGCACAGCTAATTCATGGACAAGGGAAAAACCTAGCTTAGAGTTAGGGCTTCTGAAGGGCCACAAAGTAGCACAGCATTACCAATGCTTGACACACACAGTTGCTGCAGACAATTTAAGAATCAAAATTGTTTCCCTCATAGTGTAAGAACTGACGAGTGATTTTTGAGGTTTTACTCATAAGTGATGCAATTTGTGACATATTATTCTTCACATATTATTCCTCAAATTGCCAAATATGGTTCTTGGCTGCCTTGTACACAGAAATTTGGCTTTCCTTGGCAAAGACTAAATTGTGCTTGCATGAAGCCTACTGGAGTCAATAATAGATACCATTTCTTGAGGCCAGTGGAGCATTTCTTGAAATGCAATGTTCAAAACCTGCTACAGTGTCTCATGTGGTGACTCAACAGCACTGATGTAGATTGGATAAGCTACAAAAATTGTTTGATGTCTCACATCCATGTGTTGCCATCCCTCATTCAATGCACTTAGTGCAAAACTTGGCAACCAACAGTATGATTTCATGTGCCAATTATGCTTTTATTTCAAGAAATGGGTTTCTAATTTACCTTAATTAGAGGTACCATGCTAATCACATGAAGCTATTTCAATGTTATTTCTGTCACAGATAAAATAATTTCCATTCCTATGTCTCATTACCACTGCTAATTCTTCTTTGGCTTCCATTTTCCATTACAACATCAATAAAAATTGAAAACATACCATGAACATTTCCTCTTCTACTATAACCTTGCTTTACTCCCCTTGTTGGTATAATTATGCCATAAATTTATAATGCTTGTTTATATGGGCATTTATGCATGAGTTCATATCCATACACATACATAGAGCTTATTGTAACTTTCTTCAAACTTTAAAAATTTGTTATGTATTGGTTGGGTTTTAGATAAAGAACTGGTTGTGTTTCAGATAAAGAATACCTCAGAGCCTTTCTTACTGGACCCAAAAGAGTGCTATGTTAATATTACTGTGTCTTTATAAATACACATCAATTAACATATAAAAACACCCAACACAATTTAACAAACAGCTGGCTAGCCTCAGGATATTACACTGAGGAAACTTAAAATGTCTTACTTCACTGGTTCATGTACATAAAAACAGTAGAAGGAATAAACCTATCCATTGTTAGACTAACCCAACCTAAACTTTTCCAATTTGTTCTAAATTTACGGTATCTAAACAGCCTGTAAGCATTCGGATCTGGAATTTCCTTTGGGAGTTTATACTCAGAGTCAGCACTTCCTTGCTTTCTGATAAAAAAGCTGAACAGTTTCCATGTTCCTGGATGAAGCCATGCTCCCATTGGAATTGAGAGGAAAGTCACCAGCAGCTACAAAGAGCTGGAAATAATTTCTAGGGTTTTGTGGTTTATACCACCAACAATGATTACCACTTCTGCTTTAGGTATTCATATTGACTGCTTCATCTGTTTTGTTGTCATAAAAGAGACTCAGAGAGTTTTAAAATCTTGTGGAGATTGAGATGCGGAATAGGAATGCCACAAAAACATTTCGTAAGAATTTTTGTAATTATATAAGAATAAAGAAAGATCCAGAAGCAGATTCTCATGCCTGTCCAGATTTAAACTGGATAATTCTACTGGTTTTGATATTGTAACTCCACTCTTTCATTGTTTGGACTCATATCATAGACAGTTACATCTCAGCTGCAAATGGTCCTTCTACCAAAAAATTGATCATGGAATTCATTCTTTAGATGGTCACCTCAGCTCTCCATAAAACAGCGTAAGTAAGCACCTCAGAAAGGAATCCAGAGCAGCACACAAAGTAGGAAGATGTTTGCCAGCAGAGACAACAGAGGAACAAGAGAGTCACAGAATTGTTCTTGCTTCCATCCTTTCCCAGGTTTGGCTCCTTCTTATGGACGAGGCAGTGGGAAGTTCACTCAGGAGTCATGGTCTAGAACATGTTCCTGAAAATGTTTTTTTATGGCCTCCATTGCTGCAACTACTGATTTCTGCAATTCATGTGAGATTCTTTTTTTTCTTTAGCTTCTGAATGCTTTTTTTTAATATTCAGTTTATGTATATATATATATATATATATATATATATATGCATGTGTGTATGCATGTTTATACACTTCAAACAGCTAACATTTTTAGACCATGGGTTTGGGTACTACCAAAGAACTGATGCCCCAAAAGAGGAGCTGACCCCAAGAAGAGAACCTCCAGTATATGTTATGGCATATGGCTGTAGTTATGTGCAGGACTTGGCAGTGTCATTCATTTCCAGATGAACTAAATAACAGCCTGCACTGACATTTCACCATGAAGTAAGTATAGGACATGGAATGAAAAGAATATTCTAGATCAAGGAACATGTATCTGTTTCACATATGATCAAGATCCATCCTGCAATTAAGTCTTTCTATCCCTAAACTTCCAGCTAGAAGTCTTTTTCAGGTTCTCACTCATTGGATTACTAGGCAGGAAACTAGGAAAGAGATTTTAAGTTTTTCCATGATTTTTGTTTCTCAGAAATAATTTTTGAAAGTTTTATGGATGAAATAGGGAATTTACTAAGAATTCCACATTATATCAGTAATTCAGGAGATTCTCCCTTCTCCACATCAATTCGCGCTATCAGAAGACAGTTGCTAATCTGGCTGCTGATTTTTTCAGATACATATCCACTTTTAATGTGGGTCACTGTAATAAAGGGGTTGTCATGATTGCAGCCTACTGAAGACCATCTTGCAGTCAGATTGCTGTCCATTCACCCAGAGAGATTGTGGAGCTTCCATTCTGGAAGATATCCAAAAACTGACTGGACATGGGTCTGAACAGCTGCTGCAGGTAGCCCAGATTGAGCAGAGGTGCTGGACTAGATGACCTTCAGCAGTCTCTTCCAACCTCAACCTTTCTGTGACTTTGTGATATTGGTGAAGCAGGTATCTGAAGATACTGCATGATGAAAAACAACAAACAGCACAGTGCAATTATTTGGCTCAGTCATTATTATATGACAAAGAAAGTGCCAAGACTAGTCAAACTTGCATAGAATAAAGCAAAACCCAATTAAATAAAAATATAAAATGTATAATTAGTGGCATATGTAATACATTTTTAATGTAGAAAACACTTTTACGATAGTCTTAAAATAGCAATTTTTTCAAAATCTGCAAAATACACTTGGAACTCACATGGCTGGACAAATGATCAGGAATGTTTTCCAGATCATTTGTTTTAATGATGGGTTTGAAACAATTTAAATGTAATCTCAGACATCTTTCAAAAGCCTGCCATAATCTCTGAGGCTACTAATGTTTGCATTACATCATTGTCGTTACAATCCTGTCTCTTCCCTCAGTAACTAAATAAACTGAGGAAAACATGAAAAAGAGTTTTTATTAGCAACCTACTCAGGTGTATAATTTCAAATTCCACTTCAAAATCTGGACATTAGCTCACTGGAAAATACACTAAAAAACCAAAATTCTTTCATGCAAACCTAGCCACGCAAGTATAATCAGGCATTCCTCCTCAAAGAAGTAGTTTTACACCCTTAATTATCCTTGAAACATCAGACGAATGGATTTCTCTTTCTAAAACTGAAGCTTGTATCAGAATTTAATAGCCTCACATTTCTTTTATTATTCCAAGCTCAAATGACTGAACATGTTTACTCAGAGAATACTGTGGGGTTTTATTACGAAAATCCAGATATTTTCATGAAATTTCCATATTTATAATAGTCACTTCATTATGAAATAGTGTATCACAAAGACAATTATTAAAAGCATAAACCTTTTGTATGAAGGTATTTTTATTACTTCGTACATTCAACATTTTCAAAACAAAAAAGCAAGAGTAAAAGGAAATTCTCAGTATGATTCACCTTGAATGGTGTTGTTTCTATCCCCATATGTATTTACAAAATGTCATAAAGTCTGTGTTACAAAAGCTTTGAGAAAGAGTAACTTTTTTTCTTTTTTTTTAACTAGGTTTTAAGTACTGATCACAGAGACCCAAAGCAGTATAATGAAGTCATTTGTACGTGGAAGACCTAGACCCAGCTGACAGTAACTGCAAGTGGATTTATTTCTTCAGTGTACCTACATTTACAGTTCAAATTGTCACCATAGTTTAAAAGATTTTGAAATAAAATGTATCAGATTAGTTGCCTAAAACAAAGGGGTATAAAAGCAGACAGATCATTAAAATACTTTGCAATTACTTTGGTGGCTGGAGGCATCCTAAATTTTGCTGGGTAAAAGTAGAAGTAAACTAAAAGTAGTAGAAGCAAACTAAATTTCAGCTTACTTCTGGGTTAACAATTTAAAGAAAATAAACAATTAATAGTTACTAATCTTCTTGTATGCTTATACAAAAAAATTTACTACTGAGATGTAATGAGTTTATTTAAACACTTTTTTTTTTAAATACTGCCAATTTAATTTTTAAAGAACTTTAATGGAAATGCTAAAAAACCCTCAGTTCTGGCCTACCCTACAAAATACAGTATGATCTTTCTACATAAGTTAAATTTTCTGAAGCCTTTTAACATTTATTAATGACTTTTAGGAAACGTATTCTGAAATTTATTAAAGCAAAAGTACAGTGATTAAAAACAAATTATTCCAAATGTCTATTAATCTCGTCTAAAATGGTAGAAAACAATGAAATTTATATATGAATCATCCATGTACATATAGATAAAACAATATTTAACCTGAGATTAAAATTCAACCTTATACATAAACTGCAGAATTGTACTATCCCAATCACAATAATAGAAATGCAATTTTATAAAAAATCATTTCACTAGTATATTATTATATTATTATTTCCTAAAGGATGAAACAGTTTCCACTTTGTTAAAAATACTTCTGGAAGCAACTACTGAAAGTAATTCTTAAGATGAACTTTGAAGGAAAGGAGAAGCCAAATGCGTTTTCCATATATAATGAAGTACAGTGGTTGGCAGTCGAAAACCATAAAACATAATGAGATGTCACCACCCGAAAAAAGTATCTTCCCACTCCTTAGTGACACATTACAACTGTCTGTACATGAAAGAGTCCAGGTGACTCATTAGCAGCTTTGTGAGTGTGCCTTTAGAGCCGCCACAGGCTGCATTCCGAGAGTCACAGGCTATTGTCACTTGGAATCTAACACATAAAAAGCATAGATAAGTCCTAAATCTGAGTGCTTTCCTGCCTTAAAATGGGAAAGGTCTTTTGTCAAAAATTGGAAGATGGTTTTTTACAGTGTGGGCAGCTAAAAGGCAGCTACAAGTCTGTACAGCAGGATCAGCTGCATGGCATGAATTTTCCATCCATGATCACCACAGTATGTAAAATCATCTCGAGGGACAAGGCCATCATCCATTTTCCTTTTGCCATTCAACAGATGGTTACTCTAAAATTTCTCATATAGTCTTAATATTTTGAGATTATAATTGTTGACATCTGTAGTTACAAGAAGTGTGCCAAGATGCAAACTTTTAATGGCAAAAGAGGGCCCAACTGTGGACACATAAAAGTAGATGACTCTTGCTAAGTGGAACTTCTGAAAGAGAATCGAAGACCTGGTATACCAGTCAGGATAGACAGAAAGAGGGAGAATTTACATGTGTTATACAGGTAAGATGTTTCTAAAAGTATTGTTTTCTTGAACTTATAAGTATATTCCAAGTTGCATAGTATAATACAGAATATGGAAAACAAAAGTCTCTAGTCCTGTTGTGATCATATTTAGTTCATATTATAAAGAAGTTTTTAAGATGATTGAAATCTTGTGCAGATTCACCTGTAAATCTTTTAAATCCATATCCTAAATCTTAATGATACTTAATATATGTCTCTTCAGCAGTTTCCTATTCCTGTGCAAAATATTTGATGAGAGTGTACATATATTTTCACTCGTAATGTTACACTTTTACAAAGAATAGGTCATCACATCTGGAATACTCTTCACTTCTCCACCCATGAAAGGAAGCAACAATAGAAAGAAAATGTGAACTGAGTTAGCTTTTCACTTTCCATTTTAACTACATTAAGTTAATGAAGTTTAATCTTTCTAGTAGCTGAAATCTGAAATAAACACGTCAAAGGTGCAATTTCAAGATTCCTCACCATTGCAATTTTACTATTCAACAGTACTTATTCTACATGTGGAATTATTTCTTTCATAATATGAACATTATTTATAAACAAATTATTTAATGTTGCTTGCTGTCATTTGGGAAATAAGGACTATATGTGAAGTTCCTACAAGTGATAAACTTTGCTGTTTGTCATTTCCTCATTAACCTGATATCTTTCAGACAGTATATATAGAATAAATGTATCACAATGGAAAGTTGAAATGAAAATATTTTTGTAAAAATGCAAATTTTTTTTAAGTCATGTTTTAATTTACTTTCTATTATGTCATTGGCAAGCATGCAGATTTCTATTTATGTTTTTGACTAAAATCCTATAAAATATGAAGGGTCCTAAACATGCATCATTATAAATATTCCCTCTAGCCAGCAAGTCACACAGAGATCACACATTCTCAATAATCTAATTTTCAGAGCACCGAGTATTTACCAATTTCTGTTAACTGTTCAAAATTGCAAATATGGAGAAATATTCCGCAGGAAAAAATGCAACACCACATTGCAATTTGGAACAAAACCAATTACTAAAATAATACACACTCACAAAACACTCAGAGCACTAGCAGTAGTATAACTAGAATTAGTTTCCAAGAACTTCTAAGCTCACAAAGGAAAAACACTAGAGAAACTAGATTAATGGTTTTCTTAAAACGTGCTTTTCCTAAGTGCATGATTTGTACAGCCAAATGAGAACTTTAAATGTAGCAAGTCAAGTAACAAGCTCATTCATATTCATTCAAATATACATATAAAAATATTTGCATTAAGTAACTCGGGAGTGGTGGTGCATCGATTAAATTCAACCCAAGTTTTAAAACAAGTATAAGTTTTACAAGGAGAAGTCTGCTATTTTAATCATTATAGAAACAAAAATGAAGAACTTGAAGGCATGAAATTTAGGGCATACCCGTACTAAGAAATGGACCATGGTGTGGTTATCCTTCAGTCAACAGAGAAACAAGGCAGGTGTCCATACAGTTTAGCATAGAGCCACACAGTCTTACTTATGTGAGCTCACAAGCAGTGTACCCATGGTAGTTTGGTGTCACCTTCCAGAGAGTTAGTAAGGCTGACAAGAGGCATTAGATAATTTACAGCGCTGGAAAAAAACAGTTTAACTGTCCCAGACCACAGAATGGCTTGTTACAACTCCACTGATGAGTTTAAGTCTGGTGTGACTAAAACAAGGCTAGATCCTTCATGCTTACCTACATAAATATCACAGAACCACAGATACCCAGAATGGGTCCATTTGGAAGGGACCACATGGGGTCATCTGGTCCAACCACCCTGCTCAAGCAGGGTCATCCTAGAGCACGTGTATCAGTGACTTTAAAGTGGAGTGGTCTGCACAGACATTCACAGTCTGTGCATTCATGTGCAATCAAGCATCAAGATAGGCAAACATCCAGAGGGTTTGCCTATCTCACCATCTGAACCTGAAAGAAAATATGAAGAGAGGGCCCCATCTCTTTGTTTACAAACCCAGCTTCCCCCTTTGAAAAAGGGCCAAAGAGAAGGAATGCAGCTGTGAATACAATTAACAATTTACTAAGAACTTCCCTCCCACTTCTCTCCAGTTTTTGAGGAAATCACCTTTTCTAACAGGTGATTATCACTGCATACTCATCCTCTGGATGACCCCAGATATAATTCCTAGCCTAATAAATTAGACAAATTCAGAGATACTAGAAGAACATATTCACTTTAGCAGTGGCATAATTTGCTGTGAAAGTATGGGTCAATCTTCAGACACTGAATATGCACATAAATAGCTTAGACACATTTCCAGAATTTTCTTGGGAGTCCCTTCAGATGGAGGTGACATCTTGCTGCTGAAAATTCTCTCCAGGACCTTCACAGCAGATACACACTTTGGAGAGGAACTTAGTGAATGCCTCAAGAGTAATCACATCAGGAAAAGCAAATAATATATAGCAGTTCTTTTTAAAAAGACTGAATCTATGTATTTTTCCAAGAAAGACAGTGATTGCCAAAAGGTCATTGTTATTAAAAGAAGATACCAGACTATAGACAGAAAGTTTCACAGCAAGTTGATACCTCTTTCTGTGATATGGTATCTAGAGGGAGAAAATACCAATTGCTCAAACTTACAGATGTCAGCATATGAAAAAATTAAATAATCTTCCACAAGAGCACTGAACAGACACTGATACTAAGTGCATCTTCACACAATTCACAGAACTCTTCATGTCAAACGGGGAAGAAATGGGTCTTCTGGGATTGAAATGCATCTGATTACATTCAGCATTGGAATGCCAGTCCACCACATTTCCTTTACTTTATTTCAGTTTACATTTCCTTTATTATTAATTATGTGCCAAGTAAACTTGCATTAACCCCCAGAGTCATACCATATTCCTTGGAGCAGATTTATGAAGTTTGCATCAAAGGCTCATTTCAATCCATTAAACAAGTCTGGGCTGATAAGCAGCCCTGAAATCATGACATCTCTACCATGCACGTGAGCTAATTTTCTTGAAAACCTGCTGCCTTGCTTTTCTCTGTATTTACCAAAGGAAAACAGCTTGAAAACAAAAGGAATGTATTAGAACTTCAGATGAAGACAAAATATAGATCCAGCAGGGAACCCTAAGCTGGTCCTGGAGACTAAAATTTGGCATCTTCTTATAGGTGGTTCTGTTGGCAGAAGAGATAGCAGTAGAGGAAAAATGGGAAAAGGCTGATTATGGTTGAAGCCATGGCTAGCAGCAGAAGCTCCTGGCATCAGCTGTTTCAGGGGAAGAAGAGCTTTGTAATTTTCTTTCCTTTATACTCCAGTGAATGATTAACACATAATATACATAAGCACCAGGGTTTGATCCAAGTTATTAAGGGCTTCCTGAGCAGCCATGAAGAAGGTGAGAATGCCTAGATCACTTTATCCTTGAAACCTAAAACCAAATTCTCTACTAAAAACACCCACATTTTTCTCAGTAACTAAATAAGAATCCAAAAATGAACATACATGAGCTCCTAAAGAGACAAAGAGTGGAGAGAATGTCAGTTTTCCCTGATACTCCTGCCTAATTCAGAGTTTGGATACCCAAATGCTTAGCTCTATGTGGTCCTTCTTTAAAGGGTGGAATTGGGCTCCCAAACCAGAAGCACAGGTGAAGCTCAGTCCATTTATTTAGGAGACAATAGGAAGTTAACAGTGAAATGTCAAGACAGGCAACATAATCAAGACCCAGCAATTAATGTGGAAGATGAACATGCAGAACATAAAGAAAACACTACATCAAAAGAACTTTACCTCTGCTGAATAGTTAAGAAGAGAGGTGGTACATTCTCTAAGAGTTTCAAAAAGCAAACAGTGGGAAATTAGCAACACATCCTGTGGTATTTCAGAGGCTAGAAAAGCCTGGGGTCTCGTTTGCTGCCAAAGTTTGCAGGTAAGTTCTTAATTTAACCGTACACATCTAAACTTGTCAAGTTAATTGGCAGATACAGAGAAGTGCATGAAAACTTATGAAAATCGATTCCATTCACCTCTGTGAAATACTTACACAGAAAATAACTACAAAAATCTTACTTCAGACTTCCAAGATGTTAACATTTTCTAGACTAGGTTCTGAGAAAAACCCTATAGCACCTTTCCACAAGAAACTGTGTTAGTGGTTTTGGGTTCCCCATTTAATGTGTTATATAACATCCCGACTGTGGCTCTGGGTATTACTCCAGTAGGCTTTGCTACTATTTGTTATCATTTCATGACAGCCTCCAGACACACACACTACTGCAAATAAAACATATGGCTGTTTCCACTAATGTCAGTCAGAGCAAGGCCCACCGTTTTGATCCAGTACTTTGAGAACACAAAACACAATACCACATTTGCTTATATTTTAAAATCACTGTCAAATCAAGTATAATGACAATGACTAACCTTTAAACCAAGTTCTGTATTTAGAAATAGATCTTGTCTCCAAATACTAATATTTTTCACCATACAAATTGTATAATGTCCTAGTTAGGCCAATCAAACCCCAGGTTCTTGGCCTGAAAAGTAGACTCCACAGCCAAATAAAATAGCACTGGGGATCTGTTACAAACATTCCATGAAAAATTTTCAAACCCAGAGTTTTCAACCCTGTGATTATATTTTATATCATAAAGGACTGAGATTCTTTTTATAATTAATTAAGCTATTTTCCAGTTTTTCTCTCAATTTTAACAGGTATTTGAAAATGGCTCTGGTATAAATTAATAATATGCTGTATCTTTTAAAAATAAAATACTTACTAAAACAATTTCCTTCCCAGAACACTGGGATTAAAAATATCTTTTTATAAGTATAAATCTGGAAAACTGCATCCACTCACAAAAGTATGTGTGACACTACAATTACTATTAGTCCATCCTTAAGTGCAGTGATCAAGAAAATCCTTTGTATCTTACATGCAAACAACATAAGAAGTCACTGCTGCATAAAACAAATTTTCTCCCATACAGCTATCAGAGCAAATTCTTGATATTTTTTATTTTGTATCATTATAGTTATCAAGTTAATATTTAATTTTTAATTAATTATTATTTCTAATTCTTGGTGAAATGTATTAAAGGTATTTCTCTTTTTTTTTTTTTATTCACTTTGTATTTACTGATGGGTTTTAGTATTTTTTTCATTATCCTTTCTTGTTTAAGAATTTTCTATTTTATAAAAAATAAATGTTCATTCTACCTTTTCCTCCAGCTTTAAAGCTTTGCACTAAAATTGTGTGTGAATACTCAAAATTTTGTTTGTTTTTTTTTTTTTTTCTTCTGGATTCTGTTCTACTTCTTTTTCTTTTTTGTTATGTTTGGTGAGTTTATTTGTATATAACTATTTTACATAATGGTTTAGTACTCTGGTGGGATAAATTGTTACTACTTCTTTTGAAGATTAATTTTTACTCAAATCACTGTCAAATATATTCCAAAGAAGAAGCTTTTGGTCTTGGTATTTTTTTCCTGTGTAGTTTTACCTGGGTAAGATTTCTCCTTTAGGTCATAGACAGATCAGAAACACAGAGAAATCTCTTTACATTTTTACCTAGTAGAGGTATTTCCTTGAAGAACAAAAGACTTTTCAAACAGAAGCAAATAATCTTTTCTCCTCTTCTTTTTTTTTCAAGTGCCAGGACAAAGTCAAGACCATTCAGCTGCCAAGGTTTGACAGGAATGCTCAGTGCTAATGTGTCAGCTTCCAAAGGCACTTTTTGAATAAACATAAGCAACCAGATTAATAACATGTTCCATATATAAACATAGGGTAGGATGGTGCAATTAGCCTTCTGAGAATCTAGTATTGCATATGGGAGAACATAAAGTATAACAATTTTGGCATGTAAATACCTAGGCACTAATGGCATAAGCTCACACAAGCAAGAATTTTATCCATAAAGCAAATCCTTTGCCTTATTTCATTTGAAAAAGTCAGAACTTAAAGGAGTTGTAAGACTTATGGGTCACTTTGAAACAGCATATCCTTGAGCTGCCATCATTTCTATAAAATTTAGTCCATAAGGAATTTTATATTGCCCTACACAGCTAATAAAGTTTTTTTAGGAGACTCAGTCTGATGTATGTTAAAATTGAGAAGAAAGCAATCTAAAGACTTTTCAAGAAGACAACTCTATTCCATCTTTTTCCTCAAAAGCATGAGTTTCACAGCACTTTGCATTAAGATGTGTAATACCCAAAGAGATTTAAAAAAAAATATTTGTAAAGATCTACCTGCATTTTTCATTAAATGTTATCTTTTACACATTTATGAGTACAGATCTCAGAGATAAGCCCTACTGAAGATAAAATATAGGTTACCAGGAATGGCAATTGAAGTACCCAGCAAACTGTTGCCCTAATGACAGACTAGGTTTGTTGATTGTGTATATGGGTGAAGGAGTGACCTGGCTAACTGTGATGCTTCAGCTGAGCAGATGAACTGAAAGGTTTGCCTATAGGAATAGTCAGCAAGAGTTTCAATAAAGAATCTGAGGTTCTTCTTTCTTTTTGGTGAGGTTACTACCTTGGCTAAATAATGCTTCTTTTCTAGCATGAAATTTCATGTCTGTAATCCCTGCAGTTTCTTTCCTAATCACCTTTATTTCTCCAAAGTATTTTCTACTCTTGTCTTCTTTTTCTTTTCAGCTACTGCAGGGCTTCCTTGTCAGTTGAGATATTCCTCTTCTGTTTTCCTTCCTTTGCCTCAGAGGTCCAGTCTCACACATTAACTTATTTCCTTTATTCTCTCCACAACTTTTTAACATATCAATGTCATCTGACTCTTCCTCCTTCCAGTGTAAACACTCCTTAGTTTCTGTGTCCTTGAAAGGCCTACTGTTGTCCACATTTCTTTCTCCAGTTACAGATCACCTCTCATTTTCTTAATAACAAAGCACCACTTCTTGCAGTGAGGTTTGGTGAATTTTTTTTTATTCCTCCTGTCTATAATACCTATTGCCCCTGAATCGCCCATGAAATGATTCCTGACATTCTTTCCAGTGATCTGTTCCTAGACATAACTGACAATAAATGTTTCATCCGTACTTGCTTCCATCTATCACACTGCCTTCAATACAGCTGATAATGATTTTCCTGAATAGTAGATCTCTCTTGGATTCCATGCTTCTTCTCTATCCTGATTATCTTTTATAAGTCCCTCAGAAGAGCATTCTTATATCCCAGTCAGCTCTCAACAACATTTCACACAAGTCTGTCCTTACTTTTCTCTTTCCCCCACTTACATATTAACTTTAGATAATGTCAAGCCATTATTTCTTTAAGTGTGACTCACAGTTAAACCTCTCTTCCAGACCAATCTCCATACCAGGCTAGTTGAAACACCGTTGTTTCAACTCCAACAAGATTAGAACAAGGATCCTTATTTCTCTTTCACTGTAATTTTTGCTTAAACCTTCTCTGTCACTGTAGTCAGTAACTTGTCACTGGGACAGGTAAATTGGAGATTATCTGCAACTTCAATTTCCTTCTACATTGTCACCTCTAGGTTATGTGCTAGTCCTAAAAATTTTTTCTGCTTAAGATCTCAAGGATATAGTTTCCCACATTAATTTCAACAGCTAAAATATTGATCTAGATCTAGGATTCATTGCAACCTTGTCCTTTTACCTCAGCTGGTTAATTGCTTTTATCCTTCCTTTCTTTCACCATTGTCACCCCTTAATTCAAAACAAAACTGTGACAGTGCAAGACCTTCCCTTCCTTTTTTTCACTGCATCAGACCTACGTTAATAATTTTCACTATCAAATTTCCAAAGTTTGTTCCTGCATCAAGCTTTGAGCATCTTGCTTACAGGAGCACAATTTCTGTATCAGACATAAATGCAACAAATAAGTCCTTAGCCTGCCCTTACATTCAAAAGAACCAAATAGTTGTGGAATGCTGCAAAGTGTTAATTAGTACTACATCAATGTATTTTTACTTGCATGGAAAGAAATTTGAAATTCAAAACTAAATTGATAGGTGCCATGGGAAAACCAAAAAGATGATGCTTGAGTGCCAAAAGAAATTACTTCTAAGAAGTTTATAAACATAATTGTAATAATCTTTGGGGTTTCCTGTCAGGGTAGTATAAAATGTAAGGTATACTGTTAGTCTTCCAAAGTATTAAATCTTGAAGGTCATTAAGAACAAATGTTTGATAGAGTTTTTTCACAGAACAACCAAAGCCTCCATACAGACTTACAGATAGAGAAATCCGTACATATTTACTCTGAGTAACATAAAGACTCACAGGCAAGTGGAGAAAATAATTATGATTTAAAAATTCAAAGAGACAGGTATTATTCTTTAATATCTCAATTCTTAAAATTGAAAAGATTTACTATTTTCAAAACATTTCATATATAGCTATACATAACACATAATATTTATATAACCTTGCAGTTAAAAAAAGGACCATATTACATCAGCAATAATAACATTACTCGCACGTCTTCAAAAAATAGCTCAAAATGGACATTCAATAAAAATTGCTAATACCAAACACAGATTAAGTTTCTTTGGAATATGGAAGATTTAGCTTTGGGCATGCTGAATGTAGGGCTGATGTGAAATTCCACTCCTCACAATGGCCCACACATTGACCATAGAATTTCTCCACAAGACAATCTATAACAAGTGAGGGTAAGCAATCTCTGAATGCTGTGACAAGCAAAAACACATCATGAATGCTCATGAAGTCATTTTTAAAAAAATGAATATGTTCTTAACTTGTTGCAAATGCTCTAGATCATGTGTTGGAGGTTTAGTAAATGTGCTAGTGCTTGTCCAAAAAAAATACGTCTTTAAGAAATGCCTAGAATTCAGTCAAAATAGGCAATTCTGTCCACTTTCTTTTCCCTGTGGCTTTCTCTGTTTTCTTTCTCTTGCTACACCTTTCTTACCTACATTTAATTCACTGTTATCTTTCCATCCCACTTCCAAACCACTCCACTTCTGACTCAGCACCCACACAGTTTCCAAAGCAGTTTCTATGCACAGTTTCCTTGCAGATCCAAAGCCATGCAGAAGCCTAGATGGTGACTGTACTTCTGTCAACACCAGTGCCCTGTCAGTAATTTTGACAAGCATGCAACACTTGACAAATAACAATTTCTTAAGAAAGCTGGATACTTGAAAGGCTTCCTTCTGCATAGAAAATCATTAAAAAACAAACCAGCAAAGATGGAAGTAACAGTTTGGTTTTGCTGCAAATACTTTCATGACTGATCTTGTTCTCTTACTTGATATAATGCAAAGAACAAAATTAGAGAGTGTTGATAACATCAGGCTACCCCATATTTGTCATCTTCAGCATCCACAGTCCATTAATATGAGACAGAGGCACATGAGCTATTCTGCAAATATTTAACTTTCTGAAACATTCATTTGCCGCACATCTTTTAAAAACCTGCTACTGAGCTGGTAGGTTTCATTAACAGTTACACTATTTCACCTTTGAATCACTGGCAAGTGATTTTCAATATGGACAGTTATAACCAGGAGCTGTATGGTTAATTGAGCCAATATAGACTTTCTTTTCAAACTGTAAGTGGGAGCACATGGATTGACTTACAAAAGCCAGAAATGGCATATCATCACTGCTGAATTTCCAAAGCAAAGTAGTATTAGGTACTGTCCAGCTGAGCCACCTACCAACAAGAGGTTCCTTGAAATTACAGTGGGGCATCTTGGATAAGGACACATGGAAATCAAAAAGTGCTGTCAACAGTTCCATAAGATTTAATTATCCACACATGGTATCAGATCTAGCTGTGCAAAAAATATTTTTTCAGCTGTACTGAGAGGAAGAGATTGCTGCTTAATTTTACTAGCATTTAGAAATATTCAAACACGTTAAAGCACAAAAATATCATTAATTTTCTTTCATTTGCTTCAATCTCAGAAAAGACTTCTTTGCCATTATCCATCAGATAAAAAATGGTTTTCATTTTGCTCAAAGAATTAATTAACTTTTATAAAATATCTGCATTTCTTTAATAGTATGAGGGAATAAATTTCTTCATTGACAAGTGACAATGTTTATAGCATCACAATTATAAGCAGACTATAATGGAAGGCACAAATGCTTCAAGGTATTGAATTCTAGTTAGACCTGAAGATTTCTTCAGAATAAGATGGCAAATTATAGATTTTCTGATGATCTCTGCAAGTGTGTGTAAGAAAGTCTTACTTATTCATGTACCACAAAACGGTGATGTGAATTCAAAATCAAAAGGGGATCATTTACTCTCTTACCAACACTAAGGAGGAGTGACCATTCAATAAATCAATTGTGAAATCAACCTCGTTTGAGGTAATAGTTGGTTTCAGAGTCACATTATGAATTTTGGAAATAAATTAAACCAAGAGCTGAGTTTTCTGAGTTCTTTAGCAAGCAAACTTGCAATAAATTCAAATAGCTGTCAAATTTTAGCTTGCAAATTCAATGATCAATGTAGATCTAGAAACAACCTTTCAGTGTTGTAGCCTCTTCAACTATGGTTTTCTAAACAGCAAACAACAAAAAAAACAAAACAAAACAACCTAATTTCAGCAAAAAGTCTTTACTAGTCTGCCTTGATTCTCATATTGTTAGGGAAGTAGGGGTATAAGAAAAAATGAAGACACGTTAAAGATTTCAATAAGTAAATGCGCTGGTTTATATGCTTGCATAAATAACTCTAAATTTACTAATAGCTCTCTCCTAACTGCCCCTAAGGCCACTTTATGTGTCACAATTAACCAATACTAATGCAGGGTACTTCCTTGGGGTTTTTTTTTTGTGCTGCCTTTCCCCTCCCCGCCCTCCCCCCAAAAAAAACCTGAGCACTGTAGATTCTTGTCAGCTTTACTGAAAATTTACAACATAACGCAGAGAACTACAAAAGTGTTTTCTCATGAACCAATAAAAATACTTCATGAAAACACTACATCCTTGCTATGGTTTTAGCAGCTATTTCATGATACCGTAATATTTTTCAAGAGAGACAAGAGCAAGAGCACAAAAAGTGCAAAGAATACTTTTGTTCACTTTTTACTTTAAAAATATGAAAACATATTTTCTTGACAGCTGAGAAAACATGTGTTAATAATTTTTCCAAAGAGAAAAAAAGAGTCTGAAATTAGTAAACAAATGACACTCTAAAATGAAAACATCCACAAAACTCTACTATGATTCAGTCCTAATAGCTGTTTATAGCAACATGCTTTTTCTGTTTTTTCTTCATTTGTTTTCAATTAAAAAAATTTTTTTGCTATTTCCAGATTAGCATTTTATAAAAAGAAATATATTCAATGCATTCAATGAAGAATAAACATATAGTTTATGAAATATGATCAATGAAATCAGATTAATGAAAAGGAAAAAAAAAAAGAGGCTACTTTGCTAGTTTGTCATGGCTAAATTTCAATTTGCCACCTCTGACATAAATATATTAATATAAACCACTAAGAATTGATAAGTGCATTGACATATGAGGAATACATGGAAGGCATTGAAATCATCAGCAACAGAAGAGATTTTTAAACAGAGGAGCTCTGCTGCTGGAAGAAGTATCATTCTTAAGAAAGAGACAATACAAAGAAATTCTGCTCTAATAAGAAGGTAACTGAAGTGATTCACTTACGTACTAGGAAAACATAATTAAAATCAACATTACCCCACAGCATTTTGGCACACAAATTTCTTTCAACTTCAAAGTTTGGAAAAATTCTGTGGCTTGGGAATAGAGCAGCACAAGGGTGCAACTATATACCGTATTGTGAAATAAAACTGTGTTCTTTCAGAAGAATATGACTATACCAATTAATGTAAAGAGTTTGTTTCTTTTTAAAGATATTGCAAGATGTGTAATGAAATATTCTGATCTTTCACTACCACATTCCAGGAGCCATACCTGCATCCATAATTAAAACTGTGTTGTAAACTCTGATTGTCTTCACCAAAATAGAACAAGCCAGTTTACCAAAGTATGCCTAAAAACGAGACCGTGACCTATGAGACTGTTTCATGTGGAGTTATTATGTATGCAGCATCACTTTTTTTTATAATATCTCCTTCCCTGATGAGTGGCTGTCAGAAGCTTAGCCATGCTTAGCAGAGTTAAACACATCTGTAAACAGAGAACATTACTCTCCTTCAAGCCATAGTGTCTTCATGAAACTGTCCCTCCCAGGAAACTCTTGGGCCACCCGTGATACATCCTATTTAGGAGCTGTTTGTTATTGGTGGACTGTCCCAGACTGCCAGTGTATTATGACCACCCATTGTGGGTTTGCTTGAGGAATGTGACTCAGGCTGTTCGACAGCAACAGTAAGAGTCTCCATGAGTTGAGTTAAATGAATAAAAGCTCAAATACTTAATAAAAGATCTAACAAATTAATAAATGGTAATTAATTACTGACTCAAGAGCAGCTTTCAATTCCATCTTCAAAAAGGATCTGTAAGCTAGAAGTCCAAATCACTTCAGTGTTTTTATATCCTGTTATTTAGTCCATAAGCCAACATCTGTAGCAGATACCTTACACTGTTATGTGTAAAAGCCTGGCAAAGTACAAAAACTTCTGATTAACTAATATGGGCTGCCTGGTTTTGCAATCTACTTATATTTCCAGACTCCAATATCACTATTAATAAAGAGCCACTGTTGTCTTGCAAGCATCTCAGTCAGGAATATTGCTGTATAATCCAGCTACGCTCCAAAAGAATATTGTTCCCACCAACTACTGTATAAATCTCAGTCATCTGGCTCTTCTCTTAGTTGTAACCATAGCAGAATTTATTTTTACTTTCAAATCTTTCCAATTTTTAAATCTAGAAATTTGTAACTTAGAAGCATGGTAGAAATGAAAATGAAAGGATGCATATTGGACATGGTTCGAATATTGTCCATTAATGACCTGTAACTTAAATTTAGCTCTTAGGAAGCCCTTCATTCCAAATCTTGACTATAACTCTGACAGACCCTCTCATTTGTTCTCCTTTTGAACTGTAAGGCTATACTTTGTGTCCATTAGGCACAAACGAGCAAGCATTTAATAAATCAAATAATGTCAGAAATAAAGGCTAAGTTGAAAGGCACTTTGCCATCTAATATATAATTTCCTACTAAATTAAAATAAGTGATTTAAAATAATGTCTTTTATATTCTACTCATTGGCATCACTTCTTTGAAACCACTGCACAATAAAACTCCCAGAATAACTCAATGGAACAGGAAGTGTTTACAGAAGTGGGACCTTTACAACGATGACAGTATTTCACTTCAGTTGTAAGTACTATGACCGGCTGGCCAGCTGTACTTGACATTTGATGTCAATCAAATGGATTTCAGATCCAATATCATACAGTTTATTTACAAAACTCTTCATTGAAATAAATAAAATCTCTGGCTTCTTTAGAGTTTCCCATATAGCGTAATAGGTTAACAAAAAACCTCTCCCTCTTCTAACGTCTTAACTATGCAATCTAAGAGATATATTAACATTTGTTTTTTTTAACTTGCTCCTGGAGAAGGCCCTCTTTCCCTTCAGACTCCATTACATTCTCTTTTGTTTGCATTTCCTTTTTAAAGAGGCCAGAAATGCTAGCACTAATTGTATTACCTCTCCTTACATGCAAACAGGAGATAATATGAATCATTTTGCTGTACAAAACTCCATCACATTGGTCAATGTTAATATATTGGTTAAATATTAGGCATATTTTCCTGGAAGTTTAATAATGATTTTTCCTTTTATAATAACATATGTGAAAGATTTCTGCTGTTCTAACACACACACCACAGTTTCAAAATACGCAATCTGACTTGGATATCAAGGGGTTTTATTAATTCAGCATTGCTTCCATTTCCTAAAAGTTTCTATTTTCATCCTCTGTGGCTGAGAGATTTGCAATGTCTCAATGTGCCTGTATGATATAGCCTGGAACTCAAAATATATTTTGTTCATTAATTATTCCACCCTATATCTACATGCCTACAGAAAGAAAGTTCATTTTGTTGCTGGGTTAGCCACATTTTTCTGGAAAATATTTGTCAGATAGCAAATCCTAAAGACAAGTCATGGTCTCAAATTACATATTGTATATTTAAATATTTTCACGAGAAAAGGATATTCTGTTTAAAAATAATAAAGGCATATAACTCACACTTAAAGAAAAAGTGGAATCATATTTATTTCATACAGAACTTTGTATCTTGAAACATTGCATTTACCTTTCATGAAGGACCTTATTATTTATAAGATAATTTAATGCTCTGTGTCCATATTTAAAGTAAAAGTAACAGGAGATGTTCAAGTCATGGGATAGCAATGCTTGCATAACACTTGGTAAGTCATCAGGAAAACCAGCTAAACATGCCAGACTAGCAGCTTCCCAGTGGAGAGTGTATCATATTCTGCAGTGCAAACAAAACATTTTGAAGTTGAGTCATTCATAGACAGAATTTGTTCCAACCTTCAAATACAGAGTAAGTCTGAAGTTTGGAAGGAGAAGGCACTTGAAGTGAAAAACACTTCTCCCCGTAAGTACCATAGCTGCCTACGTAAATTATTGATGGAAACACCTCAAAAGCTTCATTTCAGAGGCAATGCCAACATTTCAGGTGCTAGCTGGAACCTATTCAAAATGTTCAGATCACATCTAGACTAGAAGCAAATTCATAGTCCAAGTTCATATTTCACACTAAAAAACCAGTATTCTGCAAGGCAAAGAAGGGATTTCAGAAATCCTTATGAATTCTGTAATAAACCTCAGCTTGGGTATCCCTCATTGGGTACTTTTTTAACCTTAAGATGAGTACTAAAGATATTTCTCTAAAACAGCCCAATTAAAGAATCATTTTTCTAAAACAGCACCGTTTTTTTAGCTATTATTTCTTGGCATAACAGGCATTTATAGGAATCTCTTGTTATAACTGGTGTATTCCTATAGACTTTTGGACTGCTTCTCAAGCAAAACAAAAAAAAAAAAATTCTCCATTTTGTATCAAACTTCATATTAAAATAGTCCTGAAAATAGAATGGAAGGAATTCAACTTCTAGTTAGAATCACAGGAGAAAATGTTACGTGCTCCAGATACAATAAAATTCTGCCATGTATAGTGTGACTTTTAGTTTACAGTACATCTTCTTGGAAGTCCTCAAGATTTGTCTGATGATTCTGTGTGTATTACTCCTAAGGAAGTCTAATAGAAATATGTGCCCTTGAAAGGGTAGGATTTATGTCATACTCTTTGTATAAACTTTAATCTTGCTATATGCCTTTTCTTAGAACGATAGCTCTACAATTTCTGTTTCCCTTTTTTATATTATTACACTGTTTATTATATTTGGCATCAAACACTTATTTGAAAAATTCTTTAATATAGGGAGGTTAGCTAAAATCTGATAACTGAAATCAGATGTTGCTTTTAACTGCTACAGACTTCTCACCCTCAGTGTTCTGTCCAAATTCAAAGTGGGTAATTAAATTTCAATTACTCTGCTCTACAAAGACTCCTACACTACACTCATCATCCTATATCAAACCTAGAATTTTAATTGTGAAAACCATAATCTCATTTTGCAATAGCACATGTTACATTTCAGTGTGATGTATTTTAAGCAAGTGAAGACCAGCTGGTGACTTTGCAGGCCCACCGCTGAGGCAGAGCTAATAAAGGCTAATGGACTCAAACTGCCTACACGCGACCAGCATTTTTACAAGGAATCCCTTGCCTAAAATAAAAGGTTTAATATTATATATAATTTGTCATTGCTTTCAGTAGGCCAGACCGTATAGAACTAGGGGTGGGGAAAACAGTATGGAAAGGCTGGTTTTCAAAACTTTTAAACTGCCACAGATATTCAGGAATAATTCTCCCTGTGGACTCCATCACTCATCCTGGGAAATATGCTATCAGTATATCAATAATTTTTCTTTTAACATTTTTCCAGTGAAGAAAATTTTCACATTGATAGTAGACCTACTCATTTTCACCTTACCCATGAATTTTCTGAATGCTAAAACATCTCCAGCAAATTTCATCATTCTGAAAGGTCTCTCTTTTTTATTTTTTCCAATGCTTAAAAGGAGAGAAAACCAAAATGCAAACTGACAAAACACTCAAAGATGAGTGAAAACAGAACTGGAAAATGGAGGACAGAGAAGGAGGTTCCTTAAATCTTTAGATGATCCATAGAGTTTATGTCTGAGAAAGGCATACTCGACAGATTTGTGCTACAACTCCGGAAACTTCCTATCACCTAATTAAAATGCAAGGTCTATTCCTAAAAATTACTGTTGAATTTATGGCCATGAGTTATGAATGTATATTGTAAGACCATAGATGATTCTGTCTTGACTATAAGCAAGGAAGGGACTGAAAAAAACCTGTATTTCAGCTGAATATACAAATTTATAATTTGAGATTTAAAACTATGAGCACTCTATCTGCTTTTGGATACACTAATAAAAAGCCTCTGCCAGAAATTTATCTTGGCATAACAGTGAGAAACAAGATTCATATTTCACTAGTCAATTTTTAAGACCTGTGTTTGTAAAAGTTGCACAACAAAGTAATTGGATTTTCCACTTATTTCAAAATTTCATATTTAATTAAATTGTTAAATTTGAAAGTAAAGAAAACAACATATTATAAAGGTATTAATAAAAACTGTTCTCTCTAATCCAATGTCTGTAGAAGTAAAAAAGCCAACTTTTTTTAAAAGTTTTTCTGGCACCATCAATTCAATGTAGAATTTCACAGTTTTCACACTTTATCAGAAAAGTGCTTCTTTCATTAGTTTTAAGTGCATTTTTAATGTGTCTAGGTATAATGGATATGGTACATATAGATGATAAATATATACACCTATTCAGACAAATATGGGTAGAGAACAATTCCAGATATTTCTTTAGGATTCAGCTATCCTTGTTTCTCAAAGTCTCTGCATCACAGCAATTGTAATTCCTTTGAGCAAGTTCAGTAACTTTCTAAATGGACACTTGAGTTCCAACTTGTTAATAAGCAAAAAGCTTCACTTTGTCCCAAAAATTATAGATAAAAACATAGCCCTTTCTTCTTTAAGCATTTTTGATACAAAAATAATTCCTTCCCTTTAGAAAGCCAAAAGATAGAGGCCTCATGAGAGAATAGACTGTAGAGTCATGCCAAGAGAAAAACTGGCTCGTAAAATAATTTTTATCTTAAAGAAAGTTGTTCTCAGTAATCCATAATAATGAATAAATAGATTTCAACACATAATTGGGATTCAGAAAAGACCACTAAATGATAAGATTTGATGTGTTTGCATTAACTGTAAGAAAACCTGAATAATCTGAAGACTGTGAGACAGTTTTAATTCTTGTGAGCATTGGTTCTGAAACAGATTCAGAAAGACAAAATGAAAGAAATAAAAATCCTCTTTCCACTTGTAATCTTTGTGATGTGTCCTTGAAAGTGGTTTTGTAGCTGAAAACCCCTGGCATTTCAGGCAAATGAGAGTCTCATCTTTATTCAACTCATGGTGAGCACAGGAAATAGAATAAAATAGAATAATGATGCTAGGTTATGCCTGGAGTTATGCATAAGAAGCTATGACCTAGTTTGACATAGAGCAGCTCTCTGCAGTGCACCAGTCCCAGGCCCATTAAGAAAACCAGGTCAGAAGTGGACACAGCTCAGACTGGGACTGAAGGTCCCAGTCTGAGCTGAGATACATTCCCTGGGTCCTTGGCAGGAGTCCACAGGGTTTGAGGCTCCAGGGAATGCCAGTCTCAGCCATAAAAGGACTGGTGCTGCCCTCCCAGGACCCTGGCGGGAGCAGACCTGCACAACTCATAAGCTTTCCTTTAGACAATGGTGGCTGACCACTTTGAAGAAGAGTATTGGGCCAATGGACCAATACTCTGTTCTGATGAGCACTGCTGTTCTCAAGCTCTCTTGTTTTAGCATTTTTTCCACAGAAAACAGGTCAGGAATTACTAAAATTGTTTATAAGGAGAAAAAAAATCCACAGGCAAATGAACAGGTATAGCTCACCTCAAAAACATTTGCAACTTTTTAGTTCAGGAGCACATCCTGCTTCAGACTGAGTACTTTGCCTTTGAGCCTTGGGAATGTCACAGATGCAGAGTTTTGACATCCTGTGCTGAAACCCAGCTGAACTTGATGAACACAGATTAAAAAAACACACTTCATAGATGCTATTTGCAATTTCTTCAGTCATTCAAATCATCATAAGATGATCCACAGTTCTCACACCCATCAGAAGGTACATGCCTTCTTCCCACAAAGGGACACAACCAACACCTAGGCTGGAACATGATTAGCCATTCAATCCCTTCTACTAATGCAGGGCTGGGAAGAAATCAGAGAGATTTCCTCAGCCCATACTGCTAGGCAAAGGAGGAGATAGAATAAAATTCAAATTTGAATTTAAATTATAAATTGAATTAGATTTACAGTTAAATAGAATAGGACAGAATTCAACAGGAAGAGAACTACAAGGACCATCTAATTCAACTCCCTGATCATTTCAGGGCTGACCAAAAATTAAAGCATGGTATTAAAGCATGGTACAGTGACCAGGAAGCCTGTTCCAGAGGATGTTTCACCATCCTCTCTATAAAAAAATGTTTCATCATGTCAAGTCCAAACCTCCTCTAATGGATGTATCTTTGAGCCGTTCCCATATGGCCTGTCACTGGACATTAGGGAAAAGAGAACTTTTCATGTTCCCTCCTCATGAAGCTGTAGAGAACAATGAGGTCACTGCTCAGCCTCTTTTCTCCAAACTAGACAAGCTCAAAGTCCTTAGCTGCTACTCATAGGATTTGAAGGCCTGCTATGATGGAGTGACTGCAACGGTCCACAAGGAAAATCTGACTGTTGTCATCTACCTAAACTTGTGTGAAGGCCTTTGACAAGGGCCCACATGACATTCTTATCTCCCAACTAGAGAGACATGGATTTGAAGGGTGGCTTTAAAGGCTGGATAAAGAATTGGCTGGATGGGCACAGCCAGACTGTTGCAGATCTGTGGTGGTGGCCAGTCCCTCAGGGCTCCATCTTGGAACTGGTGGTCTTTAATATCTTTGTCATTCAAAAGACAGTGGGATTGTCTGCACCCTCAGCAAGTCTGTAAGATGACCTGAAGCTGAGCCGTGCCATCGACACAATAGAAGGAAGGGATGCCACGAAGGGGGACCTGGACAAACTTGAGAAGCGAGAACTTCATGAGGTTCAGTGAGTCCAAGTGCAAGGTGCTGCACCTGGGTCAGAGCAATACCAGCCATGAGACTGTGAGAACTAAGTGAGAGAGCAGCCCTGAAGAAGAGGACTTGAGGGTTCTTGTGGATGAGAAGCTGAACGTGAGACAAGAGTGTGCACTCACAGCCCAGAAGGCCAGCCACATCCTGGGCTATGCTTAAGAACCATGGCCAGCAGGTCAAGGGATATGATTCTCCACCTTCACTCTGCTCTCAAGGAGACCTAACCTGTGATAATGCATCCAGCTCTGGGGTCCTCAGCATAAGAAAGATGTTGGAGTATGTGCACAAAATGATCAGAGGAGTGGAGCACCTCTTCTAGGACAAGCTGAGAGAGCTGGAGTTGTTCACCCTGGAGAAAAGACTGGAATATCTTATTGTGGACTTTCAGTACTTAAGGTGTTTTATAGAAAAGGAGAGCAACACTTTACACAGGCAGAGAGTGATAGCACATAGGGGGATGGTCTTAAATCAAAAGAGAGATTTAGATTAGATGTTTGGAAGAAATACTTTACTCAGAGAGCGGTGAGAACAGCTTGCCCAGGAAGGTTGAGGATGTCCCATCCCTGGAAGGGTTAAAGACTAAGTTGGATGGGGCCCTGAGCAACCAGGTCTAACGGGTGGCAACTCTGTCCATGGCAGAGTGACTGGAAATAGATTGTATTTAATGTCTCTTCCAGCCCAAGACATTCTATGATTCAGGTTAAAGAATGACACACATATCATACTGACATTTTAAAAGAGTCTTCATAATTGTCATTCTTCTTTCTCTCAATCTAGCTTCTCTCTGCAGTGAACAGTGTTGGTCACTCATTACCTGGTTAATGAAGAAAAAGGCAGTGGCAGAGTCAGTGTGATTCTCTCCAGATGTTAGCAGAGAAGCAGAAATGAAGGTATTAAATGTTGGAATAAATACCATACTTGTGTTTTATTTCTGGTGTGGTATGATATGGTATGCCATGACATGGCAGGATATATCAGCAGAGAAGTTACCTATTTCTTTCAAGAAAAGCTCTTACATAAGTAAATAATTAGCTGGATAAAATAGAGCTACAGTTTTGTAAAAAAACATGTCATAGAGTGTCTCAGCAACTACAATATTCCAGACATTGTGAATGATTTATGAAAAAGCATAGATTAACCAGTCCCATCAGGTAACAATATCAGCATTCTAATGCATGTATTACCATAATTTTTAAATATTTCAAACACCACTCTTCAGAAGCACAGCAGCAAGGGACAGTGATGATTGCAGATTTTGAATATTTCTATGAGATAGGAAAAAAGGGCACAGGATCCCCTTATCCACGTGTACTTCTCCCTGCCTACTCCAGCACACGTCACACCCCTAAAAGCAAGAAGGCAAAGCAAAAGTCTCCCCATTTGCCAGATCAGCTCACAAGGAAAACTTGTCAGAGAGTGCAGAATCAGGCCCTTCTGAGACTGCTGGACTTTATGCAGTGAACTGGAAGAAAAGAGGCACAAAAGGCACCTTTAAAGAATTTCTGCTTCCCGCCTTTCCCCTTTATGCTGAACACAGTTCAGATACTGCCAGGAACTGGGCCAAGATGTTTGGTGTGGCTGTATCATACTCCATCAGTCAGCTGGAATCATTTTATTGTTGCTATTTTAATTTAAGACAGAAGTTGAGTCTGTTTTTCTTTTCATATTTAATCTGTTAGCTAAGACTTAGCATTCCCTCTTCCAAAAGCTCATTTAGAAAGCAGCTTATTCCACAATTCATTTTGCTTGTATTTCATCTAAATATATTTTTAATGGCTGAGCTCTGATTTGTTGCACATTCACTGTACATTTGTATCATGACTGCTAATTAATTTGGCTTTAAATTTCTCAAAGACTCTTCTCCCAGGAAGGGAGAATCTTCTTGCAATGTAAATGCTTGAATTTTAATTGAAATGGAGGAAGAAGCTTTGTACATGTTCTACATGAAAAGTCCAGAAATTTTAGAACTGGAGCTTCCCCCAGAATGGTTTCTAGTATCAGCAAATGTTCAACTGCATTCTATGAATACTATCTGTTGAGCGAGTTAAATGCAACACTTTTCAGCTTCCTAAAGTGCTACATAAGATAATTAAATTGTAATTCCTACTTCTCTATAAAAAATTTAGCTGAACAAACTCCTAATCATTAGTCCTTTAGTTCTTCCTGTTTGGCAAAGCTTCCTTACTTCAGCTCCTCCGGACAGAGGAGGAGACTGTATTCAAAGTACACTTCACAAAATACTTTTCTACATGCCCTTTCATAGAGCATGAAAAGCAGATTCTCACTTGCTTATCCCTTTCAGTATTGTACTATTGACTCCTACAAGACAGCTGTGTAGTGTGTGAAGGGAGCAAGTAAGGTTTATCTCATCTGGAAGCTTCCCTTTATGTCCTTTGAAAAGCTGGAGGTTTTTTTGAGGCATTGAAGACACCAATTTTAAGAACTGTTAAGTAAAGAGCAACCTCTGGTTCTCAGCAGCTCTGAAAACCAAATGACAGGCATCTCACTTTTTCTATTTTTTTCAAAAAGAAGACTTAACTAGAAGTGCTGAAACTGTAAGTCTTAACCTTGCAGCTATCACCTCTTACTCAGGGCTTTCATTCCCTCCCTCTAGGCACACTCTTCATCTCTCCATCATCACTTCACTCCATATATATGTTATTCCCTGCCAGTTTTTAGTCTCTACCATTCTCTCTTCACTGTCTATCTGACACTTTCCAAGAAGCTGTCTGTTCTGCAATTTATCTCTATGACTACAGTTAGTGACTTTTCTTCCCACTCTCAGCCAATCCTCTCTCTTTCCAGTCCACAGGGAACCCCGTCTAGATACTTGGTAAACAAAATTCACATTGAACAGCTGAGTAATCACTTGTTTCATACCAGCCCTTTCAAATTCTCAGTGCCATTCAATAAAGTATCTACTCTTGTAAGAAGTACCATAAAGATTTTATGACAAATGTGCTATGAATTGAGAAGCTTGCCTCTGCAAGCATATTTATCTAAAATCATGTGGTGTACAGCTGTTGTTTGCTGGCAACACACTTAAAATGGATGAAGTATTCAATGATTAAACTGAATTATATTGTTCTTTCTAGCTTATAGAAGGATCTTTCTCTTTTAAAATCTGCCATCTTTCTTCATAAGTTTTCAAATGTATGTGGAAGAATTTTTTGGTAAAAACAAGTTTTTGCACTAAACAACATCAACTCATATTTTGCTATATCCATACACAACAATATTGGAGTTTGTTAGAATTTCAAAAGAAATTATCTTTCTACTATACACAGAGACACATGTTCAGTGATGAACTCTTAATTCTGAATTCTCAGGGATTGGAATAAACTCAGTAGGACTCTCTATGTTACACTAGTAGGTTCTCCACAGGCTCAACTACCCTTGTAGCAGGAGTGTGGGACAGCCCAAAGCTCTACATTCTTTTCTGTCAAAGCTGTTTTTAAGATAGCAAGGGCCAAGAACTGCAAACATAACCAGTGGCTTAAAGACAGCAGCTAAGCAAGGCACTGTAGGAAACCAAGCCCACTTTGAGGATTTCCAAAGGTGGGTAGACTTGAAGATCCTCTTTTCCCCCAGGATACTTAGACTAGCACTTGTCTGCTTCAGCTCAATTTCTAAATCCATTTAACTGCTGGAAGTTTGAAAGTTGAACAGTTATGCAATTCTCCAAACCTGAAGACTATCAAGATTTTTAACATGTTGTAGGCTTGTTTGCTACACAGTTGTATCAGTCAATGACTGTTAATGACTATTTTTAAAAGCACCATCTTACATAAAAAAACCCAAAGTTTAATTCATGTCACAGTGATTTGTTTGCTCAACAATACTCCAGGTGCTGTTACCTTTCGGAGAGATGTTTTTATCCTGATTTCTCCCTCTCATATATCTTAGAGTCTCACAGAATAAGAAAGGGCAGATGCAGCTGCCTTGGACTGCTTTACACGAATGTCTCGGTATCATTTACAAGTTGATCTGGAACAACCCATAAAAGATTAGGACAAAGACAAATTGCATTAACTGCCATCCCTTTTTTTTTATTAGTACCATCATAATAAATCTGTACATTTGAGGATGAAAAAGAGAAGGATATTTAACATGATGGTGAATAAAAACAAAATATTAATAAAATTTAATCAGACTGATACTTCAGTAATTTGGATAGAAAAATTAAACTGATATGTTCATTAAATTTAGAAAATTTCCATTCTATATTCTCATTCACTTCACTGAGATTAACCAATTGTGAGTACAAAGATTTAGCTAACATTTCAAGAAGACAAGGACAGAAACACATTTAACTTCAGAAATCTCATAGATGAGGAGCAGGAGCAGGAGGATCTTTTTTTTTTTTCTTTTTAATGCAACTGCCTCTTTTGGCTGGATGTTGGTAAAGGAAATTATCTCCTTACCAGACATAAACTGCAGTACAATCTTTGTCAAAGACAATCTTCATATAAATACTGCATTACTCTTCAACTGTACTAGGAATGTTTAAGGAAAGAGAACAAGTTTGTGAAATGAGTAAAGACTTTAAGAACTGATATCAAGACACATGAGAACATTCTGGTTTCCCACTAAACCGGAAAAAAATTAAATAGTCTCTCTCTTTCGATCATCTCTGATTTGTCACTCAATTTAAATCATAGTCTGCATGAGAAGGCTCTCAGCCAGGCCAGCTGACCGACAGCAAGTGCAGCCTGAGCTCATGAAAAGAAGGAAACTACCTCTCAGTGTATCAATAGGCTGGTAGCAATGCTCACTGATTTCAAAGTCATGATTCTGTCAGGAAAAAATAACTTCCATCACAGCACATACCAATACTCAACTTCACAAAAAACAGCAGATGACAGTAGTGTCCCCATTGGCTTTTATCCTGCTTCTAAAACATTTCAGAAATTATTTATTGTTCCCATATTTGCAAGATAAGACTGGCACTTTTTGTAACTTATACTGACTCAAATGTGTTATAGTTAATAACTGCAGTAATTGTAGGTAAACAGTATAATAACCCTTAATGTATATTCCCTAAAAGAGATTGAAATGTTATTAATGGTTTTGGTAAGATAAATATTTTTCCCTATATACGATTTGAACGAGTGAAAAGCAGAAAGTGACAATAAGGAGTTAAAACTGAGAAATCATTTTGAAAATTAAGATAAATGCAAAGTTTCTAGCTTATTCTCCTTCTCCAGCTTTCATAGCAATTGTTTTATAAATCATTGCAGATTGCCATATGATGAAAGCAACAATGTCCCTTATAATAATATTATATCCATCCAGGGTTTTTCCCTCTTTTCTGGAAGAACATTTATGCAAGGGAGAGTTATAACAATGGCTGGAATAAGCTACTTCATGGACAGGTGCTGGGAAAGCAACAACTGAACTGGAGCACTGGCAGAACACCTCACTTTTGGCTGGATATTCAGACAGCAGAAAGCTTAGCTATAATGTCTGAATTTCACTCATCAGCCACTTTCTTTGTTCACCCATTTCTCTTTCCCCTGACAGTGTTTCCCATTAAATGCAGTGGGACTTTATGCAGTGGCTGTTGAGAACCCAATATAAATCTTAATTATATTCATTCAAAAATCGGATGAAACAAGAATAGAGTCGATTTTAAAACCCTAACCAGTGGTAGCAATAGGTAAAAAAATCTTCCATTATTGGAAACTCTGACTGCCTAATACAAAGTCTTTCTTTCAAGGTATGAGATTATTCTTTTCTGATTAATTTTTGGTTTTATTCTTTTTTGCTCTACAAGCTTATCATTGCATTGCTTAGCAGCTTCTCCTAGTGCCTTGGAATGCAATGTCTTGCTAAATACTGTGTTGGAAAGCCCAGGTAGGTTTTTTTTTGTTTGTTTGGTTTGTTGTTTTTGGTTCTGTAACTCCCCCAAAAACACTTACTTAGAAAGTATTTTGAAGTGCTTATTATGCAGAATTACTTGGTTAATCAAATTTACAATTCATTTGTAATCCTTCTAAGCAGCAGTTTTACATATTCCTTGCTTTTTAGTAAAGTGTTCCTGATAACATCAAAATCATTCCCCAGAACCATCTGTGGGAAGATTCATCAGCTGGTTCAAGTCCACAGGCTTTGTTGCTCAGGAAAGAGCTCTTCAAGAAAAGGGTTTCTGGCTCTTGAACTTTAGATTTGGCTCTTAGCCATAATACTTAATTGACTGTGTGATGTTTCGTAAAATTCACTGTTAAAGGGTTTGTGCCCCAAGGCACAGTCTCATACCAGTCTGGCTCAGAGCCACAGCCAAAATTTATGTTACACTATTTATAGGTTTTTCCCCCTTGATCAACAGCTGATTTTCCTGAACATAGTTATTTCCAAGTCTTGATTCATAGTATTACTACAATTGAACATCTAGACTTTAAACAGTTAAACTGTAATCAGACATTTTCCACCAAAATGCATTCCAACAGCTGGACCACAGACCAGGACTCTGCAAGACTACAGTCAGCTCTATTCTTATACTATATAATACCTTTTTTGCAGAAGTATATTCAGTGCTAAACCTTGCATTACTCTTAATTTAGCTGCAAAATTTAATAAACCATATCATTTGGTTGAATATAACACTGCTGAATTCAAAGACCAGAAACACATAACATTCACCATAAGACATCAATCAACAATTTCTCAGTTCAAGCAATATATACATAAGGAATAACTTCCAGAAATTCTAAAATCACAGAAGTGCTATCATCCTATTACAAACAGAAGATATGTAAACATTCCAATACTCCTACAAGTAAAGGAACTTTATTTACTCCATAAATATTGATAGTAACAAGTATGGACAGTGGTGAGGAGGTAGTGAAGTGAACAGAAGCAACTGTGCACTCTTATTTAAATATATATAGTGACCATTACTGTGTCTTTAGAGTAAGGAAAAAAGTAGAAAGTATAAGGCTTCAATGCAAATTCAATACAAGAAAACAAAGAAGGTACATCTTTAGGATTAAAAACAGTATACAAAGAATTCACATGATAAAATAGCTGCAGGGAAGCTTGGGTGTCAAAATAAAACTTAGAAAACAAACTTCTTCGTATATAGTGCTGTACTATAATTAAACCATTACATCGAAATAGAATGCTGTTAGCATAGTATAATTTTCACTAAAAAAATAGAAACTGTAACTGCATAATGCCTAACTTCTTTGGAGTACTTTTTACCTATAGATATCAAAAAGGCTCAAAGCACAACAGTAACAGTTTTTCAAAATATTGGGATAAAACTATTTCAGTATTTATTCTGACACAGCACCCTTATAATAATGTTGCTTTTTAAATCTTTCAGTTCTTTGAGTAATGACAGCAAACCTGAGGCCCTTGTCATTTCCCTGCCCTACTTATTTCTCCCTTACATTCCCTGAATTAACAGTCTATTCTGGTAATTCAACATGGATGTACCTTTTCCCAACATTCAACATTTACAGGCTCATAAGAGTTCCCAGGCCAGAATTCTTCTTTGCAGGCCCTTAATCAGGGCATTTGTCTCTGTGGCATGTGGAATTTTGCATGAGTTTATAACTGGCACAATAACCTCACTACAGTAATAAGTAGATGACTGGCCCTACAGATGCACAGCACATTGGCACATAAATAAAAAACAGATTACACAATAAAGAGCAAGACCACAGAGAGGTGTTTTTTTGTAATTTTGTAGTTTTAAAATTATAATATTACAGTTATTTTACATGCTTTAGTTATAAAGAGGAAAAAGCAATGGCTTACCTGAGGAGATGAGGGACTAAAACTGACGTTGAGGACAGATTCTGTGTGCCTCCCTAGTTTATGTAAAAAAGTACTTGAACGCATTTCATATATGTAAGCCTAAAAAGAAATGAGTTTATATGTTCACTTTAAGAAAAATAACAACATTCTAGAAGCGTTAAGATATAGTAGATAGATTAAGATAATAATCTTAATCTATTTTATAAATTATTTTATAGATAAGATTAAATATTCAGGCTACAGAGAAGTTAGAATATTTTAATCATAGCTAAACAAATATAAAAGTCATCATCTTATCATTGATTTCTATAATTTGGGATAATTTAGCAAATACTTAAATTAACTTAATTTTTTTAAAAAAATATTTAGAAAGAATAATGCACTCTTTTCCCTATAAATAACTAAATATTAGGTGTACTTCAAGAAGCAGGTAAAAAATTCCCCTTTTAACAAATATTTTAGGTCTCATTCTTTAGAATTTAAATCCTTTCTTTTGAGTGGAATCTAATACCTTTCTAAATTTGGTCACTCCAATGTTAAGTAAAATTTTTTCAGTTTCTACACAGGCCTTTGCAATTTTCAATTGAACAGTATAGAATTCAATACCAATTCAATAATATTACAAGTGCTTGCAGGTATCATCCGCGAGAAAAAGTGTACTACCTGCCTTTGTTTCTCAAAACAAAAAGGGAAAAGTGCTTTCCTAGGAGAAAATTAAATTTTTTCTGGTACAGCCTCAAATAATGAAGAAGTGCTGTTGCAAAACTGCATCAGGAAACCATCCCAAAATTCAATGAAAGTCATAGGCATACTGATACTATGAAAATGGAATTACTGTGATATTAAATCAGCATTATTTTACATTAAAAAAAAGGGTTTGAAATAAATCCTGTAGTATAGATTCTCCACAGAATAAACACTTGTGAGAGTCATGTGCAGACACACAGGATTGTTTTAGACTATTCCTTATATAGTAAAATAATAACTATTTGTAGGATAGACTGTGCATACACAAGGAATATTAAAACAGACACATAGTATGTGGTCTTATTTGGTATATTACAAATAAAAGTTGTATCTCAAAAGATAGAATAAATTGTAAATTATGCAAAAAATAGTCAAATATGAAAATCCAAACTCTAAAGTTTCAATTAAAAAATTAAAGCTCTATCATCTTTACTAAATCTCTGACATTATTGGGCATGGAATTTAGAACACAACCTGACATAAACTAAACTAAACCAAACCAAACTGTGTATAGACTCTATTACACAGTGTATTACTCTGTGACTTAAGTTTTTTTGCTGATAGTACCCTAAAATAAGTTCAGTCATTCAGACTCAAGGCAGCTGAACTTTCCCGATGAGACAGCAAATAGCTACAAGGTATGTCCCAAAAACATGTGGACTCAACTGACAGTCTTCCCAGTCTTCCCAGTTTATGAAAATATCCATGGACCAATTCCAGTCCTGCAAAACATTCAATGCTCCACTCAGAAGACAAATTTTAGCATCCAACACCAAAGACTGTCTAGTCCTGAACAGTACTGAAAAATCACTGGATTGTTCTCAGTGTCAAATATTCCATTCATGGCCCTATGCACTGGGAGTCCAAAAAAAGAAGCTAAGTGTAAATCTATGTTTTATAATGTAGCCAGTTTATAAAGTTCACATATCCCAGACCCAGTCTAGGATATGGAATTGAAACCATCTACTGGCATAAATGGAGTACCTGAAAACAGACAGAAATGTAGGTATCCATTTTTAAACTCTGGATCTTTTGTAGAATTACACACAGATCACACAAATACTGCCATATTGAGAAAGTAGCAGAGTCTCCAGCAATGTGCTAAACTCATTGTCTCCTTCCTAAAAGGATGCAGCAAATGCTTGTTAATTATAAATCCTTCTTTAAAAAGTAAGACCTTTCTCCCTATTCTAAAATATCTCAGGAAACCCTATTCTAAAATAACTCAGGAAACCTGTAATAATAATGAGTAGTCATTGCTAGTGCTTTAAAAGCAGCAATTTTCATTTGTTTGTTTTAAAATATATGGCCATAACACAGTTATTGTGACTTTCACCACTTGGGACACGATCAGCTCACAACAGATCTGAACAGTAATTGGAGCCCAAACAAGATACAAGTGATATAATGACGTAAAGGAAAGCATTGTGATGTACCTGTAGACATGAAATTATTTCCTCCAAGGGAAAGTACAAGGCCATATATTAGTAAAATCAGTCTATACACAGGTCAGCTCAAGTTTTTTGCTGTTACCATACAGAAAAGGGAAAAGAGCTCCTTGTAAATACCTCTAGTTGTTTTATTGACATAAAAGAATTAAGAAGCACTATAGGCTATTTACTTCACATCCTAAACAGATTACAATATTGCCAAGCTATTAGGCTTAAACAGAGAAGGTTTCAGACTTCTATTAAACATAATAGTATCCTTCCCTAATTTTACAGGGTGTAACCACATCCACATTCATCCATTCTCCTCCCTATGCAGTGGCTTTCCATTCTTCATCCCGATGCTATCATACCCCAACTCAACTAGTAGCAAAATTATCAGATGCTGACATTTATGTGATATCTCAGTACCTGTAATATTGTGCTCTTTCCTTCATGCCTAGCTCTGTCACACTCTATATTGCACAATTCTATTGTCCAGACTTTCAACTTCCTTCGATGAACAGAGTGCCAGAAAAGACCTCTGTACTCCAGCAAGGATCAAGTGTGGAGACTGCGGTCAGGTTGTACTTCCGTACCACAACCACCCTTCCAGAACAAACTACAGTGGTCATGCTCACACAATTAATTGGAACATGCAAGTACTAAGAAAATGAGAGATAAGATGCTGTAGAAGTCCATATTCCAGGAAAAGTCCAGAAAATAAAGGAGTACATTGAGTGAGAGGTGAGCGCAAAGCTTTACAAGCTGCACCGCACTTTCCAGAACAGGATGCTCCTACACATCTCACTAAAAAAAGACTATATGTGAAAACAGGGAGAAGTCATTCTTACCAAAGGGCCCTCTGAAATCCCAAGGACATCTTGTCAAAATGGTTGAACAGTATCAAAATATTCAGTAATGTCATGACAGTTTAAAGTGTTTGCATCATAAAATCAAATCCTATTACTCACTGCTATTGAAAATATGTATCTCCTTTGGAACTGTGGGAATGACCAAAACAGGATAAATATGTCATGGTTTTTTAACACACTACAGAACTATGTTAGAAATAAGAACTTAAACAGAATAGAACTGTACTGTAGATAATGAAATCAAAATGTATGTGTTTGATAGACCCAATAAGTCACCTGGACTCTGCATAACTGACACATGAGGATCTAGTAAAATAGGTTGCTTTCCCCTCACTTCTCCAAGCCTATTCTCCTTCCCTTTAATGGAAGGAGGAACAAGGAAGAGGCTAAGTCAGTGTCAGCAAGAATCAAAAGCACAAAATGTTCTGATTCACAAAGAAACATGCTCCATTTTTTTAACCAAGAGAACATATCACAGAGAGACATTACTAGTGAAGCTGAAATTTTTCCATCAGAATCTAGTGGTTTACAGAACTTTGCCAAAATTATCCAATAAAAATTAATTTTCCATTCCAGGTTCTCAGTTTAATTTGGAAAGGACCATGTACATTTTTGGCTTAATCTTTATGTCCCCATTCCACTCTGTAAAATAGATGTGATAATAGTTCATTATTTTTTTGAACAAGAATACAAAGTTTGTTAAACCCAGGTACTCTAGTAATTTATGCTCTTTCACACAGTTTCTAAATCAACCATTTATCTCACACCTTTCTTTCAAAAAGTGCTGTAAAGCAGTCATGCAGCTCCATTATAATGTAGAAAGTGTGTATTTGGTGCTCTAGTCACACTTCTCAGCCTAAAAAGTATTCAAACCCTTACCTCCCACCTTTCAAGAAATGATTCTTAGACCTGAGCTAGAGATTGGGGCGCAGCATTTTTCCAAATTGTCACAATATATACCAAGATTCAGTGTATCAGAGGAAAGACATGACAAGCAGCTGCTGGTAGAAGCCCTGTAGCTAACCACTGAAGCACTGGAAGACATGGGGAAGGATCAGACATGGGAAAGCCCTTTCCTCTGACCTTTACCACAAAGAGTATGTTCGTATTGAACAGCTGCTACACAAAACACACAGAATGTTGCTGGGAACACAACCTGCCCATTGCACTTCACTCTTACAAATCTATCCTAGTGGAACTACTGTTAAACATCTTTCTGATACTGTATTTCCCATAAATCTTAAATATTTAGGTGTTATGGTTCAGCAGAAAAGGGGCAGAGACTCCAGCTACATAGTTTATTACATTCTGGCAGCTTCTCTTACAGTAACTGATTTAAGGAAAAGTAATAGTAATTTTTTTGAGTAATTTTGAAATTTAACACAATAAAATCTGACTAAAAGAAAAACATCATCATATGAAAGTGTATAAAACCAGCTTCTGTTTCAGTAGCTCTAGCCACAGAAATTTAAACTAGCCAGGGATACTCTAACTTCTGAGAATAAAATTTAACTTGGTTAAAGATTGAAAGTACATTTATTTTTAGCTTCAAAAGTTTCAAAACAAAACATAAACCCCAAAGAGAATTGTATTTTAACAGAACTAACACTCATAAGAGGAGGAATAACTCCAGTATAAACATTCTTCCACTATAGTCTGCCATCATTTTAGTTTTGCTGTATTTTCTGATGTCATCCAAATGGTTTTTCTATTCTATACTTACTATTTTATTCACAGTAGCTGTGTTATGGCCATATATTTTAAAACAAACAAAATTGCTGCTTTTAGAGCACTAGCAATGACTACTCATTATTATTACAGGTTTCCTGAGTTATTTTAGAATAGGGAGAAAGGTCTTACTTTTTAAAGAAATATTTATAATTTACAATTAGAAAAAAAATGAAAGAACAGTAGCTGAATTGTAAATGATACCATAACACTAGCCACAGAAGAATAGAAAAAAAGCTTGAAACTATGAAATCAACGACAGAGGAAGAACAGATTTTCAACAAACTAAATGTAATGAAAAAATAAAACAAAACAGTCTAGGAAGCACTCAGCAATACCCAAAATGCACATGTGCATATAATGTCTTAGACTTTAGCCAAAGTCAATCCCCCTTTTTTATATTAAGACAAATTTTGTCTAATAAAAATACTGATCCAGTAGATATTGGTATTTCCTTTCCATTTCTTTTTGATGGTCAGCCAAAAGTAAAAATAATTTACCTGTACCAATAGTTTCCAAAGTTTCCTGGACCCATAACCACATACTTACTTGTATTTCATTTCACTTGATATTTGAAGAAAATTTGGAGTAGTCAAGTTTCAGTAACCCTGAGTGTGACAGTGTATTTAGCACCTTACAAGCATACATAAGCTTCTGTTTTCTTCTCTAGATTTGTACCAAGAGACAGGGCATAAGGATGAAGGCCCTTCCTTGAGTGGAGGAATTTGTATCTAAATGGAAAATTATTTAATTCTACTGAATGGGTAGACAGAGTGTGCTAGATAAATTGATGCTTTATCTGCAGAGTTTCACTGTAAATTCCTTCCTCTGTTTCCTCACACTCCAAAGCAAACTTGTTCCCATCTGTTCCCATTGCCCCCTAGTCCAACCCATGGCCATATACATTTGTGTCAAACTACTTACGCTCCTACAGCCTCTTGGGATAGAAAAGAGGTGGAAGCAAATCATAAACACTTGAAGAATAACAGAAGGATTCTCCTTGTTATCAGCTTTTGCACAGGGATCAGAAAAGCAACACCAGTTTCAAGGAAAACCCTTTGTCGCTGCTGTGGCTTTAAGCTGAAGCGTGTATTTTACAAACAGATCACGGGAAAAGAACACAGCTAACAAACAAACAAAAAGACATTGATATCTAAGATACCTAATTTGATATTACACAAATAGAGATGTTTTCTTCACATGTTTTGCATGGATTGGCCAACGCCATCCCTTTTCTGTGACTATTTTTCCTAATAATTCAAATGAGCTACAGAGGATAGAAATGTTAAAGCCACTTGATAGAAAAATAAATAAAAAACCTAACATGTTTTTATAAAAGATATCTCCAGTTATTAATAATGCATTGCTGCCATTTGCCTCCATCAGTGCCATCAAACTTGATGCATAATCCCGCAGTACATGATATAAGTGTTTGACTTGCACTCCATCACTCCCTATTTATACTGGGACACATATCCCACTGAACGATGTATTTTTTCCTCGGTCTCAAGCTGAAAAAGCTCCTGAACTACTTACACTAAGGAAAAATAACAATTAACCTGAAGCAGACACTAAGCATGGAAAGTTTCAGCTCAAAATGTTCTCACTTACAAGCAACTGAAAACAGAATTATAGTGGAAAGTGTTACCCTACCTTAACTATAGGTATCAGTGCCAAATCCACACATAATAAAACAGATTTCACAAGTATCCTAAGCACTGATTAATGCTCTTCAGTCCCAAGATATCTTATACACTTACCACATGGTAGCATGGAAAGTCTAATCAAGCCTGGCACCAAAATGTTGAGTACAGTACACCCTCTCAGAGTCCCTTTCCCTTTTAATGATACTTATGGAGGCTGTCTTTCTTGTAGTCACAGGAAACTTCCCACCACTATAAGATCTCAGTTTCCATATGATTTCCTTTGACATGACTAAAAAATGAGTGACAGTGAATGTTTATAAGGTTCTTTATTTTTAAAGCAGTTAATATTATACAAATCTGTCATCTTTTGAGATGCAGGGGGTATTTTTCAAATGTATCAGTCTTCTGGCAGTTATAGCTCACATATTTGAATTTTCCTCACTGAAAAAGATTGCATAAACCACATCTCAGATTTCCCTCTCTAAGCCACATTTCTATGAAGCTTCCAAATTGTTGATTTTGCCAGTTTAGTTTCTATTTCATTACTTATTTTCAAGGCCTCATGTATGTGATTGTTTTCAGTTGTCATCATATAAAATTTATGTAGCAGCATACACTACTGAATTTAGGTTGCCTTTATTTTTATAACACACATAGCGTTGTCAGAGTACAGAATTATTAGCTGAAGATTTTATTCTAAGAAAATTTACCTCACCTCTCACTATGAAGCAGCATGGTTGTATCACACTCACTTTGGCTATTTTCTGACTGCTGCTAAGTCTTTCCTCCGTATCAACTATACCAATACTTGCATTTCTTTTTTGTGTGGTGGTGTTGACTGTTTGACAGAAGTACGGAAAGATGCAGGTCCTGCAAAGGACCTTTAATCAGATTTTTGTACCAGATATATCAATGATACCTAAAATTCAGCCACTGTCAAGAATTGAGACAAAGAGGTACTCATATAGAAAACACAAGCCCTGCAGATATAAAACTATATATATCCACTTTTAGCACCTAACTGCTAAAAGTATAATTCCACTTTATGTATTCCAAAATGAACATTGAGTATTCATATCTACTTCGGCTGCCTTTTTTGCCCACAGTTGAACACAGGGTATTATTTATACAATTAGCTTTCTTTAGCAAAAAGGTTAATTTCTCACACTTCTGCCCATCTCTCAAAAACTTTACTAAAATTCAGTGTTAACACGATAACAAATTACAGACTCATAAAATTCAGTTTGATTTTAAAAAAAGGTGTTCTGTAGTAAATAAATAACAATACATCTACAGCCAGCAGGAAATCCTCCACCTCTCTCACCTGCCAATCTGGTTTTGTGGTGGTCAGGTCTGAGGTGTAGTGGCCCAGATAAGCAATAGCCTGAACTGACCAAAAAGCACACAAGAACAATTCGTGTGCTCATATTCATATAATTCCATGGTTTATAAAACAATCTACCAAGGCCAAGATTTTCAGTCATTTTCAAAGATATATCCAAAGAGACAGTGAAATAATAGCATACCCAAAGCCATGACTGTATGATTAAGAAGAAAATATTTATCTCTTCACTCCTAGGATAAGCGGCCTAACAGCCAACCACGCTACCAAGGAATCCAAGAAACTCAGGTTCGAGAGTAAAACCAAACTATGCTCTTCTTTGGAAAGGAATAGATTTTCTCCATCAATAGCTGCCAGAAAGGCTGTCACAGTCTGTCATTCATTCTCTGCTATGGATTTTGTTCTGCCAAGCAATGTCAGTCCTGCCTTTTCCACAGTAAACATCACTAATGCTGTTTTCTCCAGATGTTTCCTGTTAAAGCCTATCTTAGTTAAACAGTATGGACACGTAAGATAAAACTTGAGCAATATATAATTGGAATACCAATCACACTGAAAACTAAAATACTTCAGATAGTTGCTACCCCTACTTCATATAATACATTCTGTTCTGCAAGCCCTCTGGAATGAAGGGTAGACCAATACAACAAATACTATACAATAGTATGTATATATATATATATATATATATATATATATATATATATATATATATATATGTATATATAATACCTTTCTAAGAGTAATTTTCCAGTAAAGAAAATGGCCTTCTATTTTCTCCAAATAAAGTATTAAAGCATGCTTTATTGTATATCATAGATACCTAATTTAAACCCCAGTGACTCCTCCAAAATACACTCCCAAGAGATATGAAACAAAGCATTCTTAATTATTAACTAGTCCTGTCTCTTCCATTTATATACAACTATATCAGAATATCTTTGTCACCTCCCCCCTTCGTAGTCTTTTACCTACCATTATTAGTACTTAAAAAGTTCTAGTAAATTGGGCTCTTAAAGGGAGAACAATCAACCACATAATTTTATCATTCACATTTGGGGTTTCCTGAGGTGTTTCTTCTTTGACCTCTAGATCTATGCAAGTTTTATGCCTAATCAGATGCAATTTTAAAGCTTTTCACACCACAGACACACAAGGATGGAAGTATTTAATATAAATAAGATCATGTGATAGGAGCATCTGATCCCAACAATAACAAACTGAGATAGGCCTCAGCTAAACTCTTTTTTAAAGACAAGAAGAGAGAAGAAAGATACCATTGCTAATGCCTATTTTATAAATCAGAACTGAGACACAGAAAGACTAAAGTGACTAATAATATATTTATGGGGGTCAAGAAATAGATCATAATCTTCTACAGCAATGATTACATTAGGAAGCAGCGCAGTGCAAGAGGATCAGAAGCACAGAACAAAAGAGTGCTGGCAGCCCAACCTCAAAACGTATTTTTCTGGTAGTAAAACATTAGAGTATATTGCTCAGCAGCACTGATATTTATTTGCTATATCAATCTCCTTAGCTACTTAAAACTAAGATGTCAACTATAAACAAATTCTACAGTTTGTATTACACCTGATGCAGAATCTTGTATTTGAAATTAACTGAGTATGCAAACAATGTCAGGTCTGGGTTTGCATCCAGCCACCCCTCACAGATTTGCAGAACTCTTTGGACATGTCCCCTGACCAGCATCACCTTCCAGCATCACATGCAAAATGAGAATTTACTCTGAAACCAATTTTGCACATAAGTTCATATTCAGGGATTCACAACTGGTTATTAAACTGATATTACCTATAAGCATCAAATTGCTTTACCTTGTCTCCTTCTACTCCTTTTGGTGATGCTGCCCTCTGGACTTCTCTCTCAAGATTTGTTGCCTTCATATAAATTTAAATTTGGAAGACATAAATTTAATCTTGGATTCAGAATGTGTTTCAAAGACAGTGTTGTGAGCAAAATCCTAGATTTTGTTGAAAAGTGTAAATAAAAGGGAAGAGAAAGTCATACACCCATGTATTTTTGTTATTCATGTAGCAACCTGTTATGCTGAAAAACTTCTGAGTTTGTGATATGGGTCAATCCGTGTGAACTATGAACACAGGCTTTGAGATTTGGCATGGATGGAGAGTTTTATGTCAGAAAATCCAATTTCAGCACCAGGGTCAAAACGTGCCTCTTAGAGTCTACAGTTCAAAGAGTCAAAGAGAGCCAGCAAGAATGAGTCTGAAAACAATTAAAGAGACAATTATTTATTTCTGCATTCCCTACTTCATTTCTGGAAACTTGGAATTTATTCAGAGAGCCCTGAGGTCTCCAAAGACAAAAATTAAGTGCCTAATTAGACATAAAGTAAAACAGCTAAATAGAACTACATGGCACAGAAAGAAAATTATTTCTTTTTTTACAAAAACAAGTTTATACAAAACAGGTCATATACCCTCTAAGTAGAGAAAAAGGCAGACAGAATTTTCATCTCCTTTTTTTACAATAACATATTTTGGGTTGTTGTTTCTATGCCCTGTAGGAATGTGTTTTTGCTATTAATCAATGTAGACAACATATTCCTCTCTGTCAAGTACTTCAGATATTGTGAAATACAAAAGGCAGTTTAAGGTCAACATCTCTCAATTATATTCCAATTATGCCTCTTTTGGCTTTAAAATCAATCACATTTTTTAACCACAGAGTGCAAGACTTGCACTTGATAAACTCCAAGATGACTGAAGATGCAGTTACTTCTCAGTAGAAAGTTTCATAACTTATTTCCAGAATGCTCTTTTTGAAGATAATGCTTTGTATCTACACTACTGATTTTTATGCAGCTTATTCCAGTAGAACATTCATTCATACAATCTTCAGAAATATGTGACTTCTTGGTAATATTAAAACTGTCCCAGGTGCACATAAAGCCATCTTTCAAGATATTATTAGTTGAAAAATATGAATGGACTATTCAGTACAGCATTCAATTTACTGTTTCAAAAGGAAGCCTAAAAGTATATCCATTCTCAACACTTCAAAGGGAAGCCTCCTAAAAAATACCCCAAAACTTCACTCTTTCCTAACAGTGCAGTACAAGCAAGAGTCCAAAACTTGACTCAGTTTCCCTGAGGGGACAAGAACAACAATGAAAGTTCTCTACAGACATAGGACACAAATTATGCAAAATTCCAACCTAAGAGCCGCTCTAAAAAGTATTGACTGGCACTGTGCCTACCAGGGACCACATGCCAACTGGAACAGGATGCATGCCAGCTATTCAGCTTCCTCTGATGACCCACCAAGTGCCAAGAATTTGGAGTAAGGACAAAATCATGCTGTCTTTCTTTTCTTGTATCAATATTAATTACAAACAAATACTTTAATGCAAAAGAAAAGACAAAAGTTCTTTTGATTGCATCTCTTTATACAATTCAAAAGAAACTTCAATTAGTAACATCAAATAAATATATTAGTATATCATATATCATGACCTGAGGTGAGTATTAGATGCATTTTTTCACAGACAAAGAAAAAACCCTTCTTTTGTATTGCAATCTACATTTTGAAATGCTATTTACCAGAAACTTGAAAAACATGTTTAACATAAAAATGTCAAGAACACAATACCTATTGCCAGATCTCCAGCAATCTGCCAATAAAATCTCTAACCTTCACGCATGTTTTGAGCCAGAATTTCAAAACTAGTCACAAGAGTAAATTCCTCTTGTTCTGAATTTGAAGTTGACCAGAAACTCTGTGTCACGTTCTGTTAATTAACCTAGAAATACCTAAAATAAATTTAAACAGCCTTCCTACCCAGCTGTTTTGAAAGGATATGTTTGCAATAAGCCCAACCCTACTCCAGTTTCAAAGGCCTATAGTACAAGTTAGTAATTATCCATCTCTTTACAAATAGCCAGAAAAACATCTGCCAACAATGCAGGCATTACTGAATTAAATTTAGATGCAACCTCAAAAAGATAGCAATACACTTGTACTCAGGATTAATTTCTAAATAATTTAAATATGGTTGACATTGATACAGCAAAGAACCTGTTGGGGGAGAAAACACACACACAAAGGGTGTAGAAAATTCTTATTCCAGTTGAATGACTTCTCATTTTTTATTCAGCTGATTGGTTCTTAAGAGAGCCATAATGAAAGATTCATCGCCCTGTACTTGGGAGCTTAAGTAAATTAATGTGTATTTGCTCCAGAGTTCCTCGTGGTGAGATGTACACAGCACATAAAGCTGTGCTACAGGGAACACTATTCTCCTCATCTTTGATGGCACATGACAATTCACAGTCAAATATTATGGAAACCCATAGAAAGAAGCTTCTAACAATTACTTTGAGCACTAAGATTTAGCTGCTCTGGGATTTTTCAGACAAAATAATCAAGAATCATATGTAACTGCAACATGTGAATGGACTATATGAAAGTATTATAGACCCCAGTAATGCACATTAAGATGAATCCTAGAAACATGCTTGAAAATACTCTTTTATATACAATATGAGTAGTTCCTATATTTAGGAGGAAAATAAGCAAAAACATTACTTACATATTTGTCATCTGATCCACTGGCTATAAAGCGTCCACAGGGAGACACTGCAATTCCACAGGGATAGCAGCGGCTACTGTGCCCCTCAAAACGGCGTTCACACCTACAGAGGAATTTCAGTGTGATTAACACCAGCTAAAAATTACCTCTTTTACTGCCATTTTCATGAAATTCTGCTGAAGTCTCATCTGTTTTTCTTAATCTGAAAATTCACTAAGGCAAATCCACAAAGTAAGTTTTAAATATCTCTGCAGTAAGATTTTGTCAAAACTGAAAATTTTGAAAATTAATGACTAAAAATAAAATAAACAGACAAAACTGCCCCAGGACAATTACCAAACCCATGCTTTGGCCTTGTTTAGTTTCCAGGGATAGAAGCATCATTAATAATTAGGAATGAGGAGCTGTGATGCCTGTCAATTAGCTTAGCAGAAGGTGTGAAAGTCTGCTCCATGAAGATTTATAAACTTTCCTCAAGTTACTTATATCAAATGAAGATGCAGTATGTGGAATCATAACATAAATAATTATTGCTTGTTTTTCTCACACTCAGATCTGAATGTTTAAATCCTGTTTCCTATTTACATTTCTACTCCATACACTAATTTATTGTATATGGTAAACCAAGAAAGACAATATCCAAACATTCCAAAGCGAGAAATCTCTCTCTCTCTGTCCTGTAACTGTTGATAATTTCTTACCTGTGTTAATACAGTCTAAAGGAAGGAATGGATTTAAAATTAATGCAAGGAATTAATTTCCTACTTTTCATGTTAATATTGCAAGAAGCATTGTAGAGTAAGTTTTAAATAGCTGAGCACACTTGGGGCATTTAAAAATAATAATGTTTTTAGAGAGGTGGAGATTAATATCCACCTAAAAAGCACCACATGATTGTAAAGAACCATGATAGGTTTGCAGTCATCACAAAACTAATGTTAAAAAAATATAATTTAGAGTTTCCTCAATATCAAAAGAAATTTTAATTCAAGTTTCAGCATCATTCAGAGCTGTCATTTACATATGTATACTTCATTTCAGAAGTTTATTTTTATACCTTTGAGGAATTATTTTAAAACAAACTTACAATAACCTATATTCTTCTTTTGCCTTTATTATGAATGCTGCCAACCTACCCTTCTCACAAAACAAATTCACATACTTCACCATAATGCAGCTGTCATATACTCTTTTTTTTTTTTTAATGTATGCTAGATCCAGGAAAAATTTGAAATAGTAAAATCTCCTGCCAACTCCTGTGATATACACTTTTTCCTGGCTAGTGAAATCACAGAAGCTATGTAAATTCAATTGACTGAAACCATGTGCAGAAAGCTTTAAATTTTTATACCATATCGTTCTGTTGCAGACGTGTAAGAATGCACTGAATGCCAAGTTGGTTGCATTCACCCAGATGAAATAGACATACTAAAATAAAAACATGACTTCATGACCGATCTAATTGCTATCACTTATTAAAGTATAGAAGACACAGTTTTGAATGCATGAAAATACATAATTTTATAGAGCCTAGCTCTGAACTTTACTGTATTCTGTATAAAAAAACTATTGATATTAACAGACATTTTGAGGATACAGTAAGCAGACACTTCACCTCAGATGAGTTCTATCCTAAAACTGCTAAAATAACCCAATTTAAGAGAACACTACAGTCAAGCGAAGCAACTTATGAAGAGAGCCAAAGATGTAAAAATATTTTTCAACTTCAGTTTTTTGCATGAATCTTCAGAAACTTTTAGTAACCAACAGCCACATTTGGCCTATTGAATAACCTGCCTCTGTTCAAGTTTCCTATTAACAGCAAAGGAGAATACTAACTACCTCAGTCTCCTCAGCATTTTCCTCCTCAGTTAGAGTTCTACTAAGTGTTACTTATTAACATGTAATCAACAAGTGTAAACTTCTCCCACAACTTAGCCTTGAGTCCCAGTTTCACTGTTTGCAAATTTCAGGGAGATGATTTTTTTCCTTATGAGTGTCTTTTGATAGAGAATTTGAGGAAAAAATTTGTTTTTAATCTTATACTTGTAAGATACATCATCACCACATTAAAGAAATTTCCTAATGAGAAAAATAAACAAAATTCATATCCACTCTCCCTCCTGAAGGTATCTTCAGGTTGATCATTCTTCCTCAAGCAGAGCACTGCTCATCAGGACTACTTCTAAGTGTTTAAGACCTCATTGTCAGAGCCTGTAAAAGATAATTTCCTTAATGGGGTCTTCTTCACAGGTGAGTCTCCTAATAAAACACTGCAAAAAACTTCCTTTCCAAAGAATTTGACTCCTCTGTATTTGTGACCAATAACTTGAATACTTCCCCTATAAATAGATACATAAGATCTAAAAGGATCCCAAGGCTTCGACTGATCTTTTCTCTGCTACACCACAGCAATATAAAGCAATGTCCCAGTCATAGGACAGTGCCCTTTTCCTTGTGCTAGTACAGCCACAGTAATAATCAATATCCTGGATACTATTTTCTAATTGTTTTCTAGTTCAACTTTTCCATTATATCTATGTTCCATTACAAGTTTAAATACTTCCCCAAGCCCCCAAAATCCTGCTCTAAAAACACATTAAAAAAAAAAAAAAAAAAAACCCAAACCTGATTCTGATTAAACTTTCCACAGAATTAAGTAGAAATTTTGTTATGCTGTCTATTAAGTCCAGATACCTACAGGTATCACAGCAATGGAAAAAAAGTGATCAAAAAATCCTACAATTAATAGTAGATACTATGTGTAGGATTTTAGGTTATTTTAGGGATTGCCTTCTTTCAGGCTTTGTGTTGTTTTGGGGTTTTTTTTTAAGTAGCAACAGGTGGTAATCCAAATTATTTTGGATATTGCAGGCTTTACACGGCCAGCTGGCATTCTCTCCAGCCTCCTAAGAATGCTCTTCTGGTCAGAGCTTTTCAGGGGTTACCATGACAAACATCTGGTAATTGCATGGGACAGAAAACAGCCAAGTTTCCCTATGTTCTCTATTGTACTATTGTACATCTTTTAGTCTACATTCCAAAATATGTATCTTTTTATGTTGGAAAAAAACTTGAAGAATATTAGAAAAAAGTGTACTGTTTTCTGCCTTTGGAAGAGAAAGATGCTAGAATGACTGTCTTTATAAATAAGACAATATTCTCACAAAGAAGTCTATTTTGTTCTACTTGATGCATTAAAAATAAATTAACTTCAAACAAAATTTTTCTTTCTTTTTTTTTTAAACTACTTTCATTTGTATTCTTTTACTTTTTGCCAGTGCTCTGATATTTGTTCAGAGACTCTTCAGTACCAGCAGATCCATTGAGGCTCTGCAAAATGTGAGTATAACTTGATAGTAGTAGTTGCTACCTTAGATGTACTGTACACATGGGTTTCATTTCAATGAAACACCAAATCCTCCACACAGGAGCTCAGCATATTTTCACCATAGCATCCAGCAGGGACCACATCCCTGTGTTCCTCATCCTCTATACTTTCATGCATCTGCAGTCCCAAACTTGGAGGAACTCCAGCCAGTCTTTTATCCCTCAGAATCTGAATAACTAGACTCAAAAGCTCCAGGGATAAAAAAAAAAAAAAAAAAAAAAAAAAATGGGATCCTCATGTTCAGAAGAAACCAAGAAGCAGTCAAATTCTGAGTATGTGTATATTTGTAGTTTTCTTAGGATGATGTGAAGCAGCTAGCTCACAGTGGAGATGCAAACTGAAAAGTATCTCAAAATTTAAACTGCATATTAGACCCTAAGGTCTCAAAGCACAATTGTCAGGAAATGTATGAGTTCCCTGTAGCTGCAGGAATTCTGCTAAAATATGTTGCCAGAGGAGCTTATGACCTAGTTGCACAGCATCGTAACACTACTTGGAGACCTTGCCTTAATGTCTAATACTGTCTTCATACAATTGGAAAATTCTTTCAGAGACTGAAAGAGAGTGAAACGGATTTTCTTTGGGATCATACATCAAAGCATTATTATGCAGCTGAGTATTTTGCTGAAGCAATTCAGTATGTGCAAGTAGCTTAGCATTCCTCAAGTCTTCACTGTAGTCTGAAAAGCGCCCACTGAATTTCTTGTTTTTTCAGAAGGAGATGAAAAATGGTTATTTCAGCAGCAAACAGCAGAGTTCAACAGCTGAATTTCCACCTCTCAGCTGAACAGAGTGTGAGTCAGAGGCAGGCAGCTCCTGTCACCATAGGTGTTAGTGTGTTTGGTGTTGGGAGCTCTTCCTAACACCTTGTCCCTGCTATTCTTATTACTTGCAACAGTAATCTAGCCCCTACCACATCTACCTCCTCACACTACTGTAGTAGCATCCTAGACTTCCAAATTGGGCTGTTCTAACTCTTCCCCACTCTCCCCATCTCTGGGTGGATAATAAGCACAGCATATCTGACAGTATAGCACAACTGCCCCTTTCCTGCTTCTAAATTAATTTTCAATTTCAGCATACTCTTAGTCAATATAACATCAGCTCCCCCAGTTCCCATACCCTACCTTTTCTGTGGCAAGTTAAGAATAAATGCTATTTTCATAGAATCACAAAGTGACATTGTAGTTGAGGTTGTTAGGCAGCTCTGGAGGCCATCTTATCCAAACTCACTGCTTACATAAAGCCAGTGTGGTTTCACCAATGCTAAACAGAGAGGAGGTATCACTTCCCACAACCTGCTGGCTACACTCTTCCTGTTACAGCCCAGAACACCATAAGCCTTCTTTACCCAAGGTCTCATTTCTGGTTCATGTTCTTCTTGGTGTCCTTTTCTGCAAAGCTGTTTTCCATCTAGTTGCCCCCCTCAGCATGTATTGGTGCCTGGGGGTTGCATTTGGTGCCAAGAGGAGTTTGCACTCCCCCTTACTGAACGTCATAAGGCTTGTGTCAGCTCATTTCTACAGACTTCTACAGCCTGGAGCAAGGAGCAGAGCAGGGTCAGGGAAATTAAGGTCCAGTGGCACAGAGAGCATCCTCACAGAGCAGCTCATAAATTGAGTAGATACATCTGAAAAGCTGAGGTCAAGCCAGGCCACAATTACTGACACAAAGGAGGATGAAGCTTTATTGCATTACGGATTTAGCCATAATTTACTGATGAGCAAGGAAGGTCCACGTCAGTGCCTAAAAGTGTTACAAGAGATCTGAAATCCACCTTGGAGAAGAAAAGTTACACTACTTCACATTCTAAAACCTCTCTTTAGGAAACAGACTCCTTGGAACGAACCATGCAAGGGAAGCTGCAGAAAACAGGACACACAATATTTCTCATTATCAGCAGTCATGGATCTTCTGTATTCATGTAACGTTGCTGGTGAATGTGAGCTGGTGCTACTAAATGTTTATTCAACACTCTAAATGTATTAAGAGGACAACACCACGAATTTATTGTTTCCTCCCAACAGAATAAATGAAAAAAATCTCCTTTCCTCTGCACATTTAAAGCACAGAATTATCTACTCTACAAGTGGGAGGAAGTGAGAAATTTAAAGGCTCTAGACTGGTAAAGCAGAAATAAAAACTGTCATATGAAATTTAAGCGATGTATGAACATAATAAAGCAGCTGGTATTTGGTCTAGTCTGATATTTTGCATTGTTATGAGTTTACTGTGTAAGGGAAAGGAATGTTCATTAATTCCTAAGTTTCTTCATTTTTTCAATGCATTGATTTTACAGCACTGGGATGCCAAAGTACATCTCACTGGCCTATATGTTCATGAGCATAGCCACTAAACACAGGCAGACAAAGAGGCTTAGTGTATTTGAATTTTCTGATATATCTGGCCTTTGTAGTCTTAAGAAACTTGTGTTATTCCAATTCAGACTTTTCTGAGATATTAAATTTAAATGGTGGAGACAACACGCACAGGTGAGTATGAATGAATGCTAGATTCCTGACTTCAGAAAGAGTAGCAATGTCTCCAAAATGCATTCAATACACACAACAGTATGAGAAAGAATGGTAAAGTTTCTTAAGTCTTACATATGAATGAGACTCTACAAGGTTTCATCACAAAGAACACTTCAACTCGTTCAGAAATGTAAGAATGCATTAACTTTTTCTACCTCTTGATCATTAAATGTTTTTCTGAGTCTTTTTTGGGAATCCTGAAGCTGGTGACTATAATGTTCTTCTCATTCAGATTTCCAGGGCATCTCAGCTTAACTCTTGTGTTCACTGCTTTCAACTTGGACACAAGAGAAAGTAATTTTACTTGTTCTCCAAGTAGTCATTCTTTTAGACAATGTAGAATTAAATTGCTCTTCAAAATGTCTTGGAAGTTGGTCAAAAGCATTATCTTACTCTAAAGCATGTATTCATAAGGTCTCATAGTTCATTATCCTAACCTGGAAGAAGAGTAGCCATAGTTTTCTCTTTCCAAGAGAAACTATTTTCCTTGCTTCTTTATTCCTAAGTCTGTTTTGTAGATCATCTGGAGCTTTTCTTAGCTTTAGTTATAAATTAGGAGAATGCAGAAGTATAAAAATACTCAGAATCTTCAGATGAAACTTTACAAATCCATGCATTTCAAAGCAAATGGAGCAGGAGTCTGAGTAAATCCAAAAGCCACTAGCAGTGTCCAAGACTCCCCCATTTATTGGCAAGATGGCCTGGCTGTGTGAGGTTGGCTGACAACATCAGAAAGTTAAAGTGTCTTTTCTTGTACCACCTTCAGAGGAACCCATGAGACTTTCTGGCACTCTCTGAAGAAATCTTGGAATGCCTCCAGATCATCAATAGTGAAAGAGACAGACAAATTCACAGCTTTATCCAGAAAAGACGATGAAAATTGAAGTTGCAAAATACTTTTACTGAATTCAAGAACATAAGAAAAGTTAAATGAATTTTCACTGGCAAAAAAAGTAGGTTGATAACAATAGTTGGGTAACAAAATTCTTACAGAACTCAGAGCAAAAATATCAATATATTCAAAACTTATAAAGCTGTAGGCCAGGTTAACCCATTTGAAGATTTAATCTAAGCAGAACAAAAAAGAACTTGAGAAAAGAATCCTGCTATGATTCCTCAGTAAAGTGAAAAAAGAAATGCATGTCATAAGAAACCATAATCAAAGAAACAGAATAAAAAAAAACCCTAAGAGTCATAAGGAAATTGTATAGAGTCATTCTGTCAATTATTTCCCATGCTTTCAACAGCAGCTTTGAAGAGCACTGTACTGGAGTGATTTTTTTCCCCTTATGTAATCAAAATTTTGTACTTTACAGTATTTTTAAATAAAGTAACAATGGATAGATTCTCAAGGGCAACAAACAGATTAAAGAAAAGAAAAACAATTTTCATGGTGGATGTCTAGGAAAAAATATTTAGAACAAAATCAACAAACAGTAAAGTGGAAATCTTGCAGTTAGCGTTTCTACCCACAACACTGCAAAGAGTATAAATGAGAAGGTGGACTTACCTTTGCTATATTTCAAGAACACTGGACAAAGATTTCACTAAAAAAACCTATTCTGGCAAACCCAAAGCAGAAACAAAGAGAGGTCAGTCCAGAGGGACTGGAAACAGTTGCTCATGCACCAACTTTACAAATCAACAACTTTAAGAGATTAAAGGTACTGGCCCACCATAAGATTGTTTAGAAACTAATCTCTCATGTAAGTACTCAACAGTGCAAGGGATGGACTGGATTTGATTGGACAAGACCTATGAACAAAAAAAATAAGCAAAAGTGTAAAGTCTGTGTAACTATAGTAGACCTAACACTTCAGCAGGGACTTGTTCCAAGTTCAAACAGAGCTTTCCAATCCTAGACATTTTAAATTTATTTATGTGAAAAACACCTGGTGAACACATAGGAAAAACTGAATAGTTTTACTCCTTTTGAGAACTCAAGAACAGATTTTAAAATATAGAAGACAGTCTCTGGTCTAAGCAATGGCAGAAAATTTAGTTTTAAAAAATTTGGTTTGTTTTTCTTTTTTCCTGGAAAATTACTAGCAAGTTAAAAACAATGATTTATTTCTTCTATTTCTTCTCCACAAGAGTTAATACCATTGATCACTGTGTAATGTGTAACAAACACACACATATACATAGTACCTCACAAGTGCCCTTAAAATATCTGTCATTAAGGACCTGAATTACTTTTTTGAAGCTTAGCTAATAGAACGCAGTGGACACTAGAATACACTGACCTAGCCAAATTAAATATACAGCAAGAACATACATAAATTAGTCCCTCTTCTCAAGATATATTTACTTAATTGATTGCCCAGATTTTACACTTCAACTATTCTACCATTCACCAACTTTACTTATGTTAGTGTTTAGAAACAAAAAGACAGATCAGTGATCTGTGAAAAGCTTTCTACGTTTTCATTACTCTTCAGCAACACAGTTTGAGCAGCTTATTAGAAAAACATAAGAAGGTAACATATTCCAACCCCAGCAGTCTCCAGTTTCATTACTTTCTGGCATTGAGTGAAGGTTATAGAGCAATGATTTTGGAAAGAACATATATGCCCCCTATAGATTTAATGTATTCTTACCACAGAAAGATGGAAATGAAAGGCTCATTAAGCATTGCCCAAATAGAAAATTCAGTACTAGAAAAATTATATTACATCTTTCCATAGATATGTTTACATACACAGAAAGCAAATAGGAAATTATTCTTTAAAGTTTAAATATCCTCCTGCCCAAATCCCTTTTATTTCAAACATAATTCTTTTGGCCTGCACAACAGAGCTTGCCCCAGGTATTAATTTTCCTGATCAACATTCCCTCCTTGATATGCTAATCCTTTGTCCCGAGGTTTTCCCAAGTACCACACTGAAAGGTGTTTAGAAACTGTGTAGCATTTAATTCTGAGTTTATGGTAATGTATTATGCAACTTTATAGCACTACATATACGGTTTATAAAAATGTTGTTGCAATTGGATTATATTTTAAAAGATAGACCAGAGATTTTACTTCTTTTAGCAGTAATAGCATGTTGTTTAAGAAATACCATTAGCATTCAGTTCAGTACATTATTATAAATATATATACAATTAGATCTACAAGGGTGGGTAAACATGGGTGATAAATCTTAAATATTTAATGACTTCCACATAACCAACTATAATTGAGGAATGAGCACTTTTTTTGGTCTCCAGAAACTAGTAAACTTCAATTATCCTGTAGTTCAGACTCTACATCTAAATTTCTACTGATAGAAGAGAACAAGCGTGACAATTCTGAATAAAGATAAAGCACGGCTTTTTATTCCAAGGTTCCTAATTCATTCTTACCTCAGTGTTCTTAAATCCCACAGTTTGATGCCATCACCTGCAGCTGTGGTCATAAAAAGGTTGTAAGCTTCAGGTTGCTGAGTGCTGAAGGACGATCCCTGTAAAACAGTGAATCAGTTTCAAGTAACTATGCTCATAGCATTAATTATTTATAGAATCATAGACTATCTTGAGATGTAAGAGATCCATAGGGATCATCAAGTCCAACTCCCTGCTCCTTGCAGAATTATGCTCTTTCAGATGCTCCTTGAGCTCTGACAAGCTTGGTGCTGGGACCACTTCCCTCCAGAATCTGCTCCAGTGACCAACCACCCTGTCAGTGGAGAATTTAGTCCATCTAAGAAATAAAGAGTAAATATTTGCCAGGTTACGTGAAAAAAGCTTGTCTGCACACACACAAAGGAGTGAAGAGGTAAGCTGGCATGCGGAAGAAATCCCATAACCCAGTCAGAGAAATCAAACGTGGCCTCAACTCCTCTCAGTGCTGTCCCAGGACAGCCACGAGCCCTTTGGTCCAGGGGTGACACACCAGGATGGTCAGTGACACAGGCTATCTGGGTCATCTCACAGACGGATGGGGATTACTAAACATCAGGGTATGGATCCATCATATGAAGCAGAGAAAGATCTTTTTGTGATTGCACAAGATATTACAGGATGTTCAGGGAAGAAAATTAGGGCAGTGAAAGAGAAGGAGCAAACATTAGTTCAACGATGAATTATAAGACGTGTTTAGTCCTGGGCTAAGTGTACAATTCCCATTGACCCCAGTAGCAATTGCATTCTTTCATAACAAGACTAATTTTGGCTTCATACCTTTAAATAATTAAATCCAGTTTAAAACCTCTGATTTTTTAACATCCACATTGGCAAATCCCAGCCTTTTTGCTGGCTACAAACTTCTTTCTCCAAGAAACCAAATTGAAACACTTAAAACATTTTCTTTCCTTTCCTTACCATTCACTTTCTTGATTTGGCTGAATACATCACAGAAACCTCAAGGTAATTTCCTGCAATCAGTATTTGACTGCCAGGAATCTTCTATTCATTATGAAAGCTGGTGCATAGCTTGCTCTAAGAGATGCATTAAAATGCACTGTACAACAGATTTCCCAGCAAAGTCTGCACATTCTCACATTAGCTGTGTATAACTATAAAAATGGAGTAATGCAAAGGACAAAGTAGCAGTCCAAAGGGCAGTATTCTTTAAAAGTTACAGAGCACCCTTTTTTGTGCTTTTGAAATGTTTTTTCACCACCCCTTGCCTCAGTCAGCACTGGTCACAGAGTCCAGTATAAAAGGTTATACAGACACATTTACTTGGTGCATTACTCCTTTACTATAGAATACGCAGAATACACTAACTGATAAGCTAAGGAAGAAGTGCAATCCATTTGTTCCTTCTCTGCCCTGAATTTTTTTTCAGCAATATACTGAATATTAATACACATACTTGTATCTTCAAACTACATTTGCTACTGAATATTGATATAGCAGACAAGAAAATATCTACTGCTTGGGATAATATGCAAGCTGAATTTTATTTATCACTTTTTGGTTTTATAGTCCATCCATTTATGATAATCTATTATTTATGAGAATCTAATGCAAAAAGTAGCATAGTCCCACACACTCTTGAAATTATTCTTTCATTCAGATAGACAAATTCCTTTCCCTCTGCCCCATGAGCCTCCTTATCCACCACTGTAATCCCTTCTCAGCCTCTCTCTAGACTAACTACATTGCAACCTTCACATAAAAAAGTTTGGCCTCAGGAAGGACATGGTTCTAAAGAATCCCTCTTTCTTTCACTAATTCCATATGAGCACCATTTATGTCATCCAAACAGTGCAGCTGGCTTGCGCTAAAGGCATTGATCAATAGACATATCAGAAAGCACTCCATATCTTCAGGTGATCTTATACTTTCACCAACATTGAAACTATGATTAGGAAAAAGTTAACTGACTGAAACTTTGGAGCTACCTTTTGCATTTTTCAGTCTTCACAGCAAGTAGATTTCCTAACTAATGAATGAATGAATTTTGAAGCAAAAGGGTCTAAACAGAAAACTGAAAACTGCTGTTTCTGTGAAAATTAGTGTACTTTAAAACTGTGCTAGGAGAATATATAACATCCAAATATTTGTGGCTCATAATGACAGATTCCTGTTCAAAAAATATGTTTTGCAGCATAAAAAACATATTATTAACACCAAAGCTCTGAATCTTTGTGGTCTGATCTCAAATTGCCATCTATTTTGGTATCTTAAATGTTCCTAAACTCTAAGACAGGAACATGATTTTGATATTTCAATCAATTCATTTTAATATGACTCTTAAAAGTGAGTACAAAAAGCAATGGAATGTTATAATAAGCTTAATCAACACTCTGCAGACTGAGATGAATTTCATGCACTGGAAATTGCAAACAACCTCTAGAACAGATCAAAAGAACAATGTAAAATCATAGTCATTACATGGCAAATTATATATATTTGCTTACAACTGCTTTTGTCTAAAACCAAAAATAAGAGAATGTCATGCTGATCATCTAGGTTTGTAGGACATCCTATGTATTTAATAATTTGCTAACAGGTTTCTCCCACACTTAATTGGAACATACTTTCCCTATTGTCCCTCAAGACCCTCAAAATAGATTTTCTTTTTTATTCATTTAAAGAGTAAATGTTATGATTATGCCCACTAACTACTGTCCAGGTATAACCATAAAACAGTCTTGGAACATGAGAACTGATTTGCATGAATCTAGACTAGAAAATGCACTTCAAGAATATATACATACTGCAATCATAAATGAGTATTCAGTCCACACAATACAACTAGGAATAGTCCAAAAGAAAGCCTTCCTAAATTTTGGGGAGTAGGCACTGGATCTTCAGCATCAATTGTTTCACTCCACAGATTTGCTTCCATTGAATCATTTCTCATCACTACCTAACCTCAGATTCCAATGTGTTCCATACTTCAATCAGAATGCAGTCTGCACACATCATTCTGCAAACTTTTTCGAAGTCTATAAAATATTTTAGCATGTCATTTTAAAAAAATGCAGTTATATTTTCTCTAATAACTTTAAACTATTCAATGTAATAAAATAGTTGATGTGTAATTTTCCTGTTGACTTATCTTAAGTATTAATTTTATATAATTGAAAAAAATAGAGAACCTTGATGTGTAAATTTCCCCCAAAATGGTCAGTATTCCTTGCTATACCACATACCTCCAGGTTTTTTTCCCAAGTGAATACTTGCCCACATCTTTAAAGTTTTTCTTGATTAAATAACCTGAAGGTACTAAGCTGACCCAGCAAAAAGAAAAGTCAGAACTTTAAGTCTCTATGTGTTACAAACAGTACTGAAACAGTTAGCAGAATTTTAAGTGTTTTACCAGATCACATCTATATGGAAAACCCACAAAGAGTTCTACAACAGTAATAATAAGGAACTGTTTTAAACCCACAGAAGCAAGGACTTTCCAACTGGGAATGAAGCACCACATTCAACCTGACCTAACACAGCAGGCATTCCAGAACATATGGTACCATAAAAACTCCAAACACTCAAATCAGTCCTCAAGGAAACAAGAAGAGCAAGAATGAGGGGTCATCTATTCCATTGTAGTATGGAGAAATTTCTTTTTGGTTGCTGTTTCCAAAGTTTCAGAATAAATCACACAGTGTCAGATTGAGCTTCAGAAGAGAACACTTACATAAGGAAAAATTCCTGCTGAACTACAATGTTACAGCAAGGCAAAGTTGTAATAAAAGCTTCTCTAATAGTAAGATCATTTGGTCAGTCTCACTACTCCCTCCTTTACACTAGAGAACAAATGAAATCTGTATAACTCCATCACAGAGACCCATGTTCTTGCCCATCCTCCCCAATATATAAAAACTTATTGATTACTATCAATTCTATTTTTAGCCTCCAATTTCTTTGTTGATAGTGTTTTAGTGGTACTACAAATAAAATTCACTAAAGTATATACCTTATTTTGGCAGATCTGATGGACTGATCTAGCATGAGCTTCCTGTATCACTGCTGTGCTGCAGCCTGCATTGAGGTCAAAAACTTCCAATGCTCGGTTGCTGCCAGCTGTAAGTACAATATCTGTACAGTTCTCTGTGTCAAAGTTAAACTTATCCAAAGGAACAAAAATATACAGACAGATAAAAATACAAATAAATAAATATATATACTAACTGTTTTGTATTTAATGCTCTATGAGCAACACCAAAAATCTTACAGCACTAAAAATTTATATCTAAGGATGATGTTCAAACATCAAAAAAAATGCAAATGTTTTTCTTTAGTAGAAAAGGAGTAGTAAATTATCAAATGCTACTTACTTTAACTGATGTCCATATCATAAAGCCCAAAGAACTACAAAGAAAATAAATACAAAGGATACAAGAATAAAACTCATTTACTGCTGAAAGGCTGGTAATCTCCATTGTTGATGTCATGGGAAATTTCTGTACCAATTTGCAAACACTCCTCTGTTTGTATCTGCAAACAATATCAAATGAATGCTAGTGTTAATGAAATAAATTATGATTTGTAGTCACCAGTAAACTCCCATTGGAATCACAAAGCAAATCAAAATGCTTTCTTTCATTATGAAAAATTAAAGCCACAGATCTTTTAGCTTATTGATGAACTCTATTAAAGAACTTGGCAACAAAACTCATTTAGATGAAAGCAAACATGATATTCCTATACAGAAGACTGATCTTCCATCAACATGAAACTCTAAAATAATCCTGTACGCATATTGAAAATGTTGAAAACAAGTCTGTAATGCACCTATGTTCAAAAAAGTAGATATGCCACTGATTTCAGTGTGGCATTTAATGTGCTGATGGTAGGGCAATCAGGAATAAAATTAAGAGAAAACAGTGAGGAAAGAGTAATTTCAACTGAGGGGAATAAGGGGCTGATCACACACTATCAAAGAAATTTTGTTTCCCAACATATACAAAACCTTTTAAGGTCTTGTGGGTTACCTGTCAGCTCCGTGCAGATGTGGAAAACATGCTAAAACCTCTAAAATGGCTTCAGACTTTTTTGTATTACACAACACAAAACTGTGTTGTTACTCAATCTGATTAGAACTCTCTCTTTACTGAAGTATATCCACATAGGCAACATGGATCTGTTCTTAAACAGAAAACATAGCTCCATGGATATGGACATGCATATGAATACGGATTTGTAAGGCAAGAAGAGGGTGATTTTCAGAGAAGTCACCTAAGGAATAGAGAGTTAAAAACAACTGTACTGGGTCTGCTTGAGGTGGAGCTAATTTTCTTCATAGTGGCTTGTATGGTGCTGTGTTTCAGACTTGTGACCAAAACCACGTTGATAACACACCAGGATTTTAGCCAGTGCTGGACACTGTCTGCACAGTGTTAAAATAATTCCTGCGTAACAGCCAGTATTATAGTTGCATTTTAGCACGTCTGTCTAATGAAAGTACAAAAGTCCATGAATGACATGCTTCTAGGAATCATTACTGTTTCTTTCCAGCAATGCTAAAAGTTTGCAAAATTGAGATCATTTGACAAGAGCAATGTGGTTATCAGCCAAATCAAAAGAAAAATGTTTAAAGACTTGCTTTTTCTTTCATTGTCATTCTCAAACAATGGTCTGCTGATCTTTTCAGATGGACATCAGAGCAGTGCAGTGATGGCACAGCAGAATATAAAGTGTTTTGCAATTTAATCCAAGGACATTTTGTCATTTCCACAAGTACTTTATTCAAATAAATCAAAAAATAAACTGCACTAGACTTCAACAGTGTGTTAGTTTATAACAGTCTAGTTTTTTTAATGAGCGGAGGAAGTCACAGAGGCAGCTTCTGGAAGATGAAACAACTCAAAGCTTACACTACGTCGGGCACAGAGCCAATCACTGAAGGCTCTGACGATAGGCAGCTTGTTGGCCCAATTAGAGAAGTTGGTAACTCCTCTGTGATGACATATTGAAGAAGGGAAAAAAATGTGTTGGTTTTTTTCTTCCAAAGGGTGATGAGGCAGACACCTGTGCCCATCCTGGCAGGGTGGGGGCTACTACTGGCCTCACACCGTCCGCAGGCTGCTGCCTCGATCACACGGCTTGAACTCTCTCTTCAAAGTTCTATTCAACATTCCCTTACAGTACTTGTTGGCTATCGGTCTGTGCCAGTATTTAGCCTTAGATGGAGTTTACCACCCACTTTGGGCCGCATTCCCAAGAAACCCGACTCCAAGAAGCCCTGGACCTGGCAAGCCAGGACCACCTGTGTGGTGCCAGCTGGGAGCACGTAGCCAGCAACAAAAACACAGCAAACAGTTCCCCAACACGGAGCACAGACGAGATCAACCTTTTCAGGGCTGTGAATCTCTATAAGAACTTCTCAATTTATAGACCTTGAGAACAATAATAACTAGGAACAATTTTCTTCTGAGTCAGAGAAAAAGAAAAAGTGAAAACACGTGAGGAGATCCAACATGGCAACACTGAGGTCAGTGAAAAGAAGGAAAGGGAGGAGGTGCCCAGGGCGTTGGAGCTGAAATTTTTTTCTACAAGCCATGGTGAAGACTATAATACAACAAACTGTTTCCATATAATTCATTAAGTGTATGGGGAATGCAGAGATCCACTCACAGCCCATGAGGAAAAGTGCTCATGCTGGAGCACGCAGATGCTGAAAGGTGTAATCCAGTGAGAAACTCAAACAGAGAGAGAAGACCATTGCCTCCAGAGAGGCAATGCTCTAGTTCTTCCAAACTAGAACAGCTTCTCCTTAAGAGTCTAAACCACAGGAACTAAACTGACCCATACTGTGCAGTTTAGGGAAGACTGCTAGGCCTGTGGGAGAGACAATTCTTCGTGAAAATTAGGACCACTCTAAAAAATTCACAGAAAACTAACTCCTGTTGGAAGGATCACATGGCACAGAAGAAGAAAGAAACTCCTTTCCCTAAGCATACCGAAGAAATATTTTTAGAAAATGAAACACTGACCAAAATCCCATGCTTTGTCTCCTTGCTGGTCTGCGGGAAAGAGGGAGGGGCTGGGAAGAAAATAAGTGTTCTAAAGGTTTATTTTAGTTCTCATTACCCTTTTTATTTTAATTCTGTTAATAATAAATTCTATTCTTTTTCAAAACTGTTTTATTTTTGAACCTGCTTTGCCTTAGAATGTTTTTTTCTCCCCAGTCCTTATCTCAAGTCATGAACCCTTTGTTACGATTCTTGTGAGTGCCTGGTGCTTTTAGCCAGTATCAAATCCACAACAAAAAGCAAATGATTTATCTCTATTTTTCAGTAAACCTACCCAAGCTAAATTTAAATAAGATGACAGTTAATAGGTACAATCTAATGAAGGCAGTATGAAGCTTCTTTTGGTCCAATTTATTTACCCTGCTAAGAGAGGCTGATTGAAGCAGTTAAGTTGCTCCCAAATGCAAGAACAACTGTTTGAGTTAGTTGAAGTACCTAGTTTTTACACTGCAGACTGCTACACAGATAAATACTTCACAAGTTATGGCCCAGGTAGAATTTCACATAGAAAGCAAATCAACCAAGAATAAACTGGGGTTCATCAAATACAAGTTATGAGAAAACTGAACCAAAGTAACAGAGGAGGGAAAATAGAAGAGTACCCATTATTTTTTTAAAAAGAGGAATTTTAGTATATTTAAGATTTATTTTTTTTGACACAGTGCATTTGCTGCATGTCCTATACATGTTCAAAGTGCAATTTATTTAAAATTCAGGCAGGCATTGTGGACACACTGAGCTGGACGCTGTACATTTGTTCTTGTCTCTTCGAAATTGAAGTTTATGTAGCATTTTGGGTTACCTTTTTATTGCTTTATGAATATCTCCATAAACTAAGAATTATTGAGTAAGACAGAAGGTAGGTAATCAGATTATGGAAGAAAGCTATTACATAATCCTGTCTGACCATTTAGTGTTTCAGTGAAGTTCCACATACCAGGGCCATGCCTCAATCCAGGAAAGCACTCCTATTCCTAAACATATTTAAGCTTGTACTTCGTATGTTTTTTCTGTGCAGCAGCAAAACTACCAAGGAAATAGACCAGTTTTTCCCATCTAAGGATGCAGCCCAATACTGTTTTAATGTTATCAGCAGACAGGACATGACATTCACAATATCAACTAAGACTTCAGAGTTGTAGCCCTAATTCTTTTTGTCCTTCTACTCAAAACTAAGATATTTTGCAAGTAGCTTTTACCATTTGTTCAGTTTTTTATCTTCTGTAATATTTTTGCCCCCTCAACTCACCTCACCACTGACAACATCCCAGATCAAACTGTACAAGTACTTTCACTGGTCTGTTTATGAGAAATGAGCTCACCGTTTTAGGTCATCCTTGGTTGTGTCTAGATGGAAACTTAATAGATGAAATTCAGCTCCACAACACAGCAATATAAATGTATCTATAAAATAAAACTGTGCAAAGCGTACATTCTTATGGAAGTTCTCTTTACCCTGAAAAATAAAGGAATCTATTAAGAATGGATTCAAGCATAAAAAATAGTTTTTGCCTGAGATTCCTGGTGTTAAGGCAGAGCCTCCCTCGTGTCATCCTTATCGTAGGCCAGGAGGTTAAACTACTACACAGTGGCCCTTCCTATTTTTGACATCTATTACTCTCAAAATAAAGATTTCATTCTGCTTAAATTAGCTGGCAGTAAATTTAATTGTGTCTTTAGTCAATTGAATCTGATACAATCTATCTTCATACTTTGAACTTCTTTTTGAATTGGGGAGTAGACTAAAGCCAAGCAGAGCTGAGCCAATGAAAATAGAATGTACCAACCAGACAATAAAACCAAAACTTCCAGACATGCCCACTAGCTTTGTTTTTTTTTTACCAAGGTTGATTTTTTGATTTTCCAAAATTATCATGAGAAAAACCCAATTTGAATTTGATGAAGATCACCCAGATCATTACATCAGCTGGAGTCACCATTCAATGGTTCTAGAAAATGGTTCTTTCTACAGAGCTTTTAAAATGGAAGTAGATGAAAGTGCAAAATAGTGTTCTCTGTGTCTAAACCAAAGGAAGTTTCTAATTACCAGAATTAGGGCAGGTTCCTTATTGCAGACTGACCAGACCCTTAAAGTTCTGTCTTCTGATGCAGAAACTAACCACTTCTTGTCATGACTCCAGCCAACAGAGTTAACTGCACCATCATGACCTAGTAAAATAATAATGGAAAGATAATAAAGCTCATTTCTTGCATTCATGAATTCCTCTGGAGTTAATTGTATTGTTTTAGTACAATTATGCACAGTGTTAAAATACATTCTAAGTACAGGTTCCAAATGGTTGGATTAAAACTGGTAACAGTAAACCAGCTATTGAAATTTTCTTCCACCATAAAACACATAAAAATATCTCACATTAATAAACAAACAAAGATAACTCCAACTTTAACTTTTCAAAGTTATTGGAAGAGAACTTTCAAGAAATATTCTTGAAATGAAATTTAAGCAAAGATTCAGTATTGAAAAAAGAATCTGAGTATTATATTATAATGAAATTTTATATTAAACATGATCTGGAAACCCCTTAAGACATTGAAAATAGTTGAAATACTTTATTTTCTTTATTAACCTTTTATTACTGAGCTAACTATTTTTGTCAAAATAAAATGAGTATGCCACTTCAATGGCTTCTTAAAAACAAGATTGTAAACTTACAAAGAAAGAACTTTAAAAGCCAGAAACAATATTCCAAAGCTAAAATTATTAATTTGATCTAACATTATATTGAAGTTGATCAAAAAGATCAAAAAATAACATCAACCAAATTTTACAAAGTTTGATACATGTTATTGCAATTTGTCAAAGTCTGATAAATTTCATCTAGCCTTAAAACATTCAAAGTTCTTATGCTGCCCTCTTGTGCACATTTCATCTTTAGTCAACTGAAATTTTATATTAAAAAATAGTTTGCTTTAAATACAGGAGAGCTATTATATTTATCTCAGCAATTGAGATATTTCATTTTGTAGACATATGTCTACAAAAACTCTTATAAATTAGATATTTTAATTCCCAGTTACCAAACAGCTGCAAAATTTTCACCAGAAAACTGCACAGGTACTGCACAAATACACATGTGAGTATTATTCTTGTTTGGTTTATAACAAAAAGCTTTATTTAAAGGCTTTGATTTTCTAAAAACCAAAACATAAATCAATCAAACAAAAACAAAACAAAACAAACAAACAAAAAACCAAACAAAAAAAAAAAAAAAAACAAACCAAAAAAAATAAAAAGAAAGAAAGAAAACCACAACAGAATATATAGAACAGTTTTCCAAAGTAGTAAGGAACCTGAGAAACTTTAGGAAAATCTAAGGTTTGGAAAATTGGAAGAGCCACAGAAAAAGCTTAAGAATCTCTGCACTCCAGGCCCCTCAGTCCCCAAAGCACACTGAAGGAGATGCCAGCTGGCTTGAAAGAGCCCAATAAGATTTAAAGCAGGCATTACTCAGGGTTCCCCAGTCCTGGAGCAAATTGAGAATAGCAGCTGCTTTTGTAAAAAGACTTCTTCAAAAAGGCCCTGCTGGCTGTAACTCTTTACAGCTGTTCCACGTTACCTGCACTTCACTGCAGGACACAGACACCTGAAGAACCACCACTGAAGAAAAATGCAGAACTACTTAAAACTGTAACTGAATCTTTCAGGGAACAAGACTGCATAAATTAGGCTTACAGCAAAACTTTTTTTATACCATTCCTCTGATGCTATCTTATAAAACCATGACTTTTGATAAGCAGCAATTTCAGATATTAATGCTGCCTTGAAATTGAATTTTTTTAGCAGAACAGACACAATTTCCATTTCTTGAAAAAAAAGAAAATTTTACATTGCCATTGATTGCAGCCCTGAGTAAGAATAATGCATCATGGTTTTTCATTAAAACACATATATTATGACGTATAAAACACGAGCATCAAAAGTAGAAAGTAAGCAAGCAGGTGACTACGTGGTAATCTGAACTGCACAGAAGAACTGTGTGAATGAAACAAGCAGGCAACTAATGGTTTGTGGTTCCTACTGCTTTGCATTACTTTATCTGGCAGTTCAACATTTATGTTGCTTTTGAAAAGAACTACATGCACAGTAGAATGTGGTTTACATTGTTTTTCAGACTTGTGCATCATTAAAAAAAAGACAAAAAGGACTAAAGGTATCAATTAAATAAATCAGAGAAAAAACTTAAGAACTTGCTATTGTAGAAGAAAAAGACTCCATTACTCTATCCACAGGGCATGTTTTCATCAATTTCCTTACACAAGAAGGAGAATATCAGTAATGTTGCCTCCTTAATATCACAGCTTCTTCCAGTAAATATAATTAAAATTACTCAAAGAGAAAAACTGTTTTCACAAACCAGTTGTCAGAGTTATTTACTTAAAAATAATTCTCTAAAACGTCTTTAAGTAGTCAGGTTTTAATACTTGTTAGAGTCAGCTTGTAAAAAACATTCATTTTCCATTATGAGCTTTCACAGAAAATTCATTTAGCAGGACTGATTTAAAGTCATAACATTTACTGTTATTAAAAATTTAACAGATTGTTCCTATAGAAATTTAGACATAATCTGGTGTTTAAAACTCATTTAAAAGCCTACATGTTTACACATAAAGACACTTCTGTAGTTATGGATTTCTTCACAGGAATAGTCCCTCTTTTTTTAGATGGTTATTCTTTATAAGTCTGGAGTTGCAAAGCAAACACATCTTTTGCCAAGTCATGACAGCCAATTTTTGGCTAATAAACTATAAGAATATACTACTACAGTATACACATGCCTTATTATTGCAATATATTGCCTTTATTGTTTCTCTTTAATACTGTAATACCCATCATGATGAAGATTTCAATACATATCATAGAATGCTTCTTACCTCACAAAAAAAATGAGAAATGGGAACACCTGGTCATCAGTTTAATTCCAGGACAAAATTAAGCAATTAGAAAAATAAATTTTACATCTTGAAACATCAGTACTCCCTCTCTCCTGTTCTCAGGATGATGTGAGTGGAATCCATGCCAATTTAGATCAAATTCAATCATACACTATATCTTTAATAATATAACTCAAAAATTTACCTGAAAAAACATTATGCACATCAGTGAGCTTGGAATTGAAAATCAGCACAGTTTTGTCAGCCAGGCCACAAGCCAGCAGCTCTCCATCCCCTATAAAGAAGAGCATCTAATGATTTACATTTGAAAGCAAAAAGGAGCTTATGTGCTACTTCTTTAATCTTAAAAAACACATATATCACTACAACAAAACAAAAACCAGATATTCATATCATATGTTTAACACAGATTTTGTAGGAACATCACAAATTAGTGTTGCAGAATTTGGTGTGATTTTGTAGGCAATTCATTTCTTGTCCTGACATATTCTCTAAATAACAAAATCTTTTAACTCAAACAAAGAGCCCTCTGAAATTTTTGCTAAACTGTGATTATTTAAGCCTGTGTGTGCATGCATGGGTGTGCAAGAGACAAAGAGAAAAAGAGAAAAAGATGTTTCTTCCTCAAACTAAAAGACAATTTATTAGTAAATGTATTAGTAAAACAGAGAGATGGCTGGAATATATTTTAGCAAAGTTACTGATTGCATCTAATTGCTTTTATTTCCTGAGGGTGAAAGTTGTTCTTGTCCTCTTGTCTCTCTATTTTATAAGTCCAAAATACTTACAAAGATTTAATTTTTAAATATTTTGGAAGTATTTTGGCTTGCAGGGTGTACATTGACATAATTATATACTGGGTAGAATGCTTGATTGCTAATCTAGGAAGTGCTTTCTGCTTGATCATATTTACATAGGAACTGACTAAACCTATTGCAAGAGTCATTTATCCAAAGCAGTTAAGAAAAATGCCTCTCTTTGGATCACACAGAAGAATTTCCTTTTTAATATTTTAATTTATAAAAATTGAAAAATATTTATATAAAAAATAGGAGTATTCTGAGTATTTTGAAACCAAACTTCAGTTTTTAATATACCCTAATGACATGAAGTAAATATGTCAGAAAATAAATTCCTCAGTGAAAGAACTCTTAATTTTCAAGTAGTAGTGGGGAAGTTAAAGAATAAACTCAAAAAGATACAAGACACAAAGTCAGAAATAGAATCCTTTTGCATATGTAGTAACAGCTTTCATGGTTTTGCAAGATAAAAAATTATGATAAAAAAGTATGTGGTATTACCGGAAAGTTTTCTGGGAATTTATCCACAGTAAATCCACAATTTTTAGAAACTATGCCACACAAATTTGGATTTCTTTCTGCACACCGACACAACTGCATTTTTTATAAAGCCTGTACTTACCAGAATATTGAATACAAAAAATTGGGGTTGGTCTACAAGTAACAGATATCTCTTTCCCATATTTGATTGGAGGATAACTTTCCAATGGATATTCTTTATTTTTACTTCAAAGAAGGAAAAAGGAAAGAAACCAGTACATCTTTATTTCAGTTGTGAAATAATTGTGCTTTAGGAACTATTCTAAACATTTTTACATAAATATTTGCTGGAAAAAATAGGTCAAATCCAAGGTAAGTGCCAAATTAATTTTAAATTGTCATATTTAAACTACTCCTATCACTGAGAGTTGTGAACTCCTGAGATCAAAAAAATTAAGTCTTGCAAAAAAATTAAGTTTCCGAAGTCACATGGCTAACAAAAGTATTTAAAGAATGTAAACTCTACCTTGTTTACAAAGACCTTGTGACAAAATTCAATCTTAACTAAAAAAAGCAATTTAACTAAAAACCCACACAAAACTTAAAATACTAAGTAGCTTAACCGATATAAAGCAGTGCTAAATCAAAGTTGAAATTATCTGATGTACTCATGTAAGGGTTCCTATGTGTGCAAGGTTTACAAAAACTTAGTCTTGAGCTGTTAATGGGTTTTTTAACATTTTAACAACTCTTTTAAAATGAGAAAAATTATGGCATCAATTATTCTTTACTTTCATGCTTGTACTACATAAAGAAAATACTTTAATAACGGTAAAGAGAAAAAATGTGTGCAGTATCCCCATTTAACATTCCACACAAATTAACATGAAAATGCCAGCTTTAGAAAAACATTTGTTCTTTATGACCAGTGATAAAGATTGCACTGGTCAAATTGCACTATTACACATACTCTGTTTAAATCCATTGAAGTAAATTTGCATTAACTTAAAGTAACAATATTTTAGGGGTGAATGAGGGACATGATCTGAAATCACTTCTCCCTGTGCCACATCCAGTTATTTTTCTGGCTAGAACTGCAGCTTAAGAACGTGTTGGAACTTAGCTTCCAACCATATTTAGCATCTTTTCTTCCTACCAACAAAAATCTAGGAAAAAAGGCATAATATTTTCTTTTATATGAAGTACTCCAATTTAATTCATAGTCTGATAAACCAAATCACTTGCTGCAGTGATAAATTTTATATCAAATTTACCAAGCCTTTTAGTTCTATTGACAACCCTTACTAAAAAGTTCCAATGAGAGAAGCAGAGACAAACCATATTTTCAATAGAACTGTAATAAACCTTCTTTTAATTTATTCCTCCTCCAATGGAGTTATTAGATTACCTACCATTTGCAGCTGGTCTTCCACTTTGATACCTCTTTTTTTTTCAGGTTAGTATTTGGTGAAAACATGGTCATTCTACGAGAGAGAAAACAGACTCTCTTATATGAAACATTAAACATTGCGTGGGAAAAACAGCTTTTCTTCAAACAAAAGCAATCCTACTTTTTTTTTACTATTTACATCTATGGGTAGTGTCGTCAGTAGATAAGGGAATGTAGACTTTGATGGCAATATAAATGTCTAATATTCTTATGCCTGAGTTTCCACCTTCATTTCTGTGAGTTATTTGTTGAATAGCACATTCTGAAGGTCGAAATCCATAAAAATACAATTCCCAGACAATTCTTTGAGCAAGCTGAAGAAACAAGAGTCTAGTCAGATGAAACAATCATGACATCAAATATGGATTTCAAAAAGAAGTTGACCAATTACCAGAAGCTGTGAAAATTTTGGTTTACAATATGTTTTTAAAATTCTTTTCTTTGATAACATCATAACTGTTTTTCACAGGTGATTAATTTCAAAGTCATGAGACCACACAGTTATATTAGGTGAAAAAATATCACATACCAATAAAACAGGGAAAATAGTAATATTTCTACTCACCGTGGTGCTGCTGTATATCCTGACGACTTGATTTTATTATGGAAAACCAGTGGTTTATCTTTCACTGTGCCCTTCCCTCCTGTAGCAAAATAATTTAGTTTACATTAAAATGGTTTTTTAATAATATATTTTTACAGTTAAGGTAGACAGGCTTGCACAATATAAATACTTGATGCTTCCTTTTATTATAAAATATTTATTACAAATCACTCTAAAATTACAATAAGCAAAAAAAGGAAATAAATGTAAACTGTTACATTGTATTGCAGCCCTCCTACAACAATATGAATGAGGAGGAACTTCTTTAAACTTTGAAGTAGAAAGAATATTGTTCTAAATCACTTTATTGCCAGTTGTTCACAAATGTGGTTTCTAACTGCCTCCGCTTATAGACTTTGTGTGCATTAGCTATAATGTATTCACACCCTATATTTGGAATAAGGGAATAAGGAATGCATGTAAAGGTTATTAACGAGCTGACTGGTGTGTACCTGTAAGTATTTGTGTTCCTACACAGCTAGGGCATGGGCAATGTCTGTATGCCCAATGCTGTACTAGGAAACCCGGAGGTACCCCTCAGCCCCAAACTGAAGAGGAGTATTTCATATCAGCAGAAACAAACTAAACAAATAGACATTGTAAACGCCTACAAATAAATGTTGCATCTTGTTGATGTTCCCAGGGAAAAAACTCAGATGCATTGGGACACATTTACCTATGCTGAGGGTAGAAGTCCCTTCAAAAGCCACTATCCTTTCTCTGTGCAGCAATGAGGCACAAAAAGGTCCTTCTTGAGAAGCTCCCAGTACCACAGGCCTCAAGGGACCAAAGGATTTCATTACAGCACTTATTGATGTGATCATGACATGTCAACAAAGGCAGCACAGTTGTCAGTGATGGGTGCCCAAGACAGCCCGGAATTCTAGCTAAAATGCTGTGGGTGTATTCTGAAGATACCATAAACCCCCAGAGATATAACCTTTGACATTCTAATGGGCACAGTAAGTGCAAATGGTGAGGATGAAATCACTTTTTTTTTTTTTTTACTTTATTTTTGCTAACCAAAAAAAGCTACAAGTTCTTCAATGGCAATTGGAAGTCAGATCTTCTCTTTTTTTAAGCAGTAGAATATTGAGGCAAAAATTAACTTCCTAAACATCCAGTATTGGCAAAAGATTATTCAGAGCAATAAAATATATCAAAACATCTCTTTGGTATATTTCATAACCCAACTTAAGAAAGAAATGACAAATGATACACAAAAATTTACTGCATGCTATGGAAAAAGAATGACTTCTGAAAATGTGAATATTCTACACTCTAACACTTTCAAAATCCACAGAAAGTTCTCAGACAATGGGTTTTGAAAGAAGAAAAATACTTATAACCATAATTTTCAACTACAATTACATTAATGATGTACATGTATGATATGAAATCATCACACATGATATGAATTACATGAATGATTACATGTATGATATGAAATATTAATAGAAGTGTAAAATTCTTCTTACTGAAGTAAAAATATAATGCAATATATATTGTTTTAAAAATTAACATACTGATTGTATTAGGCACAAGACAGCTGGGAAATTAAAAATATAACTTATTAAAAATATAACTTTATTAATTTATTTCAGGATTGGTTTGTACTTACCAAGTTTTTTACTAGAAAGTTCTTTCATGTTTTTCTTTAAACCTTTACACAATGGAGAATTTGCCAATAAAGTACACCTAAGTTACAAAACCAAGCACAAAAAATTGATCAATGCAATGGACAAAAATGTCAGATTAGAAAAGGTGCCAAAACTCCTTTTTAGTTATTTTTCTGCTTATGTGTGTGTACATGTGCAGCAGCAATGAGATTTTAGTGAAAACAAGTTAGGCATAGTGGATTAGTTATCAGCTCAGATACCCATCAGCACTAACAAGCCTTGACCCTGACTCGATTCACAGACCACAGTCTTTATATGTTGGATCCCAGCTTTGTGCATATTAACTGATGATTTTATTATAAGCACTGAAATCTGCACTTCAGTGTATAATGCAGGGGTTTTATCATCTTCAAGATGTCAGCATTTTCTCATAAATAATTTATAGGGACATAAAGGACAAGAAAGTAATCACCAGCAGAGATTCATCATGGGCAAGTCATGCTTGATCAATTTGATAAACTTGTGTGATAAAATGAGCGGCTTGGCAGATGAGAGGAGAGCAGTGGATATTGTCCACTTTGACTTCAATAAGACTTTCCACACTGTCTCACATAAGACCCTCACAGAGAAGCTGATGAACTATGGTCTGGATGAGCACACAGTGCGGTGGATTGAAAATCAGATGAAAAACCAGGCCCAGACTGTGACGATCAGTGGCTCAAAGTCTAGTTGGAAAGCAGGAACTAGTGGAGTAACCCAGAGGTTATAACTCCATTCCATATAATTCCATGACTATAATTCCATTAAACATCTGCACTAATAATCTGGATGAGGGAGCAGAGTGTATCCTCACCATGTTTGCTGATGATTCAAAACTGAGAGGAGTGTCTTAAAGAGCAGAAGGTTGTGTTGTCATCCAGGGTGACATTTACTGTCTCAGTAAATGGGCAGACAGCCACCTTGTGAAGTTCAACAAGGGGAAAGCAAAGTCCTGCAGCAGAGCAGGAACAAGCCTGTGCAGCAGCAGAGGCTGAAAGGCAGACTAGAGACAGGCTCTATGCCCAGTGCCCAGCACCAGGACAAGAGGCCATGCACAAAACCTGAAACACAAGAGGTTCCCTCTGAACACCAGGAAACACGTTTTCACTGTGAAGGTGACTGAGCATTGGCACAGGCTGCCAGAGGGGTTTGGTGTCTCCCTTCATGGAGATATTCAAAAGTTGTTTGGACATTGTTACGGGGAAATGACTCCAAGTGGCTCTGCTTGAACAGGGTGGTTGGACAAGATGACCTGAAGAGATGCCTTCCAAACTCAGCCATTCTGTGATTCTGTGATTTCTCCCTCTCTATTTAACTAAAGCATGATAGGAAAAGAAATAAAATCAAACCATGTCAACAACTAGCACTGCAGAAAACTTTATGACACACTTTAGTGCCAGATAAACAAATTCATAATCCAACACGGAGAAAAAACATTTAATTATTCTGTACCTGGCAATAACTGATAGACTTTTCTCATTTCCACATGGGACAAAATCACTGCGCTGAGTTCTCACCAATGCAGCAAGGTTTACTTCCAGCACAGCAATCATATCTTCAAACATCGAGGTGACCAAACATAAAACCTGCAGCAATTATACCATAAATTAGCATTCCATTTATTTCATAATTTATGTACAAAAAAGTAACACATTTATAAAGAAAATGAAATCAATTTCTGAAATTTTTAAAAATTAGTCAAAAATATCCATGGATTTAGTCCTGAGAAGCATTAAGTTGTAAAGAGTGGTTAAAGCTATCCTTCAAAAATACACCTATGTTGCTTAAATGTGTTTTAAAAAACTTACATACATAACAGTGACAGAAATTCCAACACCTCCAACACTAGAGACAGTTTTGCAGTAAGAGTTGGGAGAAAAGTACACATGGAAGAAAGATTGGTTTCAGCAACATGATGAGAACATGTTAAGAACTGAATTTAAACAAAATCATTCTCTAAAGCAAAAGACTTCTAGGTTAAATATCTAGCCTGGATTGGGCTTACATCTGTAGGAAAACTGCAACATCAAAAATGGAGTATACAGACAAAAATACTTTCCATTTATTTAAAATCATTTTTAGTGACTTTCAACAGAAATTTTCTCACAACCCAAATAGTTTTGACAGATCTTTTAGAAGGATTCAGAAGTAACACATCCTAACATTTGTTTGAAAAAGAAGGTATAACAATATTTATATCTTTTTTTCCCCTAAAAGATTTCCTCTGCTTCTCCAGTGGTCATTCTTGACATTCCAGGTACACTCTGAACACTGTAAAAATTCACCTTTTCCTTATTAATCACTTTAGACTGTATATAAGCTGTGAGAGCTTCAAACTAGCAGATTCCACAGTGAAGAATCAGCCCTCTTCAGAGACATTGTTGTGTAATTCAGATTAAATTAAAAAATCGGTACAATAATCTGTCAGCAAAATGTCTAATTAATATTTATTGAAAATTACTGGAACTGTTAAAATTATTAAAGCAATGTTTACTGCATACTCATCTTTTGATTAGCTGCCTTCCTTGTTAATGCACATGATCTGGCAATCCGAATGCTGAGGTCACTGTAATCTTTACCAACAAGAACATAGTGCTATAAAATAATATCTGCTTTTCCAAAGAAAAAAATCTATCATCTCTAAGACACACACACAAAAGTTACTCATACTAATTTGACATGACCCTAATCCACTGTCTTCTAGCTTACCCTCAAATTATAATGGAGTACAGTAACATTCCTTGTATTTAAGACTCACAAAGTGCAAAATTGAATAAAAATTCATTGCTAGCCACTACACAGATCTAGTGCCAACATGTCTTCTGAGAAAAGTCACTAGGGCCAGGAAAACATACAAAAACTATTAGGAAAAATCCATTTTTAAAAAAACATTTGGTTTCTATTGTATTATGCTATTTCACAACCTAATTCTGACACTATTTATGTCAGATAACAAAAGAAATCACATCGTGGTGTAATCAGCTATCTTATAAACATACCTCTGTAAGATAAAAAAGCTTCTAATTCAAAGTTTGCCAAATTAATTATTAACAGGCCAGTAGAGGTTCCTATCCAAAAATAGCTAGTATGCGGGGAAGAATATCTATTAAAACAAAGAGAAAAAAATAACTGAGTAGGATAAAGAAGCTTTTCTTGTTACCATACAACAAACAGCAATTGGGTTTTCTAATACTCGTTATTCCAGCTTCTGCAAGCACCACAGAGTAAACAAACTGGTCACAATTTCAATCAACACCCTAACAGAAGAAATACATTATCAAGCATAAGATAATTGTAACAAAATAACAGTTGTCGTTCTCAAAAAACTAAAACTGTTTTGATGCCACAATAAATAAAAATTTACTTCAACATTTTAATAAATTTTCCAAATAGGAGTCAGTAGACTTATCAGTTTTATTTGTAAAATCAGACCACAGGAGTTGAAGTAAGGATATGGAAAAATATGAAGCAGTAACTTGGTATGAAAAACTCACCACAGTGGCTTAGTGCTATTTTTATTAAAAACAAAACAAACAAAACAAACAAACAAACAAAAAAAACCTCCACAAATATATACAGTCAAATATGTTAAGAAGCAGACTGGAATAGACAGTTTCAGTTCTGGGTTTTGATACTTTAACTTGATAGAAATAGTTTTATTTGTGGCTCGCACTACTTTCACTACGACAGTAACAGACTGATTTAATTTGCAAATTCTTTGAATTATTCATAAAGAAGTGTCACTGTCAAGTTATTATGAACACCATAAAGTGATATATCCAGGAAGTTTACCTCATTCCTACTTTACAATAATAAAATCCACTGTGATGAGACTGCTCAATGTCAAAAAGCTTAGGAAAGTGTGAGATGTCTAATTTTGGACATCAGTATTCCAAAAATGTTTCATTGTTGCTTTTCATTGCAGGCAGGAAAAGCAGTTTATTAGGGATTTATCAATTGTTCAGGCAAATCTGAACCAGCTGCTGAAACTAACACATTGTATTTAAAAAATAAATAAAAAAAAAAATTATAAATACAAAACTCTCAACCCAAAAGATAATGGAACTGAATTAATATAAGATTTTAATGGCTGTGGTTGTTTATGAGCAGAACAAAACCTTCAACAGCAATGTGATAGCTGAAAGAACAAATAGACCTTAGATGTACAATGTGAAGCAATAACATGTGGGTATGGGAAAGTGATGTTATCTCAATTCAGAAAATTATTTCAAATAATATATTACTGTGTATCCATTTCAAGCAACCATGTCCCAAAAGGGGACTGAAAAATAAATGAGATTGAGTTTCAGAAGATGTCGAGAGCAAATGCTAAAAACTTGACATAAAACATGCCTTATACAAGGTACAAACTATTTTGTCCACAAGTGCAGAGGTAACTTGTTCATGAGCTGTTATTTGCTCTTCAATGAGAGAAATTGATAGTTGGATAGCACTGGACTATCAGAGTAGAAAAACATACTAAAAGCCTGTATATGAAAAGAGAGTAACTCAGACTAGAAGTAAAATTGAGTGAGTCAGTTCCTGGAACAACCTCACTAGTGACAGGGTGTGTTCTTTATCTGCAGAAAACATGACATCTTTGAAAGTTCAAATCAAACCTATAGTTTTGATGAAGACAAAGTTTTGAAAATTTGAGAGTGATATTATACAAGCAATAAGACAGACTGTAATAATTCATCATCTGGTCTTCAAGTTCTGTCGCTGCATTAAAGTATGTCTGAGATGTGCATCATAAAAATCACCACTCCTTCCTCTCAATGGTGGTACTGCTAAATATGCAGGCATCATGAAAATAACTGTTAATTATTACTTAAATTTGACATAAAGACAACCAAAATCATCCAGGACTGTTGGATATTTTTTTCTTTGTTTATTAAATGTTGTTTGTATATCTAACCAGAGATTAATCGGTTCCATCTGAATAACTCACCACAGAGTAAAGGTTAGGACAAGAGTTTTATAGAACATGGTGTGGCTGAGAAATTTATCCAAGTGACAATCATAAATTACAACACAATCAGGTTGTTCTTTGAGACAGTTCTTATGGGAGTGTGTGAACAGGTGCCTGATAACAGGGTTCAACTTCTCTTCAGGAAAGAAATGCAATGTAAGGGTTAATTCTACCTGGCTAAGCAATTACATGGAAACGAGTAAAGTGATGACAGATGAGTAAAATGACAGAAGTTTGACTGGAGCAGGTTATGTAGTTCAGAAATTATTTAAATTTGTAAGGCAAACCTACACAGTCACACAGTGGCTGCAGCAAACTTTTTTTTTAGGAAAGAAAATTCAAAATAAATTTGATTTATTAATTACATTTTATCTCATCCTCTCTCATCATCTGGTATCAATAATGGCTAAAGTGGATATTCTCAATGACACTTTTATAAAATTATTTTTCAGAATAAAAGCCAGTTTTAACTTTGTATCAACTTGTGTGTATTATCCTCCTAAGAGTAGGCCACCAAAACTTGCAGATCACTAAAAACATTATTTGATTTTTCTACTGCATTTCTCAGAAAATACTAAGTTGCAGTGAAAATAATTAAAGAACCAGTAGGAACCCCTAGTAATAAATTCAAGCCAAATACTAGGTGGTATTTTAAAGGACTTACCCATTTTCTTCATTAGGGAAACATACAGAAAAGTCACAATGTTCAATTAAGATGATAGGCAATGATGTTTCCACTGATCCTTCTGGTCTCATGTTGTCTGTTTTGGAAACAAAGCTTGGAATTATTTTGCCCTTCACCTAAGAAAGTCAACAATACCAGCTATCAAAAAAACTAAGAAACAAGAGAAACAGATAGGATTCAAGAGAGAATGTGTAGCAGTAATGAAAAACTAAGACCACACTCAAGAAACTTCTATTTCAAAAGATGGATAAATCCTAAGAGCCAGCTTTCCTTGTTATTATGTGGGGTTTTTTTCAAATACCTAGAGACAAAATCCAAAGAGCCTATTTATGGACTGAAAAGGAGTTTGCAGATTTTAGGTGTTTTCACCTCAAGAAGTGACACTGAAGGCCATATTCCAACAATCCTTAACTATGCTGGGTGTCTTTCCATTAGCCTGACACTAAAGTTATAACATAATCCAAAAACAGGATGAAAATCCACCTAGGTTCCCCGAGGAGTCCCTTATCCATTCTGCATGTGCAATTCACACTCAAGAACTATTAGCATTAAATTCAGCATTAGGAACAGACATTACATCACTATCTTTCAAACATGAAAGTGAGATCCATAGATTTCAAATGATAACAAGGAATTCAGCAGTCTTTCTCCTTACGTTAAGACTTTAGGATTATGGAAGCAGGACCACTAGGCAGGAAAGAACACAACAGTCATTGATCCAGAAAAAGATCAAGCGAGGGAAACAAGATTGCCCTTTCCCTAAGAAAGCCACAGCAGTGCTGAGGGGATGGGCATTTACACTGGCACCACACCAGGGAGAGGGTTACCTCCTCCTGTACCAAGGCTGTCAGCTGCTTCTGGTGATCCTGAGGCAGAACAAGAGAACTCTCAAACCAGTCTGATATCAGGGAATCACCCTGCTGGGGTTACCAGGGCAGTCTTTAAAAACTTATATGTACTCCATATTATACCACTAGAAATATCACAGCCAGAGAAATATCGTTTCATGAAGGCACTGGTATGGATTAAAAAAACTAAGAAAAAAAAAAAAAAGAGCTTCCTAAAAACTTCAAAGGTAACTGAGAAATGGTACTCCATTTAGACTAATTTTTCAGCAGTGGTTCTGTTCTCATTGAAGCTTTGGACAATTAATTCAATAAAAAAACATAATGGTGCAAAAAATGCAATGTTTTATGAACAAATGCATTGGCCAAGAATTTATTATATACATTGATGAATAATTCCTTCCAGATAAACCAATACCCAACTACATATCAGCTTCAGTAAGAATTCCATGCCACAGTCTAAGACTTGTAAGTCTATCACTTACAATAGATTATCATGATATAAAAAGCACACACTCAGTCGCCAGTAACAACTACACTGTGCCATAAACAGCATTCTAGGAACATTGTGCTACCTATTTCTTTGCCAGATTTCCCCAGTTTATTACAGAATTTCTCTTGTTCTTTCTTTAAGTCGATATGTGCTATGCAACGATAATTATGATCACTGATTAAACTGAAGATCCAAAGCTGCAAGAAAAAGAAAAAGCAATTGCAATAACATTTTGACACTAAATACAAAGCTAGCATGAATACAAACTGGAGGTAATTAGTGGAGGTAATTAATGAACTTTTGTATATGGCATCTGACCTTGGACAAGAACTTCAATTATATTTTTCTAAGATTATTGAAGGTAATCAAAGAGAATGTATTCAAAATTAGAAAAGGCAGCAATGATCAGTTTGAACTGTACAAATTGCCACATGTTTATGTGTTTGAAAAAAACTCCTAATTGTAGACTATTTGCCACAATTAAAAATCACAGGTAGCATGCATGTAATTGCTCACTGGGTCATGTACATGGATTTCATTTATACCTTTCTCATTTTAGACACCACTATAGTTAAAGCTTTAATTTTCTTCAGAATTACTGAATAGTAACACTGAAGAAAAACAGATGGAAAATATCATGTAAATATATTCTTACCAATAAGGACGAGGAGAAATGGATATTCACATTTACCCCTTTTATTTTAGAATTACAACATGCCAATCCCAGCCTCTTCCATTTATTGTCATGCATGTTTTTGTTTTTTTTTTTTTGGCCAAAATCGGAGAATCCTAATTTTGAACTTTTTTTTTTTTTTTAACAGATATATTTATAGCCTCTCAGTGTATTCTTACATAATCACTGATTGTGCTCTTGAAAATTTTCCTGGTTTTCAGGAAAAAGTTTCTGTTTTTTAATAGAGGTCTTACATACCATTTATGGTTTACATTCAAAACAGTGAATTATGCTTATTAAAAAAACTCTTTTAGCAGTTCAAAACACTTAGGCAGTTTGTGAACCTTCTTTATAGACAGAAACATTAATAACAGTTGACTCTTGACACAGAAACTGTTTGATGGACAATGCTTACCTGCCCCTCAGCACATCCAGTGATAATTTGTTTGTTTTCTTCATCAATTAGCAGACTTAGCAAAGGAAATGCTGCTCAAAAAAGAAAGACAAAAGTATTTCTAGAGTAGACAAAAATCAGATGCTTAATTAAAATATATGATTTAAAATTGCATCTTCCTATTCATAAAGACAGGGGAAAAGCCTTTACTGCAGTTTCACTGGATGCACAGTGCTTCGTGTGCCCCAGCCTTTCTGCCGGTCACCCAAGCTGCCAGGGCAGTGGTTTCCTGCACCTCTCACCCAAGCTGCTGTGGCATGGTTTTCAGACTTGTTTATGAAAGTGCACTAAAACTATCCACTGAGAAGCAGACTTCAAGGAAAAAATATTTACTGTTGGTTTTAAAGGATAATATGTTTACTGCTACCTAGTCTACTAGAATTATTTTCACTAAATCAACCTAAATCTTCTATAATAATCATAGATTATTATTTAAAGATAGGAGATTTTTGCTGTGAAAAAAAATGCATTTAAAACCAGAAAACTTACATGTTATTATTCCTGACTGATATATTAGCTGGCTGGTAGAATAGTCCCACACCTTTAGATTAAAAAAAAAAAAAAAAGATATAAAGAAAATATAAAGATGGGTACTTTCTTAGATGCCTACAGAAGACACAACTTTTAACAGCCATCACATGGTGAAAACACAGAAATGCAGCCACTGAAAGTGATGTTCTTAGGAAAGAATTTTTTTTCAGCACCTGTTTCTAACTATGAAGTGTTTTGTTTAACTGATAAACATCCCCGGTGAAAAGGGTGAAACTCACATGATGTGGATACACAAAGTATAATCGTTGCTTAGATTGATCTCAGTGATTTTAGCTAAATTTATGAAAAGGCATACATGAAAAAGAAAGAGGAGAGGGCTGCATTGCATACAATAACCCAATCCAATATTCCCAAAAGGTAAAATTCAGATCAATGTCAGAAGTCTCAAAGGGAAATGTTTTCCTTCAGTTCAGCATACCTGAAACACCTCAGTTGCAGCCATATGGATCAAAATATTTTATTTCTACTTTCCAGATGATAATAATCACTGAAATTAATACTTACCTGGAAAGTTTTGAATATAAAAAACTTGCATTGTTCTTTTAAAATGAGTAATTAATTTTTATTATGATTTTCCAAGCAATTCTAAGAACAATGTTCTTATCTCTATAAAATCAAATATGTTCTTTACTTAATCTTCAAAACATATTTAATGGGTAATAGATAAGATTACTTCACATATTCACTATTCTTTTCTAAGTTCATCTCCACAGTTTCCTTGCCTTAAAGGTTCTGTCTTCTGACACTGATATGAGCATATTTTTCTCCCATGTGCAAAACTCAGCAGCAGTCACCGGAGCCAAGTGGCCATCCAATTCAGCTAGTATAGCTTCATTCTGTGATTAATCAAGTCAAAAATAAAAACAGAATAGACTTCAACATAAAATTGACAAGTAAGTGTTTTAATAAGCAACAACTGTTGCTAATCATTGTCAGATGTGTTTTCAAAGTAAAATTCAGTATGATTTTTCTTATTGAAACTGAAGCTCTGTATACCATCCTGCTGGCAAAGCCACTTCACATTACATTTGCTTCTTCAGACTGAATGGTACAGGAATAACTTTTCAGATGACTTAAGAATATTTTCTACTTCTACGTTATTGAGGTACTGTTTCATTTCAATTCCTTAAACCCAGTCTTCTATCTGATATATAATGTTTAATCAAGCATCAGTTCCTACCTATTTTATGACACAAAATTAATGTTTTTGCTTAATTTTACTAACATTTCTGTATCATGATTTTATTTGAAAGCGAATAAGTAAAAGAAATATCATGGCTACAAAGTATGGTATCTCACCTTTGCACTTAAAATGTAGATCTGATTTCCAGCACATACTGCCACTTGTTGATCATCTGGGCTAAATCTTATATGAAGCACCATTCCCAAAAGAGTTCCTATAACAATTCCTCGAGGTGTAAACCCTGCAGCAATTGTATTGTTAATAAGACTCAATAAAATACAAAAATCTGGAGCAGTGACATCCCTAGAAACTTCGCATAGCAGTTACTAATCACAGAGCATTTTCTGTCGGGAAGATGTACAGACAAACACACTGTTTAATTACACCAGGGTATTAGAAAGAAAAGTATAGAACTATGCACCACCAGAATTCCTCCATCTGCCCTGTCACCTAGACATGATCTGGTACTCTTTGAGATATCAATAATTCCCATCAAATCATGCTTTCATGCTTCCATTGGAGATTGCCAGGGAAAAGGTTTTTGGAGTAGGGTGATGCGCCCACTAGTGCCACATTCACTTTGGAGGAAAGAAATCCTAACTGAAGCCCAGAATAATAGGGCTTTGAAAAATACTTCTTCTGAGAGAATATGCCAGCCACTCAGCCAACAAGTAAGGAGAATTTTCTGGTTTTAATTTTTCTGAGGGAAAAGGCTGAAAGAGGAAGTACAAGACTAAATATCATTACACAGTCAGATAAAACTAGCTCTGAGAACCGGTCATGTTTCACTCCTGTCTTTATTATTTCATTCTGGTCATCTCACTGGTTCAAGTGGCTGGTTTCTGCAGATCCTTATCTTATAATGTTGCCTTTAATGTGAGGACAGTTTGGATATGTCATTAAATCCTAGGATTTCATGGGAACAAATTAGCTAGAATACAAGCACAATAACAGGTGTCCTTTCAGGCTGTCATCTTAGATGCTGTGGAGTCTTTTTGCAATTGATTAACAGGTCAAGATCACACAAATAATTGACTAATTTGACACAGTTTATAAGAAATAGTATGAGAAAACATGCCAAGAACATCCAGAGGACAATCTGGGGAGACAAAGACTTTACAACATCTGCTGAAGAGCCTGTAGATTGAAAGAAAATTAAAAAAAATCCAGCAGTAGACAATCTGGATGTCAAATGTCTTTGTATCAAAACTACACATACTCTTTATGTGTCTGCTACTTTCTGTTCCTATCTTCCAGTTTTATTTCCTCCAAATTCATAGTCCCATTTTATTCCCAGTTCGTGAAAGACCCTTTGATTCTCTGTGTTACTCTTACATGGATTAAAATTTAATACTGACCATTTTTTTATAAAAATCTCTGATTTTGTTAAACTTTTCTTTGCATTAGTTTTCATAGTATATATATATATATATATAGTATATATATAGTATGCATATATAGAGAGAGATTACTATATATATATAGTATATATGTATATATATATATATAAATTCAAAGTGGAGCAGAGTACAAGAGAACTCCCTCACATTAAGTCATCAGCAAATCTCTAACTATTGGTAACAAGGAGGAAACTTTTAATGATGTGGGACAATGACATGCAACTTTAAATGTTGACACCAAAGGGGGACAGACTGCAGCTGGAAATTCAGTGAATCATGATTCTGGGGATCTTGCTCTTTTTTTTTCTTTCATTATTCTTCTGCTTTCCAATGAGTCAATTAATTTAAGCATGCAGAGAGGTTAGCAAGCACTGCTCCCTAGAATCTAATTCCATTGGTTGAAGCTCCAAACCAGACAGTGGTCAGGATACTAAAACTCCTGTTCTCCGTGCACAATGCTCTTTCATTCACGCACTCTTCTCCCAGATCAGATATTTGCATTGGTCTCTCTCTCACACACACACACGAAAACAGTGTTCCAGAGACAGAGGTAGAGGCAAAGCAGGATACAAAACACTGGTCCCGAAAGCATTCCAGAAAAGGCAGTGTTTTGGCGCGGCATGTTTAATTATGCAGTAACTCTATGATTAACTTTACTTCTGTCCATTTTATTCCACAGAGGCAGAACGTCACTGCCTTTGCAGTTTCTCTGCGTTCGCCCCGAGGAGCAGGCGCTTGCTCCGGCACAGCACCTCGGCCAGCTCCAGACCCAGCTCAGCATCACCGCGGGGCCGCCGCCGCACGGGGCCGGTGGCTGCGAACGCGGCATCTCCAAGGAAGGCACAATGGCAGGACTGGCTGCGCTGCCGGCCTGGTTCAACTCGGCGTTGCCGAAGAAGGGCGACAGAGAAATAAAGCATTAATGTGGCTTTTCGTGCTGCTGAATCTGAGCGGCTGAGGCGTGCTTCTCAGAAATAATCTTGTTATAGAAGGAGCAAGGGGAGAAAAGGAGGTGTTGGGGGTGGCCTTCCAAGGTGGCTGTTGCTCAGAAACCGGCTGGACATTGGTCTGAGTCAGCAGCAGTGAATGATTGCTTTTGAATCAATTCTTTGTTTATATATATGATAGATATAATATATAAACAATACTCTACCTTCTTGCACTTTCTGTGTACATTCATCAAGATTCCACACTATCACACGTTCACGTGAGGCAGAGCAGACAAGAAGCGGATTGATTTTACTTCCAAATGACAATGCAGAAATTGAGTAATCATGCCCTGACAAATATAACGGCTGACAAATGTAGATAAAGAAGAGTTAAATGAATCACTTCAAACAAAGATTATTACTAATACAAAATTACAAATGGATAAAGTACATTAAATCAACAGAACAATAACTAATTTTTATTTACAGCTTCAAAATCACTTAAACTACAATGTAGCTGTACTGGGTTTGGCTAGGATGGAGTTAACTTTTTTTCATAGCAGGTTGCATGGCAAGTGCTTTGGATTTTGTGACAAAAATAGTGATGATAACACCAATGTTTTGGCTGTTGCTAACTACTCTTTGTACAGTATCAAGGCCTTTTCTTTTTTCCCTTTTTCTCAGTTTCCCCATGCCAATAACAGGCTGAAGATCCATAAGAAGTTGGGAGGAGGCACAGCTGGAACTAATTTTTCAGTTTGCTGAACTAGCAAAGGGATATTTGCTACCATATGATATTGTCCCCAGCAATAAAACTGGGGTATTGCACGCAAGAAGGTGTTGAAGGCCTGGGAGATTGATTCTAAGGCGGCTGTTGCTCAAAGCCTGTACTGGGATTGGTCTGCTAGTAGGGGGTGGTGCCTGCCTTCGTACAGCTTTTTTCTTTCTCTTCCCTTCACTCATTAAACTACCTTTGTCACCACCCGTGACTTCTCACTTTTGTGCATCCTATGTTCTCCCCTACTCTGATGGGAAGGAGTGAGCAGGAGACTGGATGAGGGTTTAGATGCCAGTCAGGGCCAACCCACCACCACAGTTTATTTTATTCTTATCACAATAACAGAGTTCATAACAAATGCTAGTATCTTTCCAGCACTAAAGTGAAACCTAACATTTCTACATTACCCTCAAATATTTTATTTATGGCTTAGTTTAAAACAGCAGCCTACGAAAGGCTCTATTCTAGCTTTACCTGAGCAGTGGATGTGTTCCAGACGCATAATTCATTGCGATTCACAGGGAAAGCACAGAGGTGGTGACTGCACGCCAGCTGAAAGAGGGGCTCTGGCAGTTTGCCTTTAAACAAGTGTTTTTCGCAGACAACGTCAGGATTGTGGCTTCCTCGAGAGGCACAGCGGGCCCCGGCGCTCTCCATCTTGCGGCTGCGAACGGCCCCGCGGCAGAGCTGGACCACTGGGGCCGCCTTCCCCCGCCGGCTGCGGCTGCCACTGCCCCGCTCGGGGCTCCGTCCCGCTGGGAGGCGGAGAGCCCCGGCCCCGGCCCCGGCCCCGGCCCCGGCCCTGGCCCCGGCCCCGGCGCTCCCAGCCCGACCCGTAAGCAGGGCAGCGCCGCCGCTGACGGGAGGCCGGGCGGCACAGCCCTCGCGCTGTCCCCTCACCTGGGCAACGGGCCCCGCGACCGGCGACAGCCGCCCGGGGCTGCTTCCTGGCTCTCCACAGCGATGTCCTGGGCTGCACAGAAAGCAGCACAGCCAGAAGGCGCCCACTCGTGGGACACTACCTGGGAGCACTGTAACCAGCATTGGGGACCCCAGCACGACACAGGCAGGGACCTATTGGAGCAGGACCTTAAGGAGAGAGGTGAACACATCTCCTGTAAAGACAGGCAGAGAAATTTGAGGTTCTTCACAGAATCAGAGTCAGAACGGGTCATGTTGGAACAGACCATGGTGGGTCATCTATGTCAACCTCCCTGCTCAAGCAGGGTCATCCCTAAGCACATGGTGAAGGATTGCATCCAGACAGTTCTTGAATATCCCCATACCCCTATCTTGAGAGAGACTCTATAACCTCTCTGGGCATTCTGTTGCAGTGGATGGTCACCCGCACTGGTCTTCCTCATATTCAGGTGGAACTTTTTCAGCCTGGAAAAGAGAAGGCTCCAAGGACACCTTATAAGTACCCTGTGAATATATAAAGTAAGCATATAAGAAAGAGAAAAACTTTTTACCAAGGCCTTTAGTGTCAGGACAAGGGGCAAAGACATTGAACTCAGAGGGAGTTGATTTGGATTGGACAGAGGGAGCATATTTTTTTACAATGTAGGTGGTGAGGCACTGGAGGAGGGTGCCCATAGAAGCTGTAGATGCCCTGCCACTGGAAGTGTTAAAGGCCAGGATGGAGGAAGCTTTGAGCAACTGGTTCTACTCAAAAGTGTCCCTGCCCAGAGCAGGGGAGTTGGACTGATAGTTAAATGTACTTCCCAACCCAAATCACCTGTGGTTTTGTGATGCAGAGAACACAGCACAGACAGCATATGAAGCAGCATCGCCCACAAGAAAAACAAACCTACTTTCCCCAAATTAGTGGATGATGCCAGACTGGGGGGAGCAGTCATAAACAAGCGGATGAGAATTTTGTGGAGTCTAACGAGTAAGTGGAATCCCACATCTGGCACAGAGTAACTCCATGCAAGATGAAATGCTGAAGGATGGCTCTCTGGAAAGGGGCTCCCCAGAAAAGGATCCATACATCCTGCTGGACAAGCTGAACATGAGCCACAACAGTGCCCTTGCAGCAGAGGCAGCCAACTGCATCCTGGGCTGTATCAGTAACAGGCAGTGGCCAGCAAGTTGTGGGAGTTACCCTTCTCCTCTATTTGGCACCGGTAAGGCCACACCTGCAGTGCTGTGTCCAGTTTTGGGGGTTTTGGAAGATCCTGAAGTACTGGAGCAATTCTAGTAGAGAGCAAGAAAAATGGTCAGGGAGCTGGAGAAAATTATGTACACAGAGAGGATGAGAGGAATGGGTCTCTTCAGCCTGGAGAAGAGACAGCTGAGATTTTATTGTTGCCTACAGCTACATAATTAGAGGATACAAGAAAGACAGAGAGATACTTTTCTCAGAGGCACTCAGTGATAACTGGAACCTGGGAAAATCTAATTAGGATTACACCCAATTAGTATTTAATTTTTTTAAATATCATCACAGTAGTTGAATATCAGAACAAGTTTCTGAAGAGAGGTTGTGGATCTCTGTATCTGGTGTTGTCCAGGACACGGCCTTGAGCAACCTGATTTAATTAGAACTGTTTCGAACAGGAAGGTAGACTGGGGGAGTCTGGAAGTCCCTTTCAACCCGAGTTATGATTTTATGATCAAGGTTTTGGTCTGCACCAACTTAAACCATTTTGATGCAGATCAGTCAATATCAACCTCAACTGCATTTCAAACAGATACGTTCTATTGGAATGTCTTTATTGTGTCCATCTGTAATTAACACTACAAACATTTTTTCTTTATGTAAGCATCTGATATATATTACCACTGACAACATAGTCTCTCTGTGTTTGTTAGTTTTGCATGGAGAAAACACCAGTCAAAATTCTCTTTTGTGTGTGAATGTGAATGTGGATAAAGTCACTGTACTGAGCACCAGCTGCACAGAGGCAACTCAGTGCTCTGCACATGACACTGTTTTTCTTAACTGTGACTCATGGCTGGGAAAATTTTATTGTTAATATGCTGGTGATAATTTTCATGAGCGATACAGTCATGAATGTGTTATGACAGTTTAGTCATTGGTAAAGAAAAATAAACGCTGACACAGCAAAAAGGGTGTTGTTCTGACAGGCAAACAACCCCTGGGAGTCTTAAAAGAACTTTTTCTGAAACACATTGTGTCTCTGTAACAGCTTCTACACAGTTAAGCAACACCTTTTTTTACAATTTTCACCTTACTTTATTTTTATCTTTCAATGTTTGTACCTTCAATACTTTCAACAACCTACTGCCCATAACAACTAGGGAACTATTAGCAATCCAAGGAACTATCACAAATACTGAACTGATTTCTTGACTGATCATTAGTGATGTGTACATGTGCAAGGAGAATTTTATACCTCATCACATCCCTATGAAACACCTCTGTTTCTATGCAACACAATGCTAAAGGACCTTGGCTTCCCATACTTACTCCCACACCTTGGGTATCCACCTATTTCAAATCACAGAATTAGAGAACCAATTATGTTGGAAAAGACTTGTGAAATTATTGAGTCCAACCTATGACTGAACACCACCATGTCAAATAGACCATGGAATTAAGTGCCACATCCAGCCTTTCCCTACACACCTCCAGGGACAGTGACTGCACCACTTTCCTGGGCAGCCCATTCAAGTGTCCAATCACCCTTTCTGTGAAGAATTTTTCCTAGTGTCCAACCTAAACCATCCATGGCACACCTTAAGGCCATTTCCTCTTGTTTTCCCATTTGTTGCCTGGGACCAACCCCCACCTGGCTACCAACCCCCACCTGGCTACCAACCTCCACCTTTCAGGCAGTTGAAAAGAGCGATAAGGTCTTCCTCCCTAAGGCTCTGAGCCTACTCTTCTACAGGGTAAAGACCTCCAGCTCCCTCAGCTGCTCCCTACGGGTCATGCGCTCCAGACCCTTCACCAGCTTCACTGCCCTTCTCTGGACTCACTGCAGCACCTCCAGTGAAATTGACATCCACGTGGAAAATGAAAGAATGCTGGAGATAACAGTTCCTTATCATATCATGCTTTTGTGTCCAACAGTATATTTCTAGTAGTCTCAATATTGAATCATATGAAGAACTTTAAAAATTAGGTCTAGGAATTTTAATATTTTTATGTTTTAAGCAGAATAAAAGTCTTTATAGGAACAAAACTGATTTCAAAAAAAGCTGAAATTTATCAGAATCTGCATTTGGCAGTCTTATGTAGCCAGTTTGTTTGAGCTAGGAAAGAAGAGAACAAGTTACCTGAGCATTATGAAATCACAGGTCTTGGAAGATAGAACATTAGCTCAGTTAATACAGGGCCCTTGGGGTGCATACACAGGCTCTATTGAATGTCTTAGAACACAACGCACTGCATGCAGATTTTTTTTTTCCATTTCAATCATTCACTCTTGATTTTAAGCAGCTCAGCCAAGTCCAGGTAATTGTTGAAATCAATGGATATTCAAAAGCACTGCTGGGATTTATCTGCTGTCACGCTATTTTTCTGTTCTGTGACCTTAGGTCAGGTTTACGCCGGCATTCAGATAAACTGTCACTATCCAACAGACGGACACCTATCCTCCAGCAAACATCTGACATCCAATTTCAGAGCCGCTGAAGGAAGGCTCCTCTAATTTTAGGCTTCCGTGGTGACAAAAGCCTCACGCGGCGCACCAAGCGCTCCCGTCCCGCGTCCCGGCGCCTCCACAGGCCCTGCCCCCGCCCTTCCCTCAGCCTGCCCGCCGTGCCCCGCCCCCGCCTCGCGCTCTCGCGATACTGGGGGCGCGGCCATGCCCGGGGCGGGGTGGGAGCGCTCGGCGCTACCGGCAGCGTTCGGGGGCTCCACCCGCCCCCTGCGACCGCCCCCGCGCCGCCGCGGGCCGGGCTCGGACAGGCACCGGAGCGGCTCCAGGGGCGCGTAGGGGGAGCGGCGTCCCGCCCTCCCCGTCGGCTCCTCAGCGCCGGCCTCCTCTCAGCTGCCGCGCTGTCCCGGGGCCCGCCCCGGGGAGGGGCTTTTCCGAGGCGCTGTGGCCGTGCTGCGCTGTCGCACGTCCGCGGAGTCCCCGCTGTTCTTCCTCGCCGTGGCTGCGGCCTCGCCGGAGCCGGAGCCCCGCGGCAGGAGGGAGGTGAGCCGTGCCCCAGTTTCCGGCCGGCGGGGTAGCACCGGGCCTACGCCGGGCCTGTCGGGGCCGCCCGGCGGGACCGGCACGGAGCCGCTCGCGCCCCCCGGAGCCGCCGCCGCCGCCTCCCCCGAGCTCGTTCGTGGCTCTGTCCAAGGTCTCTTGGAATCGCTTCTCCTCCCGAGCGCTGCGCCAACGCCAGGACTCTTTCGTTCTTTGCTAAATAACTTTAATTATTTTCTGGTCAGATGTGGAGCTCCTCCTGTGCCTCTGCTCGGCTTTTTCATCACTACTTCGATGTACAAGTGACAGAGAGTCACCTCCCTGATACGGGGGAAACAAAAGACTCTTTTTTTCCTGTAGCTGTTGAGGGAGTTTTGTCAGTCTGGCAGGTTCAGCGAATGCTGTCTTTGCAGAATGCTGTCTTTGCAGAATTGTGGCTTTGCAGTATAGAGGCCTCTGGGGCAGAAAACGTCGAACTACAGAAACAATTGGGCATTTTTGTTTGTTTCTTTCTTTCTCCCCTGGATCCATACGGTTGTAGAACTTCTAATGTTTAAGTGACATCTCAGTGGAAGTAATACAGTTTGATGCTAGCAGGGTACAAAACGACTTACAGGCAGCTTTCTGGTTTCAGATAATTATACTATCCTTCTGGAAGGAATGAGGGAATGAGAATCTTCCTCTTAAACATGAAGGTGTTCAGGCTTGTGGCTTCTGTGATTTGCATGTCAGTCAGTTGTATACTTTGGAAGCCTTCAGCAAGGTTTGGAAGTTGGTGCTTTGCACACAGAGACTTAGTGCAGGTGTTCAGAGGGCTGGAGTGTGGCAGGCACACTCAGGCTGTCTGACTGGGAGTGTGCAGCAAGGAGGGAATAGGCTGTAAGAACCGTGATCTTGCAGCAGTCCTTTCCATCTTCCCCTTGTCCTGATACCTTCAGCCTTATCTTTTGTATGCAATTGCTGTAAAGAGCTAAGCATTTGTAACAAAATCTCCTTGAATGTAAATGCATTTTTTTTCAGGGAAAATATGGCAAACTTGGTCCTAGAAACAAGCCACACATCAGGGTCATAAATTAATGTATTACCTCATTGGATAATTGGTTTTTATTTCTAACTCCATCTCTGTGCAAGTTGGAATGCCTACTGCTTCAAATCCACATCCAGATTTGCACCTTTACTGCCTTTTGAATTTGAGATGAGAGGACGGGAGAACAAACAGGATGCCCTAGAGTACCTCATATAAAGTTAAGCATCTTCAAGCATGCAAAAGCCTTTCTTTCCTTAACTTTTGTTTTGTTTGTTTGTTTTTTAAACTTAAGCTAAAATCATTATTTGGTTTCATCCCTTCTGGGTATTTGTCAAGTTTGGCATACATGCATGTAGAGTGAAACTAAAGTCTCTATGTCAATTCTGTTGAAAGAACACTGGCTTGATTAATTTCAGTTTAACTTTTGGAAATTGAAGCCATTTTCGTCTGACAAAGTTCTGAATCTTAGCACTGGTTTCTGTGACTATTAAAAATACGAGTTAATGAACACACTTAATTGAAGTTAACTTTGTATGGATTAGAGAGGATTTATAAAAATTGCCAAATTTAAAAAAAAGTAAGATTACTTCCAAGGAGGGAATATACTAAAATCTGAACTGTGTTTTGTATTCACAAGGTAGCACACGGGACACAGGAAGAATCCAAATACAACTTAAGACCATGGCAACACACTGGAAAAGAATCCTGACAGTATTTGTGACAGCTCAAGTACTATTTGCTGTAAATGCCTTTGAGGAAGAGGACATACCAGAGGAATGGATTCTTCTTCATGTTGTCCAAGGTCAGATTGGAGCAGGAAACTACAGCTATTTGAGACTAAATCACGAAGGAAAGATAGTTCTCCAGATGCGGAGTTTAAAAGGTGACGCGGACTTGTACGTGTCTGATGTGACACTTCACCCCAGCTTTGACGAGTACGAGTTACAGTCGGTAACTTGTGGCCAAGACATCGTCCATGTGCCTGCACACTTCCGCCGCCCTGTGGGAATAGGGATTTACGGCCATCCCTCTCACCTGGAGAGCGAGTTTGAAATGAAGGTGTACTACGATCGAACAGTTGTACAGTACCCATTTGGTGAGGCTTCTTATAACCCTGAGGAGATGGAGGCAAACCAGAAATACTCACAGTCTACAGAAGATGAATCTCAGGATGAGGAGTCTGTTTTCTGGACTATACTTATTGGAATCTTGAAATTAATACTTGAAATTCTTTTTTAAATTGATATACATTGGACTTAAAGTCAAACTTCATCCTGTGGAGTTGGTATGAATGACTTGCTGTAATATTTAATACTTTTTATGTTTCCTGAAGAGATATTCAGGTTACATTTCCTAAACCAGAAATGAAGTGGGGAGAAAAAGCCATATTTAATTTTATATTGTAAATCCTCCCCAATATGTAAAACAAGCAGCCAGCACAGTATTTGCAGTGCTCTTCAGAGATCAGGGCTTAAAAATGAATGTATAGTTGGGATCTTGTTAAATTCATTTAAAATAGGTGCTTAGGAAAATCAATTCCAATTCAGTATTTTCTATTGTATTTTATAAAGAAAAATGAATACACTACTGCACTTCAGTCCCCCTCTCAATATAGATCATATTTAAAAATAAAACCTGCTGCTTTTCTGAGCAAGTATCTCCAGTAAAACTGATTAGCAATGTGTCTGAGTGTTCATGGTATTCATGAAGTTGAGGAGCTTAGGGTGAAGGAAGGAGACAACAATCAGTCACCTAAGGGAAAAGATGGTCTGTATTTTGACTGCATGTGCTCTACATCACATCAGCCATCTGTCAAACAGGTTGGTCCAGTCACTCACAACCACTGCAAATCCATGACCTGAATCAAGTGCATGTTGCTTCTTTGTTTGCTGTTACTGCAGGGAGAGGGAGCCTTCAGCTGTTGGTACATGTATGATATTTTCATCTCTCATTAAAAACAACACAGGATACAGGTATCTCAAACTTGAGAGGTGCTTTCTTACACTTCCCTTGATACCTTTTTGTGATTGATATTTTTTCAAGCACATATTTATGAATAAGTCATTAGCTTGCAAGGAAAATTTCTGCTGAAAGGGATTTGCAGTATATTGTAAGAAGATAATTTCATGCCCACTTTTCCTTAGAAGTTACTTTTTCCAGGAATACTTTTTGCTTTGGTTGAAGTCTTTCAAAATAACCAGTTGCTATGCAAATAAACTATATTTAAATTGCTCTGTAATTTTCTTTTCACAGAGCTTACTGATGAGTGCAGTGAAACAAACAAGTATGTTACTGTAATTTTAAACAAACACATGTATAATTTAAATTTCATTACTGAAAGACTTGTCTTTTTGAGTGGTAATTTGGTTTGTCTATCTCAACATCTGACAGGACATTAGTGACTTGTATCACAAAAAAATCATTATGTAGACAAAGTTTATTTAGTAAAAAGGAAAAAAAAAAGTGGTATTGCTCCTCTTAGAGTGGTTGATTAAATAGCACCAAAGTATCACTTTAATTTGTGCAGTTAAGTTTTGGACAGCAAGTTTTTAGGACTTTTTTAGCCCTCCTTGCTGTTTTTCCCCCTTCTTCCTCCTCTTCTGGGTACAGGAGGGTCTTTCTGACAACAATCACAAATCCAGCGACCTGAGAAAAGAAAGTTATCAGTTACTGGGAAATAAGTTTGTTACTCTCTCATCTATTTAGGCAACCCTTCACCATTCTGTTAGGTGCTTATCTATTTGCAGTAGTTCCTTTTAATGTGAACAACCAGCACTTTTCTTTTAAATTGAGCATATCTTCTATATAGCAGCATATACAATTCAAGCTCCCTTTCAGACTCATTGTGTGTAACCACTGGCTACACCAATCTTCATGGACCTCAGGAAGGGCCAGCACTGCCAAGGAGGTGGTTATTAGGCAAGAGCTTGACAAATGATGCTCGAGTTTGCCGGTCCTATTTTAGGTGAATAACTACAGTTTGAGGTCGTGAAGTTACCTGTGGCAGCTGGGGAAGCATTTAACTGTTTATATTACAACAGCTGGTATCAAAGGCTGCTTTGGTAATTTTGTAGTTTTGTGGACATACAATTTTGTTTACATTCTTAGGTCAGCGTGAAAGTGAAATCAGCCACAGAACCTGTACTAAAGTGACAGCTAGCTCCAGTGCTTCCCAAAATGGGGCAGTACAGGGTGTTTAAAGTACTTTCCAGGGAATACTGTCACTGCCACTGAATATATTCATGAACTTACCCTGGATTTAGGATTACATGCAGAGCAACAGTATCAGCTGTTACTGTCTTTCTACTGCCCTGAGTCCAGCAGAGGATATGAGTGACTGGGCAATTCAAAGCTACAGGCTGCCTGTCTGCCATAGAGGGACTTCTGTTCCAGTTTTGATGTGTAAGAATAAAAAAGGGAATGAAAGGGTTTTAAGAGGTATTTACAAATATTAAATCGAGTCAACTATTTCATTTAGAAGCTAAAACAGCACAATTAATGTGAAAGCTATACTCTAGCAATATGCAGCAATACAGTTACTTTTACAGGTTTCTTCAAGGAAAAGAGGTAATTATTCTCAGTATTCTGTGGATATGGAAAAAAAAGTAGTTCTGAGAGAGCCAGTTTGGATTATGCTGTAAAAGCCAATTATATTTCCTACACAGGAATTGCCAGGTTTAACTGTGCACCACCAAATAAACAGAAATAAAGCTTAGTAAAAAAATAAGGTCCTACAGTGTGAATGCTTTCCTACATTATTTCTTACTCTTACCTTCACACTTGTTTTAAACTATTCTTTCAAAAGCAATGCATGTATTAATTCTGAGAGAGCCCAGGACTCAGAGGAAGTGGGAAGGGAACAAGTAACTCTTACTTTATTACCTGAAGGGATAGCATCAAGCCCCACACAAAAAGTGTGATAACCACGGTCACATACATCACAGAACATCATTTCTTCTTCATGGTGAGGCTGCCCACATATGATGCACGTTTTACATTCCATACATTGCCAAGGGTAAGTCTTAATCATAGCAACAAGCTCCGGGGTCATATCAAGGCAAGAAGGGTGGCCTAGATTAAAACCAGTGTTATTACTTTTATGCCTGAAATGAAATTTAAAATTAGTTAGACTGTTTGCTTTTACCAAACATGAAGTTTATCTCACCTCCTGGTGAGATCCCACAGTGTAGAGTGTGCGAGTACAGAGAACACGAAAGAGAAATGGGGTCTTAACAAAGGACAGAAAAGGCAACTGAACTGTAGCTACACATGGTATCCACTAGATATGTCCACAAAAATATCTCTCAAATTCCCTTAGGAATCCACTTAGTGTGTGTAGTTACTTACCACTGTTGTCACACTGGGAGCAATGTATAAGAGCTTCAGCTTTTCCTTTCTTGTTGGACTCCTTACCCTTCAGACAAATTCCACATATAGCATTTGGAATGACCTTTGGCTGGAAGGGTAGAAGAGGGCTATAAATTCATTCCAGAAGAATTTACAGATTCAACAGGAAATGTAATCTATCTCCTTAACTATTAAAATTAATAAACTATCTGTCAGGATGTGTGAACCCTGAACACGTGACAATCACTGATAAGCAGCAGCACTGAAAAAATTGTAGATTAAACTACATAAAATTTTACATTTGTCATACATAGTGAGTTATATGTAAATCCAATGGGATCAAAAGCAGGTACTTGCCTCTTCCTATTAATTCATCAGCTAACATTCTCCTCACGGTAAACTAAATGTGACATACAATGAAAAATGTCAGGAAGATTCTTCCAATATAGAATACTACTTTATGAAGTATGTGATTTTCCTGTTAATGATGGTGCATACATTGCTTTTTTTCTATCTTCAGTTTCTAATTATCTGGTTAGCTATGCTTTACAAGGCTGTATTTCTATTACCATTCCTTTTTGTATCCAGTCATAACCACTATAAGAAGCAGAGCCTTGCATTTAACTACAGATTTACATTTGTAATTTTTCTAAGTGATCATCTGGAGTGTGTTTGGGTCCATGAGATCCATTTAAAGGATAAGAGAAATAGCAGGCTGTTAAAATGTGAAACATCTATGTACTGTGTCCCAACTCCATAGATAAACCAGCAGTTTCACCCTGATGAGGCCTGAGGAGGAAGTAAGGCATTCCAAATTTCAGAAACGTGGCAGTAGTTATATTGTTGAGCTTTGACTGCTCTATAATGAAGTTAGTGAGAAATGTAGTCTACAATTAATGTAGTGCTCACTGATGTTGAACTGACGAGTGACAGTTTTTTTAAAACAGCGTTGCTGCAAAGACCCAGCTAGGAGAGGGAGCTGAAGGCATATTCTCCTCTAAACAGCTTGTCAGTAAGCAAGAATCCCAGTCAACTACTATCACACACGGGGAGAAGAATGGGGGGGTTTAATTCCAAAATAAATTTTAAAAGTAAAAACACAAATATATATATATGTATGTGTATATATATATTTAAAAAGAATTACAAAGAACTTTTGCACTACAACTTATCTTTTAAGTGTGTTTATTTTCCCAGCTGCTTTTTGATAGTACCTAGCAAAGTAATTCATATCCTGATTAATTTTTGAAAGTATCAGACTGCATTGCTTCAAGTTTTCTGAAGTTTTCACTCTGCTTCAAATTATTTGGTCTAAGGAATTTTATTCAAGAAAGCAAAACACCACACCAGATGTTTATAGGTCACTTCCTTCAAAAGATGACAGAGGCATTCATAGACACATTTTTTTGCTTATTTATTTTAAAAAAGCAAAGTCAACCTGTTTTATACATAAATATAATAAAACAGTAAAAGAAGTCTAACACACAAACATTGCTACAAAATAATAAATATTATGGAAGCAAAACCACACACTCTTTTACTGTTAACTATTCTACGTGTCCTACATGTATACCTTTATACCCTGCTCCTCCCAACAAAAGTGGCACATGCTTAAACCTTGTGTGTCAGCATTTACCCTTCCATTGTTTAGGCTATTTTAATTGTGTTTTAATCTAAGAAACTGAGCCTTTCTAGAACAGCAAGTGCACTTTTCTAATCAGACTTCTGGCTTGTTACAGATTTGTATTTTACTGCCTTTAATATACAACAGCACACTCCCCAGTGAGCTGCTTTTTGGACACACACCAGTGTTACAGGTATGTGTAGGTCATGCTCTGATACACATAACTGTCATTGATATAGATGCATTTATTAACAATGCTTCCATCTAGTCTTAGTTCACTAAACTGTATCATTAGAAACCGTGCATATTAAGGTGGGTGAGAATCACAGCTTATTAAGAATGAAGTTCCAACAGTATGGAAGTATTTTTAGAAAAAAAAAAAAAGACAAGATGATTCACATTTCAATCCAGTTCAGTTCTACCACCATAAATGGCTTTTAGAAATGCTATAAAAATGTCTGTTAATTCCAAATAGGAAGTCACAATATCCCATCTCATTAGGAATAAATTTTGCTTTCCACATCCTTATCTTATTGGGATAAGATAGGAGAGAAAATGAATGGGGGCTCAAAATGATGACTGTGCGCTGTGTAGGTTTTCACTTCCATGCTGCTGTGCTGCAGCTCTCAAAGCAAGCTTTCCAACTACACCATTTTTATAACATCCTATTCTGAATGCAAAGCATTACATTTTCATATACAGTGACCCAAAACAGAAGTGTTGCAAAATAAAGACACTCAATACATTTCATTTTTATGTGCAAAAAAATCTCCTGTACTTTTAACAGTACCCTGTGTGTGCAATTGTAGTAGTCAGTCCTGCAGCAACAGACTCGCTACTTGTAACATGACAAAATGTAAAACACATGCTCATTGTTCTTTGTTAAAGAACTGACAATAAAAAAAGACTCCATATAAAATACAGTATTTCTTTTACTCGAAAATAACTCAGTGGAAATGTATGGAATCCTGTAATACTCATAACATGGCTATAACTATACATATATATGCTGATGCCATAGCAATTATCCTTCAATTTTAACTACATGTAACCAAAAATTAGTGTCCTACAAAAATAGTCCAATATTAAAGAACAATATAGAACAAAAGTTTTATAAAGATTTCACAGGGAAAACATTTTGAATCAGTTAAGCCTTCGGCTCAAAGTGCCTTAACATGTAGGCACATATGGTAGGTATATTGTTATCTGGTGTTTTTATAGACTCACAAACAAAAATCATTCTGTCTTGGCAGTTAAAACAGCTCATGTAATTTGGCTTATTGCAAGATTTCAAATGTTCCCACAAACAAGAACGCCAATCCTCTCACCCTCTCAACACATCATCACCACCCCTGACTTAAAAAGAGCCTGATGGTTGATGCAGGCAGGGTGTGCTGACATTGCAAAGATGTGGCACTGTAAGTTTGTAATAAGACCTTGTAACTGACAGAATCAGTGATTTTGAACCAACAAGTAATTGCTATGGGAATCCCTTTTCAAAATGCAATGCTGTACACTACTCTTCTACAATTTTAAGTCCAAAACTTTGCTGAAAGTTCTGCTCCATCAGTTCTCTCTCTATGCATTCATGAGGCCATTAAATAGATCAGACTAATCAAACACTTGGGCATCTCACAACTAAGTGAAAATTCTGTAAACCAGTGGCACACAATCCCAATGTCAAGTTAAACACAGCTAAAGCAAAATTTCAGCCTTCATCTTTGGATTTCATGTTCATGGGAATACTGAAATGCATTCTATGTCTACAACTTCTTGCAAAGTTACATATAAAAATATATATATATGTGGTAAACCACAATCTCCACAGTTCACACATTTCTTAGTAAGTTCCTGAAAAGAGAAAATGCAACTGGAGCTTGCTGTGTGTTATGAACTTGTACAGATACTGTATGTAGAGGAAATTTATCAAAGCTGTCCAATTCTTGCTGGAAATTAGCTTCTTATTGTAAATTATAGTTTATTTACTATTAACTTGGTAAATATAGATAGTAAGTATTTTTGAATATAAAATGCAAGCCATCAACAGCTCACTTTTGCTGAGACAGATTCTGAATATGTACAAACTTGTCACTGACAAAAGTGTTCCTTGTCCTGTAACTGTAAATAATCATTCCTAACTGGTACACTCAACTCTAGCTTAAACTTGGTGTTTTCCCTGTTTATGGGTCTATTCCT
>JACBWW010000002.1:19481786-19586707 GCA_020086605.1 Lanius collurio | reverse complement strand
TACATGTTATATGTATATTTTGCCACCTCTGTTATTAATTTCCAGAGGTGGTAAAAATATCTTTCAGTAAACCAGAAGAATTTATTTTCCTATAAAAAGTGTCCCACGAAAAAGAAGCAGTGATACCACTCTGTAAGGTACCACATCCATCTGCGTTCTTTAAAGACCGTAAGTGGTGCAATTTGACTCCTGCTGAGCCAGCACTAACTTCCAGCTTGATTATGTGGAATTTATGTAGAAATTCTAGTCAATTCTTTGGATTTCGACAAAAGCAGAACATAATGATCCTATTTACTTCTATATTTCCTTGTGTTAAGGTTTTGTTGGAATGGAATTTTTTTTATTTATTTTTTTTGTTTGTTTGTTTTATTCAGAAATGGTATTTGATCTGGTTTTGTGCTGCAGTTTTACTTTTCAATAAGTTTTCTGTGTGGTGTTTTGGACTGTAAATTGTATTGGTTGTGCTAAAGTAGTCTGGATAAAATTGTCTGTACTAAATATGTACACAAACTGTAACAGGTTTTATCCCTAGTGAGTTTTAAAATATTAGACCTTTGGCAAGGTTGGCACCCTAATCACCTTCTGTTTTTCAATTCAAGATCAAAGTGTGGATTATATCAAAAGCATACACTCATTAGGACCTGTATGTGAATCTGTTAATTTATACTTCAAATCTCTGACCAAGGAGCAATTTGTAATTCAGTATGCATCATGGTTCCACTGGACAGACAGCACAGAGGTATGGAAATTTCTGTTAACGTTTTGTATTTTGGCACATGAACCCTTTGTGGAAGTATAATGTGAGAACATGGAAGAGATATCTATGAACCAAAATGCTTAGAATCTGTAACTAGTTGTTCTTCTCTGATAGATGGTTGCTTGTAATTTTTCTGACTGTTAATTAGATAGTTGCTTGTAATTTTTTCTGACTTTGTAGTTAGATTTTCTATTAGACAGCATCAGGACCTTTGGGCCTGTTCTAACATTAGTTTTTAGTATTTTGTTTTTCCAATAATCTGTGCCTAATATCAAGTTTTACCTTGTTATTATGGATAATTTTAAAGAGGTAAGGCACTAGATATCAAGACGTGCTTTTGGGAAGTTTCTCTCCAGACATCTATACTTTTATCTCCTTGGCATGGTTTTCTTTCTACATTTGCATAGCAACTATCACAGAGGAATATTTAGATTTCTCTATACTTTTGACAATGTGATCTTTCCTTCTGAATATTGAACACAACGTTCTTCCTCTCCCCCATCATACAGATATTTCTTGAAGTGTTTGATGTTTTACAATATACAGAAGCTACAGAAGTTGCACTTGGCTTAATGAAACTGACATCATGCTTGGAGCGAGCCTTGGGAGATGTAAGTGTCAGGATGAGGAGTTATTGCAGATTTGGCTTTATAAGATGGAAATGACCTCTTGGATTTAATTGCACATTGAAAAAAGTGATATTGCCCTGTACTGTAGTAGTACGCTGATAGCTCACATGCATTTTGAGTTGCACAGAGGTTCTTTTCTGGATCCAGTTGTGCTGATGGAAACATGTGAGGCTCCTTTAGGGTAAAAGTGCTTGTAGAGTTGTTTGTGTGAATGCTGTTACTAACAAAGTTAATTAAAAAAGAGAAGAGTTTGATGAATCAATGTACATATAGTAGTTCTTTGTTAGTTTGATTTAACTGACTTGGGGTGGCATAGCTTCCACAGATGATTTGATGGTGTATTAACTTCTGTGAGGGGTGGCATGCAGCTGGAAAAACGGGCTGCTGGGTAACTTCTTTCCTAGGGAGAAAGGAGAAACAGCTACTTAAACAGTTTTTGCTGCTGGGCTATTTTACAGCCAGATAATTTTAAATAGCTGAGTGTTCAATATCTACGGGGAGCTCTGGGGAAGGAAATGACAGAGAAAGAGCAATGGATTAACTCACAAATCAATTTGCCCAAGTATGGGGCATGGCGAATTTTGAAGTAACAAAAAATTATGAAAGACTGGAAAAAAAATGTCAGGGACAATACAAAGAATGGAAGGTGTGATAGCAGTTGAAACTTGAGATGCTGAGATTGCCCAACTTGGATAAAATCTCATACAAAGAACAGTCTGACTCAGAAGACAAACCAAAAGTCTCCTCCCTTTCACAATGACAGACCTTATAAATTTCTATGGTAAGAAGGAAATATGGTGTCCTTGGTAAAGCTTATTGTATTAGTTACATGTTCTTGTTGTGCTTTGTTGGTTTTTGTGGGATTTTTGGAAGAGAAGAGCAGTATACATACAGACCTTGTGAAAAGCCTGATATGGGAACATTAAACAGAATATCCACTCTTTTCTGATATATTACCTAAATTTTAATTAACATGAGATTATGGCGTTTAAAGGCTTTTCAAGGATTTGGTGAGTTTAGTTTGATTAATGTTTTTACAATAATGAAAGTGGTTACTGATAAAATAGTCAAATGTTTGAAATACAAAGAAGTATACTAAATTATTTATTGTCTCTTCTGCTCCTTTTTTTTAATAGGTGTATTTACTTAAGGGTAACGATTGTCCTTTCCTCCTGAGAGACTTGCTTGCATCTGACCAGCTTGCAGATGTCTTTGGACAAGCTGTAGTAAGTGCATAGTTTTGAAATAAGAAATAACTACTGAGTTGGTTTTGTTCCTACCAAATGGCAAGTTTCCAAGCACAGCCTTTACTTGTACTGAAGGAGAATTTGCATATTCTGTAGCATATAGGAAAAATATATTGTAGATATATTTTCATTTTATACATGTTACAGTGTGGGGGATATATGGCAAAAAGATAGTGAATGTTGTGAAGGCAAGCTCGTAAGTTCTTATTTACCTTTCTATGTGAAAAATCTACATGTGTAAAATTTCACATCTGGCAAGGCGATGAGCAAACTGCAGGATTTATCTGGTTCATCTTTAAGTTACACTACTTGAAATTGCTCTTCCTGCACTGGCTGTTTCTGATAAGCAGTTTTCCCCTTCAAAAGCACTGCAGTAAGATGATTTATAACTCTTACCATATTAGAATTTTTCAAAATAGAGGAAAGTAATATGCAAAAAAAAAAAAACAAAACCAAAATTTGGATAACATGTACACCCTTGTGTAAGCAGAGTAGGTGAATCTTTCACATACAGTCTTAAAAATGCAAATTCTTTGTTAGGACAAAGTATTGGGTGTGAACTTGTGGAAGGTTGTGTTGTTAGCCATTCTAGTAGTGTCATAAGGATTATTTCTTGAATTTTGATGGCATGTGGAATATTTAAATTCTTACAATGGAAAACTAAACCAAAGTTTCCCGTTTTGTTTGATAGTGATCTGTGAATACAGCTTTTAATGCAAGTTCTGTATCTCATGTTAATTTGCATTAAATTACACTGGATTTATACTACAAGAAGTAAGAGCTAAACTTAATTTCACTTTTTTGCCTGTCATAACTGTTTGGGATGTCTGATAACTAGTTTTGTTCTTCCCATGTTATATTCTCTGTCCTGTACAAATAAGCTGAAATATTCTCTTTCAGAGAATATTGGGAATTGCAAATAATGAGTTTCTGTTACTTTGGTGAGTGGTGGCCAGTCATCTTGACAGTAGACATTGTAGTTTCTCAGTAACTTCTGAAATTTTCTGCCAGGGAAAGGTAATAAAAGTAAGAAGCATAAGAAAGGCAAAAAACATTAGATTTTTTCATGCAGTAATCACTTTGTTTATTAATTAGATGAATGTACTGAGGGTATTCATTGGATCTCCATATGGTCTGAACCTTCGTAACGTTTTGTGGCATGGGTTTGCGTCACCACAAGAAATTCCTGCCAAGTAAGTTACCAGAAAAAAACCCCTTCTTTTCTTTTCTTACCAGTCAGACTTGTGAGTTCTTGAAAAGTGGCTAGTAAAACTTACTTTTTTGTGGGAAAAAAATAACTTTCCCCTGCCACTGCTGCTTCTTTTGGAAATGGATTTCCATGGAATACTTCAGCCACTACAGAGATGACCAGTATTAGGTGGTTTTTTGTACAATTAGGGAAAACAAGAAAGCTTAACTTTTTAATTCAGAACAATGAGGAATAACTTGAAACAAAAGACAGAGGACTGGCATATAAGGAGAAGCAATAGCAGCCAATATAGAATACCATGATGCTTTTTTCCAATTCTACTTTTATTTTTTCATGCTTATGAATGCAATTAATTATTAAACGCCCCTACTTAGATGGGGAGTGTAGGTTCCGGGTGTTTTTTCAAAGAGTAGCAAAACCCCTTTGTGTCCCCAACTCACAAATGTCAATTCTTTGCAAAAGATTTCTTTTATTAGCATTTCTAATATATTATGGTATTCTCCCTAGATACTGTGCTATGCTGCTTTTTTTAACTGCAGGATTGGGTCAGTTGTTGCAGGCTTATCTTCTGCAAACTAAATATGTTTTAGTCCATCGACCTTATGTGATCTTCATTAGCTTAGAGGAGCTTGATGCATTTCCAGGCAAGTATTTTACCATTAGCAAATTTCTTATTATCCTGTATTTGCTATTGTTTCCTTGTCCAAAAGTGCTGTTGAAAACAATCCACTTTTCAGAGTTCCAAAATTAAATCTTAACTAAGATACCTGTATACACTGTCATTAGATGGACCAATCATGCTTGTAGGGCAAATTCTTAATATAGAGGCAGATCACTCACTATTGAGTAAAAAACTACTGCATTCTAAAATAATTGTAACACACTGAAACATGAAAAATAGCTGCTTCTAAAAGACTTCAACTGTATGTTACATTCTTTTGATTATGAGAGTTAATTTCATATTACAGTTATCTAGTTTGCCTCTATGAAATCTGACTTTTTCCAGAATCGATGGGTTCCAGCTGCAAGGGCGCCCTGAGTCTTACAGGGAAGGTTGTGTTGAAACACGGTAGATGGTGACCCATCTTCAGTACTCTAATGCTTTTCTCATGGAAGCATCTGATGTGTCAGGTTAAAACGTCCCTGTCCACAGACCTTATTTGGTTTATTCGTACTATTTTAAGGCGAAAACAGTGTCTAGGGTATCTTGGTGTCAGTGGCAATCATGGTCAATTTGTGCTACATAATCAGGGGAACATCTGTCTAAGAAATTGAGACAGAGTTTTGGGAACCAAATCAAGCTGATAACATTCCAGTAATTATGTAGTATAAATCCTATAGCTGTTGATTGGCTTTGAAAAAACATCTACTGCAATCAAATTACACCTATCATTTTGTGGTTTCTCATGGATAAGACATTTATAATGTGAATTTATAAGTATGGCTTTCATTACATGGCAGCACTGAAGTATGAAGTGTTAATTTATTATGCTATATTTTCAACAAGAAAATTGATAAAATAGGAACAATATGCTCATGTTCAAATATTCATACTACTGAACTGATTCTGGCTGAATAGAAATGATTCATTTATATTGTACTTTTTGAAAGTATTTGGAGTAGGTAGAGAACAACTCAACAGAAGCTGGGTCCAGTTGCTATGTAGTCTTTCAATAAAAAGTAAACATGACTTTTTAAACAGGTTTTACTCTGTAACTTTATATTATCACCACAGATGCAATCTTACATAATTAAATTCTGATATTAAATATGGCTACTGTTGTACTTGCATAGTTAAAATAAATTGGATAACTTTTAAATCTCCCTTTACAAATGTTGAAATAATATTATATTTTCAGTGAAATATTTAAAATTTATTAGTAAAGTGTAGATTATGTGTAATTTTTCAATGTTGGTGTTTTAATTGCAGATCTTAATAATGAAATACTGTCCATAGCTGAAGAACTTGTAAAACAGTCCAGTTTTGTATTAAAAATAATGTTACCATTTTGGATCGCTGCTTTAACAGCTTTCAAGCAAAGCAAGTAAGATTTTTAAAAATAATTTTTAATAGAATCTATAAAAAATATAGTCTGCATTTTTATATCTGCATTTGCAGATTCCAAGGCTTCTTACTAAATTACTTAAGAGCATATAGTTATGCCTTGTTATGGTGATCTCTTGGAAAGTTTATTGAGTAATGGCTTTGTTTTGTGTCAACTAAGGTTATACACTATATTTTGAAGCCTAAAAAGAGCTGTTGGAGATAGCAAAAGGAAAGGTTAACAAAACAAGTGGAAATAAATCTTCATATGTTAAATCCCACATATTTTGAATTTTTAAAAAGTGTGTTGTTTTCCTCTTCCATGCAAGTTATTCTAATCTTTGAGCTTGAATTCAGTGGTCAGTTTCTGTTTGGCACAGATAGTCATTTATTGTTTGTTTACAAAGTGCATTACAAAGGAATTTTGTCAGGGTTGTTTGGCCTTAGACTGTAATACTGAAATGGTTTATATTTATAAGGAAGAAAAAAAATCCTTTGGATATCTCTGTTACTTTTTCAGGTATGCTGACAGTGTGATTCTCTTACTTCCTCAGCTGGAAGTTGGACTTAGATTGCTCTTCACTACAACTAATAAATGTCCAAATCGATTGCTAACAGCAGAGGTAAACTTCTGTCTAAAGTCAGTTATGATGTAGTGCTTACAATATTTGCAGAATAGTTACTCTACAAGCATAGTCTCTATAACCAGTTACAGAGTTACCACGCAACAGTTCAAACAATTGTGGAACATTATTTACAAATCTCCAGTTGGCATTCATGAATGCCTTTAATAGTTTTTTTTAATGTGTGGTGCTAAAAAGGATGGAAAAAGTAGTGGAAGATTAGTGTTTAGAAAGAGTGGTTTAGGGTGAAAAGCAGGTCAGGATATATTTGTTTTAAAAAACTCACCACAAAATACCAAAGACCCTTTTTTCATTCATAAGGGGACATTTTTGCTATTAATGCACCTCTGGTATATCATGCAAATGAATACATTAAAGTTTGATATACATGTCTAGTTAATTGATTTTGTTTGAAAATCAAATAATATTGTTTGTGTTTTGTTCTAGTCTTCTGCTCTCTACACCACTTTCGATGAGGTACTGGGATTTTTTTTTTTTTAAAGATCTATCAGTGTCAGAATTTAAGCCATGCATGTTTCCCATTACTAGAGTTAAGAATGCACTTTCTTTTGTTGAAGATGACATTATTTCTAACTTTTTTTCCAAATAAAAAATGATGGAGAGTATACACTTTAAATTTCAAGTGCTTCAGAAAATATCAAAATTAATACAAATTGTAATGAACAGACTATTTTCTTCAAAATGTTTTTATCTTGAAATTCTTCACTCCACAGAAACAAACATTCTGCCATTTTTCCTAGATTCAGTTATTCCAAAGAAATGCAAATACATATTGCAAGCATAAATCCTCAGTTTTACAAGTTGATTGGATTATCTGAAGTTGCTTGTCAGTAACACTTAGGCATCTAGATTCTAGAGTGGCAGAATTAATCACATCAGATTAGGAAAACTACTTTAGTTGGTGTTCCTTCTTTGATAATATGGTCTTCAATAATTTAATAAATTTTTATTCAAATTACTTTTTTTTCGAGATGCTGGCAAAGCATTTGGATAATAAAGAAGTCAACCAGCTACCTGTAGTTCTTGAGGAGCCTTCCATGGCAAGTGTTTTGAAAATTTTGTGGGAGTTTGTTGTTGTTTTTTGTTTGTTTGTTTCACTTAGTAATAATCTTTATGATATACCTAATATTCATTTATTTCATATAGCTTATGTCCAGCAGTTTAGAACCTGAAGTTTGTTACCCTTTTTTATTATGAGTGATCCAAAGTCATAGCTGGCAAGCTGTATTGCATTAGCATATAGGACTATCTTTCTGAAATATAAGTGTGTCAGGGATGTTTGTCTTTAGACTTCTGAAGTTCAGCTGAATGGAGCAGGAGAAGAACTGATGCCTCATACAGGGAAATTTCAAACTTATTTCTGATTGCTTCTGGGACACATCTTGCACTATCTGGGCAGATAGCACCAAAATGTGGCTCAAATCTACCAGAGCACATTCTGCATGTCACTACCCAAAGAGATCAGGAACGGGAAAACTGGGGGTATTGAGTTTAGAGGTCTTTTGAGAGTGTAGGGGAGATCTGAGGTTACTGTCCTGTTGCCAGATGCAGTGGGGCTGTGAAGGGCCTGGGGCACAAAGCTGAAGGAAACCTCTTGTTAGCTGTCACAGTATAGAATGTATGTAACAAGTATAGTTGGCATTGGGGTTTTTCTCTGAATATCTGAACACCCCTATCCTATAGGTATGATCACATACTTGTCTTTCAGAGGTATTCTGTACACTGAATATATTCAATTCTGTGTGAATACACATATAATAGAATTCTGTATGGTTGGTGTATGTTTCCACAGGACTTCCTTTGGGATGTCTTGAACCACCAGGAGGGTCCACGTATAAGAGATCGTTTAAGCCACGGAGAGATCAATCTAGAAACATTTCCCAGAGAAGTAGCTAACCAGATATTTGGATTTGCAATTACTATTCTCTACAGATTCTCAGATGAGGATACGTTTTCTCTTAAGGTAGGGACCAATATTTGGCTCTCAGGATGGTTTTTTTTTTCAGTTATTTTGGATAACCAAATACAGTTTTAGAGAGTTTTATGACTGAATCTTTCTTGACAACTGCTTTTTGTGCAAATGAAATATTCCTCCAGGTAAAAAATTGTGAAAGTGTGTTTTCCTTAGTTTTGTAGTGAAGTAAGCACAGAAAGTTTTCCAAAACTCTTACTCTTTCTTGCTGTACCTTAATTTGCTGTCTTAACCAGTTCTTATTCACAAGGCTGATCCATAAATTATAATGATTCCACTTAATTTTGTCAAACTGTATTGGTGAACTAGCCTGTTTATCTGCAGAATTAGGTACATAGAACATCTGTAGCTCACCCACTGAGGTATGTCGTGTGTAGTTATTGAGATTTTCTTTTCCTGAGCTGCTGTAAATAATAGTGCCTTGCTAATGGAAGTGTTATTTGTATCCATAGTTATGCTATGAATTTGTAAACACTTTTTGCCTAGCACTATGTTTCTCAACATTAGCAATTATTGTGTTTACTCTCCCCAGTTTCCTGTTTATATCTGGGATTACTTCTTTCAATATCACACAGAAACCTGTGAGATAAATCTTCCATTTATTAGTTGCAGCTCTCTTTTATTTTCTCAAGATGTATTGTGTGCTGCTAGAATACTCAGTTGCTTTTCTGTGAGCTGCTGTTTCATAGTTAAAATATGTGAAATTAAGCTTTAACTACTGATTATTTCTTTCAGCCCTTAGACATTTGGAAGAGTTTATTGATGTCAGTGCTATAGGTGGCTTGCATAAAATGAAATATAAGTCTAGGTCTGCATATGATTAGGACAGCTTAGAGAAACTGTTGTGTATTGTCTGTGATTTTGTATATCAGGAACACATGGTCATAAAACCACTGATGAACTGTGCAAGTTGCTACCGATCTCGATTTCATCCAATTTCCCGACTCAAGAAACAGGTAGGTACTACCATCTGTGGAAGCATTGTGGTCCTTAAAATTGTGACCCCTCAAAATTAGTCTAATTCTTTTCTTCATAATTTGATTGACCTAAAAAAAAAAGTTAAAACCTTACTTTTTTTTCCTTTGTTTGTTTTTCAAAACTTAAAGGAAATCACAGTGGCTAAAATGAGACATAATTATGAACACTCCTGCTAATGCAATTGATACTGTATTTGTGTTCTAGATCACTAAATAGCTTTATTCTTACCTGAGTGTTTGCTGTTCTGTAGTTTTCTTAATCTCTTTATGCTTTTTTATGTCAGGAACGCTGCTAGGTCCTGTCTCCAGGAATCTTGGAGTAGGCTATTACTAATTTTTTTACTCTATGAAGGCTAGCTGATGAAGATTCTATCATGGTAGCAAAACCTGTTTTCCATTGTCATGGTAGTTCTCTGCCAATCAGTTTAATGAGCAGCTTGAGGATGTTCCATTTATTGATTTGAGATTGCAGAAGACATATTTAGTTCTTTTACTTTCCAACAGCATTCAAACAGGGGGTTACAAAACTTATGTTTGTTAATTAATTTTCTACATTAAAAAATATAGAATACTAAATTAGTTCATTCAGATAATGTTTTAGCATGTAATTGTTCATCAAGACTTCTTGCCCTATCCTAAACCTTAACAAATGAAGTTGGCTTACACAATTATGACTAGTGAACAAATAACTTACTGCCTGTTGGAGTTTTTTTCTAAGTGGGCCACTAAGAAAAGCATCTCAAAGTCTATACCTTACAAAACATTTTTCATTATATGTTTCTGAGGTTCTGGAATGTATAAAGAGCATCCACTTATGGCCTGAATTGCCAACAATACCTGAGGAACAAGTACAAATGATTAAAGGGTATGTATGTGGTGTATTGATGCCATGATGATTTTTTGCCTTTTCTTTTATACCCCTATTATACCTTTTTAGAGCTTCCGTATTCTTAGTGCTTTTTGGCTGCATTCTTCAACTTGTTTGTCCAGCTAGGAGGCTAAAAATTTTAGAAGTTTCATAAGTAGGAGTTAGTGTGTTCCAGACCCCAAGGTCCTCTCCAGAATACATTCTGTAAACTAAGATAGAACAATCCAGGGGAAGGTTCCTTGGGGAGGGAGGCTCATTCAAGCCCCTCATTGAGGAATTTTTTATAGATGTGCTGATTAGTAAGACCTAAAATGTTTTACCAAATTTTTTGGGTGTGCATTGTGGTGTGCATTTTGGTGCATTCAACCAAGACATAGTGCACCTAAAGAACCTTAAAATAGATACCAAGGTAAAATCCCTTTTTCCTCTCTAACCATGTTTAACTCCTAATTTTAAGACCAAGAAAAGGCATTAGTATAAAATCACCAGCTATAAAACAGCAAATAATTCCTTATTCTGAAAAGGACTTGGTAAACAGTGGGAAACTTTATATGAGATATTCATTAGAAAAAGTATGTAACATTCTATTGTTATTTGAAAAGGATGAAGTCATTAATAATATCACTGGAGGAAATTATACTTGTTTAGAGACAAGAGAAGAAACCTTAATGCATCTATCATATATTCAGTATATTGGTGGATATTTATGAATGGAGGATTAAGGGGTACTGAAGATTGCTGACACTGAGAAAAGGTTGTTTTTGTTGGAGAAAGATAATCATGCTCATGAAGGTATGAAGGTAGAGGGAAAAGAAATAATAGAGAGTAAGAGTAGACAATGAATATACTGCTATCCAAAAAAACTGCATCTATGCCATTTAAAAAATAAATACATACTACACAGTTTTGTAGTATCAAATCTTATTTTTTTTTCTTTTCTTTTTAAGGTTGGAAGGAAATGCTGAAGTTAATACTTTAATTTTGATGATATCTGAAATTATATCTCAATTGCAGCATTATATGCCCCAGAATTGCTGCAGTTCAGATGATCTAATCAATAGTGTCCTAACAGAGAGGTGAGTTTGATGCCCTCCTGGTTCCCACTGTCAGCTTCTACATGAGCCCAATGTGAGAACTCTCAAAGCTAAGTTATCATTTCCCTGTTTGCAGAGGAAATGTTGTAAGCTTTTCCAGTGTTGCTGCTGATTTCATCTGAAAATTTTAGGATTGCACCTGAACTTCATCTTCAAAATAAGGATGAGCCATTGTAGATTCTAGAATTGCAGTAGAAATTTTACTTGGAAATTAGCCTGAAAAAATAACTTTTTTTTTTCAGACTATGAAGGCAAAATGTTTTAAATATTTGTGTGCTTGATAGATGAGGTTGGTTTTAGTCTGATTTGTGCTAAAACTGCATCAGAAATTCATTTTAATGTGCTTGGTGTCACAGCTTTGCATGGCATTCAAAATGGCAAAACACCACTATGTAATTCTATTTTTCATGCTTTAATATCAAGATTCAGAAAGAGAAAATATCTTCTTATATTGGTATCAGACTTGGAGGTATGTTAGTTCCAATTATGTCTAACTTGGAATAATGATCAAAATAATTTGACTTTTAATTGCCGCTCTTAGAGCAGCCTTAAGAGTCCCATGACTGAATGACTGTGTTGGAACAAAACACTTCTAATCAAATCCATTAGGCATGGGCAGCATAGAGCAAAGAGGATTCTACCTGTTGCTTTACTTATGTAACATGTGAGTCTTCTGCTTCCTACCTGCCAATCTGCAAATTTATCATTTGTGAGAAAGAAGCCTAATTATTAAAGTGTTAAACCTTTTTCTGCCTTTATCACTTCAAGTCATTAATGTTTTGCTATCCCAGAGATAAACTGAGCATGAGGGCGATTAAGAAACACTTCTATAAGAATACTGTTCAAAGTGATGTGTGATACATTAGTGTAGCAGATACAACAGCAGGAAGATATTTGTGTGCTTTAACAAAACATGATCTGGTGTGGTGTTGATTAAGAAAATGGCCTCACCACCTGCATTTTACGCAGTGTTAAGTCTGATTCTTGTTCTGCCCAGAAGAAAGACCACACACTAATGGGAGTACTAATTAATAACATTTGTTTCGGTGAGTTTTATTATGGTGGATGTTAATTCATTGTGAGTTGAGCTATGGTGGGAGGCTTCAACCACAGCCCTGCTGTGATTTGATGTGTTCAGTGTATCATTTCAGCCAGGCAGTTTTGTTTATTGTGGTTGTGTTTCTTTCATCTGAAATGGGGAACATATTCATCATAATCAGTTTTGCATTTATATTCAATAAAGTGATAGAAAACACAATCACTACCCCTACTGCACAGATTCTTGCTTTTTTTCAGTCATGAGGTAAGGGCAGTTTGTTTCCAGGTTTTCTGAATTAAAACATTATGAGTCAAACCACACTTAATATGAAATGTGTCCTATGTTAAATCCAGCTAACAAAAGATTGACATTGAAAATCCCTCCCTGTTTTGGAGGCTGCTGATGGAACTTTGTGATACGCGTACTTGCACACTGTATTCCCCACGACCTGTCCTGGAAGTAGTGGTGCTACTCCGCAAAATAAGCACGCAGTGCCATCAAGTGTCCCAACAGGTTATTGCCGGCGCTGGGCTGAGGTACACGCAGTGGGTGAACAAGACTCTGCGTTCTCGCCAGAGGCTCAACTATCTACGGATGCTGAACAGGTTTGCTGCTGGTTTTGCTTTACTGTGTGGTTGGGTTTGTGGGAGAATGGCTGCACGCTGCTGTTGCTGCCTTTCAGTGGATTCACTTGGAAGTTTAAAGTCAACAGTGTTCACGTGTTGTTGTTAACCATTTCAGAGTCAAGGGTCAACGAGATTTCTATTAAGTAGCAATATTGAAATAACAAGAAAATCTCAAATTGGAAAATAATTTAATGGGCATTCTTGGATTATGTCACTGTGAATTACAAGATTTCAAATTAAATGTTACCTGAATGTTAGATTGTATTTTTTTAGTTTTCCTATTTAGGTATATAAATGCCATTCAAGTTTTATCTGACTGCAATAGGTTTAACTGATTTGAAGATTTATTCTACTTTAGTTTGCTGCCTTTTTATCATTACACCTGAGTCAGCCTCTTTATAGAGAGAAAATATATGGTTTATAATCTATTAATTTTTTCCTAATCTTAAGGGCTTTCCAGAGTTTTATAAGTATTGTGTTATTGGCCAAGTTAAGTTCCTAAAAGTTTTAGCCATATTATTTAAGGAACACAGCTTAAACTGACAACTGATGATACACATCTGTGATTCACTTGAACTGTAGTTTAGTATCTATGTATTAATGGTTGCTTGTGAGTTTTTCTTTGGAATCTTAGATCTTTGCCTTCTTTTCTCCCATCTTTTTCAGTTTATAGTCTTTGTTTTTCTGGAATTAGCACTGCTTTTTGCTGAAGGACATTTTGTAATCTTTTTTCTAGCATTAAATTTTTATCTCCAGTGTTGCGGCTCATCTTACTGTTGATTACACTGGAACTAGTCAGTGTTCATTCAGTTTGTAAGAAGAATCCTTTTGATTATCAGCAGTACCTTAAGTGAGTATATAAATTTACTTTATGAAAATAGGAGTTGTTTCAGAAATCCTTTTTGATATGTAGAGGTTTTTTGTCATTATAGTCATAATTATACCTTGGGCAGTGTTCACTCAAGAACTAAAATAACTTTGTTGAAGTGTAGATAGGGAATATCAATACACAAAAGCTGTCTTTAATATTTTACTCACTTTACTCTTTGTATGTTACTTAACAGCTGGTTGGATATCACATATATTGTGAAATATTTGACCAAGAAAGCAAAGGAAGCCATTTGGGCAAAATTCTGTCACACGTTTGGTCACTGTATTCTTTCTATGGTGGTGTTAATTGCAGTTCTGAAAATCATTGCATCTTACTGTGAAAGGGAGGGAGTGGGTGTTCTCCAAAAGCAGAGCAAATCTTAATGTATTGATCATCCAATCATCCTGAGGGAGATTTGGAAACTTGAAGATGTGTGCAGCTTTGAATCAGGCATTGTGATAATCCTGTCTTTTTAAAGAATTTTTCTTTTTGAATCCTTAGGAGTTTTTCCCTAATGTTATTTCTTGTAGGTTTTTGAAGTCAGTCTTGCAGTACACTGAGAACTTGGTGACCTACACAAGCCCTGAGAAAAACAAGTGGGATGAAACCATGGAACTTACAAACAAGATTTTGATAAAAATAAGCAAAATCAGTGGCAGAAAGCTAATGTTAATGCATCTAGCTACGTGAACTAAATGGGCTTATGATTGTCTGGACATAGTTATTTCGGAATAGTTATGGAGACCTCATACTTGATCAATCTAATTCAAAGACCAACTTCATCAGTCATTGTCAAATTTTGGATGCAAGATTTAGTCTTTTTATTAGCAGGTAGCTGTTGATACAGGAGATGAATGATCAAGCTTCCAGAGAACAAATTGTTTGTCAAATCCACTGAAAAAGATTAAAGATTTACTGTGAACTAAATCAGGATGATAAAAGTTCTACTGTAAATATATTTTGTGGTTTTTACATTGATTTTTTAATATTTTTTTTAATTTCCTACTGTACTGAAAAATACCTAAGAAAAAAGTGTGAATAAAAGCTCTGGAAACTTTTAAATCCAAAAAGTAATTTTGTACTTTGGAATGCAGATATTATGTCAGAGACTGTGTTCAACAGATTAAGAAATTATGAACCTTCAGCATAAAATAGTACTTATTGTCGTCTGTAGTTGTTTTTAGTTGTAAACAGTCTGATCTCATTCTCAACTCTGAGGCAGAGCTGGTAACACAATAAGCAGTTGCTTATATGTGAGGATTTAAAAGCAACAGGCTGGACTAACCTCTGCAGAGTATATGTTTGGTTTGTTTAATTTCATCTTCCCATTACAATACATAGTTAGTTAATTTCATGCAGAATGAATATGAACATGCACATGCTCACAGACGTATTCACTGCGGTTTAGAAAGCTATTCTCTTATTGTACGCAATATTGATTTGAATACTTTATTTCTTCAAAATAAATTCTCACCCTTTTTCATCACCAAAAAGAAAAACTTCAAGGGAATGCATAGGTTGAAGAACAGATTCACAGAAGACCACCAGTGTCTCTCCATTTGCTTTCTCCTATGGAGAGTAAAACCAGAGGGTAGTGTCTGGAGAATGTTTGGCTCTACAAAGGATTAAAGATTCAAGTTACATTTTAATAAGCTTCTTTGCAATGTTTCTTGACTGGAAATCACAGCTAGATAATTACTAGTTTGGTTTATTCATTGTGGGGGATGGATATAAACTGAGATCATACTGCTTCCTTTATGTTCCTCTTGAAGTATATCGGGTGTATTTGAAATTTAGCTTTGACACTTTCCAAGGGCTCTTTTGTTGCTATGAAACTAAATTACATAAGAAGTTTGAACTAGATAAAATAGATTAAATGTAGAAATAGAGAATAATTAATCAAATGTAGTGTATGGGCCACAGTCTAAAATTGCAGTTTTTTATAAACTGGAGTCAGCAAATGCTAATTATATTTTTGAAGGCTTATTTTGTACTCATTGACTTTGCTCAGATGTATTAACTTTGTTAAGTGTGTCTTGGTAGTGACATTTATGATGACACTTGCTTTGATGGTGATAAGTATTCTAAGGCAAAAATCATTTAAGTTTTGTGTATTCATTGTAGGAAAGAGATCAAGAAATTAACATGTTTTGAAAGTGCATTCATGTACTACAAAGCACCTTATAGACCAGAGAAGTGTATTTTCAACAACATAAGTTCTCCTTTTGTTGCTATATTTAAACCTTGGTAAAATGATCTTTCATTCTGTTCATTTCATTTGCTTTTACCTAAGATGAGGACACTGACAGTTTTTTCTTTCCTAATTAGTGCCACAGATGTGATTTGCTGGTAAAAGTTTGCGGTAAGAAGCATGAAGGATTTCTGGCAATTCTGTCACAGATGCTTTTTCAGTTTGTTTTCTTACCTCCGAAGATCTCTGATGGGAGCACTGCTACCATCTATTGTTAAACAAATCTGGAACAGGCTGGGACAATCCAGTTATTTATTCTGACTTAATGCTGTCATTTGCCAGAAGGACTTATGCGTGCAGGGCTTATGGCTTATGACAGCCCTGCATGTTATTTGCATGTGGGGCTTACAGATTTTTCCTGCTGTTAAAAGATTTGTGGAATAGAGCTGTAGAATAAGTATATATCCTACAGTTCACATTGAAGAACAAATGGCAAGAGATATGGTAGGGGTCGTTGCGTTTGTCCTTTGTCAGGTACTTGCTTTCCACTTAAATTACTCATCTTTGCCATCTCTTTTGAATTGCTTTTAAGATATTAGAAGGAGTCTAAAATCTGAACATTCAACCCCCTGAGTAAAAAAGAAGCTTGGAATAACAATGTATCTAGATATATCTAGAATTATACCAAAGAATGTTTTCTTCCAAGTGTGGTATTTCATCCCAGTATTACTTGGATCTGATTTAATTGTTGCCCTTGCTTCCTGAGGTCACTTGTTTTCCTTGAGGTATTCACTCAGTGAATCTATATAGACACAGATGTGGAATTTGCGGCCCCCATGAGAATAAATGTTGAATTATTTTGTTTACCTGGATAATGCTAATGAGAGAGTGATGATTCTTAAGTCAGTTATTCCAAGTTCAGTTAGTCAGTTTATCACAGAGTCACAGAATACCCCAAGTTGGAAGGGACCCACAAGGCTTATCAAGTCCCAACTCCAGGCCTTGCACAGAACCGTACCCAAGAGTCACACCATGACCCCAAGAGCACTGTCCAAACACTTCTTGAACCTCTGTCAGGCTGGTGCTGTGACCACTGCCCTGGGGATCCCATTCCTATGGATGGAGAACATTTTTCTAATATCCAGCCTAAACCTCTCCTGACATGACTTCAAGCCATTTCAATGTTTGTGGGTTTTGGTACCTTCTGGGGAGCATCAGGATCAACTAAAAGGTCACTGAGGTGGGCACTGCACAAGTACAATGAAATATCTTTTATGGTAGGCATCTGTGTGTAGAAACAAAGCTTGTCTTTTATGTTCTTTCAGTCATTCTCTAGCTTGTGCTGTCCTCAATGGCAATAGGAGGAGTTAGAAACAAAACCATGTGCTCTTATTCAGACATGATAGCAGGGACTAAAAGTAATTAAAACCTTTTTGGGATTGTCATCAGTATTGCATTATATAGAAACATTTACGTAAGAGAGAGACTAACAACTTTGATTTACGTTATCTTTTAATGCATCCCATCTAGCGGTTTTCAAGCGGCCTGAGAGCCTTTGAAGTGAACACATGGTGGCAGTGTTTGGTAATTCAAAATAGTACTCCATGCTGACGTTTGCTTTCTTTTATCTTAGGATGTGTATAAAAAAAAAAAAAAAAGCAAGTTTTCTTCTGATTTCATCAGTTTTGTTTATATGAGTGTTGTGGTGGATCCCCACCCCAAGATATGAGTCTCTAATTGTGTCTTCTGTTGAAACTTGTTTTCTCATTTGTTTCAGATCACTTTTGGAGAAATTGATCATGTCCGAAAAAAGTTTTTGCAAACATTTTAATAGTTAAGTAGAGGTTAATCACATTTTCCACACTACTTCCTCAGGACTTTTGGAATTTGTCAGAAGTCCATCAGCTGCCTCTCTTCTTACATAGTTTAAGAGAATGAGTTCTTTGAATTTAATAAAAAATTTATTTTAACAAATTACTGCTTTTTACAAAACATAAGCATTGATATTCCTAAAAGAAAATATTTCAGATTGTCATTTCTTAATTGCCATAAGCAATTTTGACAGCACAAAAAAAAAAAAATCACAAAAGCAATACATATCTTTGGAACAAAAATTATAATTGCCAAGAAATATGTTTATTGAGAAAATTTCACTAAGGTCTCAGCCTTATTGCTGTGGTTATGATTTTTCAGTATGTTGAAATTGAAATGTGCTATTCATATGCTACCCTGTGAAGAAGAGCTAGTTGAGCATTGCTTGTTGGGTGGCCTTTGAAAATCTTGTCCACAGTAGCAATTTCAAACCATGCAGAGGGGTTGCAGTTAGAAAAGATTTTAATTCACATGAAGAGATTTTTGTACACTGTGAAGTCTCGTGTAGAAATGTTGGAACATCCCCAGCAGAGCTTGTTTTTGCCTTACACTACATGAGTGCATCTGGTCCATGTGTGGTGCATCACCTTTTTTTCATAAATTGGTCTGCAGATGCAGAACAGATTCCTGGCTGGTGTAAACTATTTCTGTTCCATCTTCTTTGGGGCAGATCCTTTACTCTGGTAAGGATCTTCCCTGTGCTGTTTCAGTTTCCTTTGAAGGAGTTTGGTTTCTATCTGTACATCTTTTTCAGGCTTGTGTATTTTCAGGGGACTGGAAGAAAGAGCCATGTAGTTCAGATAAAATTGCTGTATAGCAAAACATAATTAACTTAGTGGCTTCCATTGCAGGGAAATGAGGATCATGTGTGGGACTTCGCAGCTACAAACCAAATTCTGGATTCTTTCACATCTTTGTGTTTCAGGAAGAACTTCATCTAGAGTAGAAATGAGTTTTCTTGTTGAGGATTTTTCAGGGCAGCACTATGAGTTAGATCACCTGATATTTTCTTTTTAAAACTTTTCAAGGATCAATGGAAATCTCTTATTTAGGAAGTCTTTTAAGCCATATAGATTTTCAGGCAGAAATTGAAAGGAAAATGCCTGTTGTTTGTCTGCCCTGGGCCTCAGGCGATAGGATGTAAATATGGGTAGTGAATACTGTGTGAGATCAAACTGGTGTTTTTTCTGAAGGTGAGAATCCAAGACAATATATACAATTAAAGCCAACAGCCTTGCCTACCAAAAGGAATCCATGCCTTCTGGCATTCTCCACTGAATACCTCCTCTGTTCGTCTCCCATGTATATGCATCTCACAGTTTCTCAAAAAAAAAAAAAAAGCATAGTAGAACCAGCCAGTGCCAGTTTGTTTTCCATGTTTTCTTTTCTCTGTAAGGGATTAGTTGTAGTAACAGATTTCATGTGCCAGAAAGTGGGTGAACATTAACTATTTTGTCATGCACTGATCCTTCCCACAGCCCTGCAAAATTTGAAATGCAGGAATGGTTATTCATTAACATTTCTTTGTGTCTACAGGAAGTACATTTACTATGTAAACATGTTTTATATAGAACATACAGCTGTTTTGAACGAGCACTCAATGAAACATAAGAGTACAGTGCCTACACTGCCACTTCAGAAACTCTGAGATACCATAGCATTGTGTTTTGGAAGAGTGAACACACAAAGACTTGGTGGAAGTTTCTTAAAGAAAACAAAAAAAATCTTTGCTTTGCTTGATTGTTTTGTATCTAAAATGTATCTCCACGCTGAACTATTAATGTGCAATATTTAGAAGGGGGGGGCGGGAAAGTGTTTCTTTATGCTGATTTTAGTAGAGAAAGAAAGAAAAGTCAAGTACCATCAGATAGTCAGGTTTTTGCAGACTGGAGTATATTGCCATCAGAAAAAAAAAAAATTACAGCATGCAGAAAATGTGCCTAGAATATCTAGAAGGATCACAGGCTCCTTGTTCTGAGAATGTCAGCCTCAAATCTGTGAGGAACTTTACTAGTAAAGTTACATCCTTGGGTAGTAGATGGAATTGTCTCAGATATACCTCTCTGCGAGCGACTCCACTGGCTGAACTTCACTTTAAGAGCATTTAGTGGAATTGGGATGTTTTCTGAAAAGGTGAGTAATGATTCTGTTTCCCAGAAACAGCAGTCAAACACAGCTTTTTGGCTGGGTTGCTGCCTCTAGGTGACTGAAGCTGGTTTTCCCCTTCAGAAGTGCAGGATGGTGCATTTACCAAGGCACTTCTCAGACTGGCTGTACACTAAACATGAGCTGTACACACGGGCCCTCCCATGTCAAGGCTGCTGTTCCTAAAGGACTCTGGGGCCGAGAAGCATAGGTGTGCTGAGGAGAGGGGTTATGTACAGCAGGCCAAGCCCCTGGACAGCTCTCCCCCGCACAGAGGGGCAGATGTGGAGGTACCAAGTTAGCCAGTATTTGGGCCATGGGCTGCTATACTGTGGGTTTGTGTTTGACCTTCAGGTGAGAGAACCACAGAATCACTGAGGCTGGAAAAGACCTCTGTGATCATTGAGTCCAACCACTAGTCTAACACTACCTTGTTTAACGCTAAACCATATCCTCAAGTGCCACATCCACACATTTTTTTAATGATTCCGGGGATGGTGATTCTATCACTTCCCTGGACAGCCTCTTACAATGCCTGACCACCATTTTGGTGAACAAATTTTTCCAAATATCCAACCTAAATCTTCCCTGGTGCATCTTGAGGCCAATTTCTTCTTCTCCAATCGCTTGTTACTTGGAAGAGAAGACTGAGTCCCATCTGGCTACAACCTCCTTTCAGGTAGTTGTAGAGAGCAATAAGGTTGCTCCTAATAATCCTTGCTAAAAGTCCAAGATGGAAGAATGGAGTCCTAGTTGTCTAACCAGACCTATGTACACCTTTTATTAAATATTAAGGAAAGAGAGGGTTTCTAATAGTTTTAAAGGGAAAATAATACTGCCCTTAAACTGGCAGGATAGTACAATGATAGTAGATGACAATTAGATGTGCTCATAAATTTTGAACTAATGGCATCTGTGCAAAAGCAGAAGGTCAATTCTACACAGTTGATAAAAAAGAAGTGGAAAAAAAAAAAGCTGCAGTTGACCCTTCAGGATATAATACACTTGTGTCAACATGGACTCTGCCCAAACATTGTTCTTCTGTGGAAGCAGCTGGGTGCCCTGCCCTCTGGTTTATATAGCACCAAAGGGAAGGGGTAGGGAGAGATGATGTGAGGGAAGAGGGAGGAGAAAAAGAGGCAGGAGGAAAGATAAAGCAAATCCATCTCACATCCTCAACACCATGCTCTGAACTGAAAATGCTCTCCAGCTGACCTTCCCAGTGCTCATTTCTTGATATTTAGGAACCTGAATCAGCAGAGAAAGAGTGTCTGGCTCAAAGTCACAGGCACTGTTGCAAGCAAGCCATTTTTTTGCTTCCTTTACAAGTATTTTTCTCTGGGAGTGTAGGCAGTGATGGAGAAAGGAGCAGAGGAGAGAGTAATGGCTATTTCTGTCTGGCCTCTAATATTCAAGATCTAATTTATAGTATTCCATGTAGCATGATGATGTCATTTTAATGGTGTATTAACACTGAAGTCTGGAATATTTATTTGGTTGAAAATGCATCGGATACTAAGTACATCTCTGGGGATATGGCTGTGGGATGATTACAGAACTGATGGCCATCAAATTGATAGCATTTCTCTGTCCTCCTGAGTCTTCTGCTGTAAAAGTGGGACAGGATATTTTCTGGTTAAGAATAATGGCCTCTGCACTATCCTTGGGGGCAGATGTGGCCCAGCACCTGCGCTCTGGATCCAGGATACAGAGCTTCTAGACAATTATCTTCCAGTTTGCTGTTAATTTCTATTCAAATTAATCACTAGTTACTTGACATGAGGAATCACATAAAGCTTTAAAGCTTTATCACACGCCATTGTTGTTTATTTATTTACAGTCTATTATTCATGCTAGAAATACGGAACACTTTAACCTGATTTGTAACCTTTTTTTTTTTTCCCTGCCTTTAGTCTCCCATGTGATTTGCATATCTATAATGTGGGGCAGAGGGGGAGAAGGGAGGTTATTGTGGGACTGAATTTTTTTTTTGTTCATTATCTATACCAGCTAATATGAGATAGTGTCCAATAGAGTTTCTTTGCAACCCTTACTTTAAAGCAGGTGAATGTACTGAAGCAAGAGAGACATTACTGATCCCAGGAGAGCACAACCACGTATGCAAATACATGTACTTGATTCATGGAGTTTATTTAACATGAACTGTGTCAAACCTATGCTGTGGATATTTTGAGAGTTTGTTTTCATTAACATTCAAGCAAGGTGCAGTCCTGTCTGTGGGAAAGACAGGATGTGTGATGGGGGGAGCCCTGCAGCCCAGCATCTGCAGCGTGGTGATCTATAGCTGTGACTTCTGCAGGCTCAGAGCAAAAAGGCTGTGAGCCTGAGTGCACTGGCCATGTACATTGATGGGTTGGTGACAGTGGAGATTCTTCTGCCAACAGCCTTGCTGGATGGCAGGGATTGCAGCTGTTAGCAATCAAAAGGAAGCTATCGTTTCCTTTTGACTTTTACAAACTGGTCTAATACAAGTTCTATTTATTCAGGTGTTTTTATACAGATTTTCTAAAGATCCTGATTTTGACCTTTATGTACGTAGTTTCCCCTCCAATTAGTGAAAGCCATTTAGAAATGTCAAGGATGGGACTAGAAGGGACCTCCTAGGTGCTGTCTGCTGCTGGTTCAACCAGATTGCACATGATCTTTTTCAGCTCTGTCAAATATCAGAAATAATCTGTCTCTCCTACTCATCTGTTTGCTGTACTGCTGTACCAGAACCTTGTTCATGTTGCTTAGAAACCCTCGTCTAGTATCCAAGATTCTTTTCACAGCCCATTCAAATTAATTTGTTCTTGTGCCAATATTGTCCCCTAGTTGGGTGGCTCTGCTCTGTGTCTAATGTTTGCATATCACTTCAATGTATTTATAATAAGGAACCATATCCTTTCTCAGACTTCATTTTTTTTTATGTTAAGCAAGCACAGCTTTTTTAGTGCCCACTCATAAAATAGGTTTGTTATTTCATGGATGTGCCCAGCAACATTTCCCTGCACCTGTTCTTGTTTTAGTTCCTCATCTATATGACTAGTCTTGCCTAACATTGAAGTCAGATTAACTGAAATAATTCCTACATTGGTGGCACACTTTCTCAACTCTAAAATGACTTCTTCAGATACTAATCCAAATTTCCAGTATTTACATTATCTTTGCTTAATTCAATACAATTTTTGAGGTGATCATTCATCCACATGGGTTTGATGCGACCCTTATAGTGTTCTGCCTTTGGCCAGAGGTTTGACGTTACACATAAATTTTGTCTTGGAAGACATTACAGGTTTCATCTGAAATCCCAGTCAATGAGATTTTGAACCCAGTTCACTAGACTATCACAACCCAGTGAAACTCTCAAATTTTGTCAAATCCCCAAATTTAATTCCTATCACTTTATTCCACAGAGCAGAAGCACAAAATGAGGAGTTTGTGTTGTTTCTGTAAATGCCTGTAGAGTGTTTTCGATCTCACCCCATGTCATGGGTGACACAAAAGGACAATGGAGCCAGTCTTCTGCTGCCATGGGCCAGTGCCCGGAGACAGGCGGGTGCTCCTAACTGAGTCAGGATCTGCAGATGCAGAGATGGGAGCCCACTCCAAGAGAGGTGGACACCCACCCTGGGCTCCATCCCGCTCCTGCAGCGGCATGTTTGAACGAGAAGAAAGAACGCGGTTGGTAATGGAATGAGTAAAGTTTTACAAGGAGAGCAGGTGTGCCTGCTTGAAAGATAAACTCTTCCCCCATGCGACGATAAGATAAATGATCCGAACTTGTGATTTAGTTAATGTTTCTGTCTTTAGCCTGCTGTGTACACAGCACCCTGCTGGATAAGCTGCCCAGAACTGCATGCCTCTGTATGCACAGAGCTGTAATAGTCAGCAATATCATTCTCTCACCCCGTGTCCTTAACTAAACAGCCTTTAATCATTATACATTGTTATTATATGTTCCTTATTATACAATGCAATAGCTACCTTCCATTAAAAAAGGCCAGTGCCTACATTAAATATCATCACTGAGTGTGTCCTGAGGATTTTGTTTCACTGCTATTTCAGGCTGTCACGGTTCTCCAGAGCAGTATTTAAACTATGTCTGAATTTAGGCAAATGTTTTTTGTTCATGTGCCTTGAGAATTAGAGTTAATCCATCTTTCTCACCAAGGGAAAATTCCTCCAGAGGCATCTTGCTCTTGTTTCACTGCTTATTGATTATCACTCCCAGTTTGCACGTTACTGGCTGTGGTGTTCCAGCTGCATTTGAATGAGCAAAGGAAAAGCCAGCTGGTGCTCTGTTGTTCTGATTTTTATATCAGCATTTTGGTTTCAAAGACATTTATCTAATCTTATTAACTGGCTTTACCAAGAGGATTTCCTCACAGACTTAACTGGGAGAAAACAAATAGGCAGCAAGGAGGGGGTGGTGGAGGATGTTTTCTGTTTCTCACAGAAGCACATGCTTACCTACTGGGAGAAAAAATAAATCAGGTTTGCCATTGACTCAAATGTTGACATGTTCTGACTAAGGCAAACCCTATTTTCCCTTATGCGAATGGCCTGTAATAAGACAAGGTGATGGGCATTTTCTTTCCATGCAAGCGCAGAGAACAGGCACAACCTGCTCCAGAAGAAAAGGTAGGCAGTGGGCCCATGCTCTCAGAGGAAAAAGGCTAGGGGACTGAGGGCTGTGGCCACGTCCCTGGCACCTCTCTGTTCTCCCTTTCGAGTGAGAGGTCACTTGTTTTGTGTGGAGCTTTCTTGCATGAAAAGCATGACTAAGAGCCATGTGTACAGACTGCAAAAATGGAACACATTTGGGGAAATTAGTTCTAATGGTACCTACACATTTGGAATCTCTTAAGTTGGGGATAACAAGCATGCAGCCTAAGGTCCAAGTTCCCAATGAGACACATGGACAAGTCATGGTATTCATAAATTCAGAGCTGTATTTGACATGAAGTAAAATACAGTGAATATATAAGCATTACAAGAGCATGTAGTGACAGGACAAGGGGGAATGGCTTCCAGCTGAGAGTAGATTTAGAAAACAAAAAAAAAGAATATGTGAGGGAGAGAGAGCTTCACTTTCTTGTGAGTGAAATGAGAGCAATTGTATCTGTCTATGTTTTATGATCAGTATAGCCAAGGCTCTTTGTTTTTGGCATGGGCCTGCTTGCTTCCCAACCTTTCTTCTTTTCCTCATCTCTCCCTCTTTTTTTGTATATAGATCCCCTGTTTACATGAAAAACTTATGTTGATTCCTAAGGAATCTTTTTAGATTTACATATGTTAACAATGAGGGGCTTTTAACTTAAAAGGTCTGTTTGGGGTAGCACTGGTGGAGAATAAAGGATGGTCCTGGGCTGAGTAAAGGGAGTGGTGGATGGCATCTTTTCCTGGGAACAAAAGAGAGGTTCCAGGGAGTTATTGCCTTGAAATCCCATGCAGAGCAAAATTGGCAAGGCTAGTAACTTTTCCTAGCTCTCTCTACATGCTGGGAATTGTCCACAAAGGAGATTGTATTATCTTGTCTGGAGGGAGAGCCGCTCGATAATGCATTCACATCCCATGCCCATCACAGGTATTGCTATCCATATGGCATCCATATGGCATCCAGGCAAAAAAGCCTGTCCAGTTGATTCAGAAGTATTTGAGATCACCTGCAGATCAAGCCCATTCACTCATCCTCACTGCTAACAGTTTCTGCCCTTCTCACCTCCAGGCTGGCTGGGCAAACCTTAATGCAGCTTCCAGTCTGCTCCAGCCACCCTCAGCTTCCAGCCAGCAAGGTTGTGAGGCAGTGGATTGCACAGGCGTAAGCTGGGAGTTCAGAGTTACACGGTGTAGCCTCTCTGGGAGCTGAAGGATGGCATGCTGGAGGGCACTCACCTCCTTCCAGTCTGCAAAGCCATCCTGCCCTGTCACAGTAAGCTTGCACTGCCTCTTGCTCAAGTGTTTGGTACAGTAACACATAGTGAAGAGTCTTGAGGACTAATAGAAACAATACTCCTGTTTCTGAGGACACATCTAATAAAAGGTCCTCAATAAAAATTGAGCAAAATAGAGGGCACCAGGGCATCTACCATGATGAAAAGCTACATGTTTTTCCCCAATGAACATATATCCAACAGCACCTCCATTTCTGTAGGCTCAGCACCTGTCCTCATGGGGAGGCTATTACCAAATAAGTGAGTGTGTTTGAGGGGGTGAATTTAAAACAATGCTCTGAATAACCTCCTTAAAGAGGTGCCTTTGTTTGTCACAAAAGAATGTCTGTTGGTTGCTCCACTTAACTCTCCTCCAGAACCAGCTAAATGTAGGCAGCACTCTGTAGAAAACTAGTATATCCAAACTGGAAGTTAACAGAGTAGACATTCTGGATTATGTCCCTATTGCAGCTGTGTTCTGAGATGAGAAGAGCTTCTTGCTACTCCAAGTCTTGCATTGTGCACCCCAAGTGGAGACTTTTATTTATTATGTGAACTGATTTGTTTCCTTCTCTAGCCTAATTTAAAACACAAGTAATCAAACAAGGGCCTTTTGAAAATCTGGATGCTCAGCATAGTGATAGCTTTTAACTTTAAGATGTGAATCATTGTCCCCATGGTGTGAACCCAGGCTATCAAAAGGAGCCTAGCTGAAAAAAGCAGCCAGTGGCCTTCTTTTCCCAAGAAAAACGAGTTACCTGTGCTAATAATAAAGCTTGCATATATTCAGTAAGTGAAGATTTGTTGGGGCATCTTCCAAGGAATATGATAAAGTCCCTATCAAATTTTTAATTCCCCACTGAGTAAGAAGCAATTTTTCCCACCTGTGAGAAATGTTTCTGTTTTTGTTCGGTGTCAGTCCAAAGTGAGCCAAATTTGTCTTTAACCAGAATTTCATCATGGGATCTCTTACAGCCCAGTGTGAGGTCTCAAGAAAGGGTCTTGCCTTTGTGCTATGAGCTGTGGACCCTTTCCAAGGCTGCATTCTTAGGGGTACTCTGGGGCTGCAGACCCAGTACAAGCATAAAAGGCACAGACAGGCTTTTTTGCCAGACTCTAACGTGGTGTTACAAACTACTTAGAAGAACATGAGAGAAAGATCTGAAGAAGTAATAATCGGCCACATACATATATATATGTGTGTCTTAATTTTATTTCTTATCCTTCAGAAGAGTTAAGAAGGGGTGAAGCTCTCTAAGTTACTCAACTTCTTTTCCATTTGGTAGTCTTTGTTCAGGATCAAGGCTAGGTAGATCTGTTCTTTCTGTCCATAGAAGCTTCTCTGATTCAACTGAAAGTCCTGCAAGAATGTGTCCCTCCTATTTCCTCTTTTTCATCTGAAGCTTATTATTTAGTTACTCTTAGAGCAGTTTTGCATCCTCCTTCTTACTGACAGTAGCATTCCTGTGGTTAATTTGCCTCTGTATAGCTTTGCTCTGTATAGCAGCTGAACTTTCTTGCCTAAGCAATCGCATTTTTGGATCAGTGCACAGCTAGTAAGTGACTGACAACAGCAGATAAATGCTTCAGTTTCCATGGTGAAAGAGGGATTTCATTCCATAACAATATTTTATGGCTTAAGAGGGCCATCTGAACTGCCTAACTTCTACCATAATGCATGAATTGCACATAGATAAATAGAAGTGTTATCTTGTGCCACCTGCAACGCTAAAACTTTTTTTTTCCCCACGGATAAAAATAGATAGAAATATATGTTTTATATATATGTCACACCCACTTAGTGGAGACTGAAACCCACAATAAAGGTTTCCCACTTCAAATTGCACTTTGAGAAATATCAGTTAATTTTTAATAAATTTAATCTAAGAGCTTGTATCTTGTAGTGTCCTAGTTTCTTAATTAAATGCCATATGGTACCAGGTGAAATGCTTTGTGGAAGAAATCTAAGTCTCCTGTGTCATTATTTTGCCATTATTAATCAAATGTACAGCCCAACAGCTGTTGAGCATCCTGTGTGCAATTCTTCTTCTATATTTCATCATGGCAAAGTACCCACTTCCAGGCATGAAACAACTACAGGAGTCAGAGCTTAGAAGGCATTTTCTAGATTTGCACACTAGGCTTATTTCTGTTCTGACTTTTTGTGCATATTTAATCAATTCTGTGCAACAATCCTAGCGAGGTGAGTGTAATACATTTGTAGAGAATTCATTCAAAGTTTTCCAGTCACTTAGGAAAAAGTGACAAGATGACTTCACTATCAAAGTTTACTGGGATCTGTCTGTGTAGTAGTTTGGAAGAAGCACAAGGTCATGACTATTCCTTTCATTTTTTACCATGAAATACTGTACAGAATGATGCCTTGGTGTAGATGAATGCTTATGCTCCGCAGCTAGGATGTGACTGATTTAATGAAGTGTTTTAATTAGTTCAGGTTCTGTAGACTTGACTATATATCTAGACCACATATTTCATCTCATCTAGCAAAGAAGTAATGCCAGAATTCAGGTCCAGCTTCACTTACATATAAATCTATCTTTGGTTCCAACTTAAATATAAAGTGTTGACTCCCTTCTGAAGTTGGCTATTCCTGTGAGTTTCTCTCTAGGCTGTGGATATTTATAGTGCCTTTCCTTTTCTGGAATACTTGTGTGTTAAATAGACCCAAAGCCACCCTAGTTTCCCCGGTGTGTATTCCCTCCCTTTTTCTTCCCCTTGCTCCCTATTCCCAACCCTCCCATCAGGCAGATACCTGGGGAGCATGGGCTGTGGTCTCCACCGGAGGGAGCTGAAGGATGAGTGGGCTCCCACCCTGCAGCACCATCCTCCTTTCCTGGGGCTGGACTGGTGGAACAAGCCCTTCACCCTACTGCCCGTGCTTCCTTTGGTTATTGAACTTGTGGGGAGACAAAACCTGAAAAACAACAGGCCAAAGGACATACATTGTTGGATCACATATTAATGAATAAGAACAGTAAATCTTGCCAGAATTTGTCTTGGCTGTATCTCTCAGTGCTTCTCTTCTCTGTATATCTCTAGAGATTTCCTTCATCCTTTAACCTATTTTTTGATGCCAAGTAAATCATCCTCCCATCTCCTTTGGTTACTCCATTGAAATGCCATCATCTTGTGAGAGTCTGAGGTAGCCATTTGCCATAAGGTGAGACAAGAACCACCACATATGGAGGAGTTTAAGAGGAACTCAATCAAAACCTACCCTTGAGGTAGTACCAGTCTTCTCAGGTTTTAGCATTTTTCAGCTGTAATGGAGAAGCTGCAATTTTAAGGTGTTTGTCACAGCCAGTTTACCCAGCTGCCCAAGGGTGATGTTTTATACTCAAAGAGAAGTGGCTGTCCTCTAGACACCTCATGTCCATCATCACTGTGTTATCCGAGCATGGTCACCATCCTGCATCAGTGCTGAGACATTTGAGCCTATTTCAGTGAAGTATTTGCCTCCTGCTCTATATTTCCAAGCAGGTGGAAAACTACAGATCCAGCTTTCTTGAAGAAAACATGCAGGAGCAATCAGCAGTTTGGCATAATAAGGACAAATCATTTCTGCAAATGACTGGTCACCTGAACTTGGTTTTTCAGGTCACTAAAAGAAGATACAAGGTTTACATGCAAGGACCCACCTGAAACACAAGTGATTTTGAGTATGGTGGTGGATTTGTGGCCTTTTGTGACGAAAAAGATAGAACTGCATCTATTTACATATGTGCACACATAATTTGTATAAACCCAGATGTTAAAACACTTGCATACCCCTACAAAAATAAATGGCAAATAAGGACAAGATTTCTGAATTTAGGATGCCTTTTTAGTGCATATTCTTGATGGATTTATCTTTTCTGAGTATAAAGCACAATTTCCTTTGAAAAAAGAAAATCAACATGCACCTTAAATGACAACTTGTTATGGATGTAAATATTAATTATACATTGAAATTCTGGAACTGTTTTTACTAGAAGCTTGTTAGCTTGTTAATTATCATAATTATCATACAAGGGGAAAGGGAAGAGAGAGAGAGAGACTGATTAGTGTTGGTAATTTGCCTCATCCTTTCTGTGCTGTTGCCTTTTTTTTTTTTTTTTTCATTTTGGGGAAATTAATTCTGTGAAATTATCACTAGGGTGCTGTGTGCTCCGGGACACGTCTGTATGATGTGGCATTGTTCTGTCAGAATGCAGACTTAATTCCTGCTTGGCACCTTTCCTGTCCCTCTCTTCCATGCCATGTTGGAGTCTGCCAATCTTGAGCAACGCCATATCGTACACTGCTCTTCTCTCAAAATAAAACTGAAATAAAAATAGGGACAGACACGCAGTGCTCTTGAAACCTCAGACAAATATGGGCTGACACAGGAATAAAGGAAAATGGTAGTGTTTTAATTACAAAATAATAGAGGAAAATTACTCCTAATAAGCACAAAGCTGTTAGTGGATACCAGTGTGTACCATAGCCATCCTCAGTGTTTTGGAGTGGTCTCGGAGTAAGATTTCTCCTCTTTCTGACTTTTAATGGACTCCTTGTTTTTTCTGCTTGTACCTGTATAAGTGGGACAGCCCTGCATACTGAGAGAGGAGAGGGGAAAAAAGGAGAGAAAAAAATCCCAAATAATGTTTGCTGATGTGAGAGCTTTATTCAAGTCTGAGGAAGGAAAAAAATAAAGTAGGTTTAAATATATGTTTTGTCATAGCAAAAATTTACCTTTAAGGTTATATAAGGATCCAAATAGCTTCTTGGTTTGTTCAGGATACTCAGGAAAGATCCGGAAAGAAGGTGGTTGTGAATCCACCAAATCTACAAAGAATACAGAATTAATAAAATTCTGAATGGCCTGTGAACAACTTCAGAGGCACCTCATCTGACTAGATGAATGGGTGACATGGTGTCATACAAGGTTCAGCTCTGTTCAGACAAAGTGTTGCACACTGACTGGGGGAAAAAAATGGATGTGCTCATATGCTTTACAGAGCTCTCAATTACCTGCAGTGGCTTGGGAAAGGCAGCTGAATGTCACGGTGGACGTCTCAGTGATCATTTGGATGCAGAGCACAGCTCTAATTTATTGGCCAGGCAAGATGTTAAGACTGCAAAAGGAACAGGATAGAGAATAATGTGTAAAATGCAAGCAATTAATTATGTAAGTCAATGATGCATTCACATTCGGAATAACATATGCAGGACTGGACACCCAATACTCCCAAGTTTCACAACAAGCCTGCACCAGAGCAAGACAGAGTTCAGGGAAAGGTGACAGGGATGGAAAAGGACGTGTGAAATTTCCCATCTGAGAAAAGACTGAAAAGACTGGACAGTTTACATTTTAAAAAAGGTGAAAAGGTGGTGATGTTGTATCAATACCATAAAAGTAGGTTGTGATATACTGCTAGCAAACAGAAAACCAATTTGACCTGTGTTACAACTCAGAAACAAGAGAGGAGTGAGCAAATTGGAGAAATAGTAATTTCAGAGCTAATTAAGAACAGAAATTGTTTAGCACACGTATCATTGGCCTCGATGCCACCAGACATCAGTTGCTAAACCTGTAACAGCAAGTGGTTTGTCATAGTAGGAGTGGGCTTGTGGAGCGAATGGCAGGTGCTGGGGACCACCACTCCTGCTATGTGCCCTTAGGACTTTTACACGGGACTACCTCTGCTCTGATCCCACAGACCAGACATTCAGTGGCAGCAGTCCATCCATTGCACTCCTGGAGTGTGCACTGTGGTTTATATTCATCCACTGGAAAGGCACTAGATAGAAATTATCACTCCACCCTGTGAAGCAAAGTGTCATACATGAGGGCCACAGGAGAAACAACTCAAAATCACATCTCAGATTCAAATTTAAATGTTAATGCAGAGGCATCTTCTAAGCCCAAGACCTTACTGAGACTGAAAGTAGGGCTTGAAATTTATTCTATCAAGAGAAGGTCAAAATTATACTAAAGAAACTTGGAAACTGATAGCATTTTATTTTATTTTAATTATTTTTATGCTTTTTCTTTTCACTAAGTGACAAGGAGGATGCAACGTTTTGGGTTAAGGACTTAGGAAAACACCTGTGACAGAAGTCTCTGTTGCGTCTTCATAACAAGGCAACTATGGCATGAAATTAAATATTCAAGGGGGCTTAATACAAACTATTATGAACTTGTGCATGCTTAACATGTATTTCTTCAAATAAATGTCTAGGGTGTGTTTTGTGCCTCTTTTTCTTTCTTGCTCTTTCCCACAGCGCACACTCTGGAGTAGCCTTTGAAGTGAAAGCAGTCATATATTACACTGAATCAAATAGATGAATTTAAAAAAAAAAAAAAAAAAGTCTGTTTTCAGGTTGTCAGAGATATTCATAACTTTCAGAGAGCAACTAAATCCAAGTTGAGGAGACTTTACAGAAGAAGCTGCAGGCAATATGAACACATGGGTCTTGGGATGACTGCTGTCACCTGATCTAGTTCATCAGGACACACACATAAGTATTGCCTGTGTGATGTGGGTTGACCCTGGCAGGGTCCCAGGTGACCACCAAAGCCATTCCTCCCTACTAAGCCAGGCAGGGGACAGAAAATATAACAAAAGGCTCATGGATCAAGATAAGGGTAGGGAGAGGTCACTCACTGATTACTGTCATGAGCAAAACAGACTCCACTTGGGGAAATTGATTCATTACCAAACAAATCAGAGTAGGATAAAGAGAAATAAAACAAAATCATAAAACCTCTTTCTCCCCACCCATCACTTCATCCCAGTCTCAACTTCACTCCTGATTTTTCTCTACCTCCTTTATCCCAGTGGTGCAGCAGGACGGGGAATGTGGTCTCTGTTACCAGTATGACACAGAGCAACTCAGCCCAGTTAGCTGTGAGTTCAGGGAGGGAAACTGAAGACCACTGAACTGTTTGGTCCCTGATGGGTCTCAGCAGTTCCCCCGCAGTCCCTTCCTGCAGCCAGCACATCCCAACAAAAGGTCTTGGGAAATTGCCCTGGGAAGACCGTAGTGTGACATCTGGAAGATGCACCTATCTCTGGAGGAGAGTAGCTCTGCCATAATTATTCAGGTCTGATAATTAACTGGGATGTAATTAGATATAATCACCCTGACAACAGTGTGCACCTTTTTCAACAGACAAGGAGGAGGCCTTGTTGTCCACCTGTGTCTGATCAAAAGGGATAATAGAGGAGCAAGCCATTAGTGTGCACGTGGTAAGGGAGCTGGGCCAGTGCTCCCATTGAAGGCCTGATAAGTGATACAGACGGGCATGGGAGAAAATAATTAATTCATGATATTTTTTTAAACTGTCTTTGCCATCATGATCTCAGTTGTCAGTAGCCAACCTGCTTGAATAATACCACATTAAGATAAAAAAAATAAAAAAGAATAAAAAAAGGTGGAAAAAAACCCCAGAGTGGCTAGAAGAGAAGAGAAACATTTTCTGCACTATCAGCAGGGTTCAGTGAAATTATTGTGTCCTTTTGTTGCAGCAAACAACAAGGGAACAGCTGAAATGCTCTGTATCCATCTGCACATGGCATCTACCCAAAACCTGCTTAACACAAACGCGCCAAGGCCCATGACAAGGGCCCTGTCCTCTGCTCACCCAGAATAACCAGGGCTGTGCATGGAAATCCCCTATCCATGGAAGGAAGGCTTAAAACTGTGAGCTGGGAGTGTCTGGTGCCTGCCTGAGCCTTGCTTTGAGGGTGGAGGTACCAGGTGAGCTACGCATAGGGAAGAGCAGCAGTGGAGCCTTGAGGCTGTGTCGGGGATGCCTCCACACCCTGGGCAGCTTTAGGTGAATTGCCAAAAGCAGCTGTTTTCTGGAGCATCACCACCATCAGCTTTTTGCCCTCGCCCACTGTCACAGCCATGCCACCCCCTTCAAGGTAGAAACCCGCAGCTCTCTCCCTTCCCATGGAAGGTGTCCTATCAGGCCCTGCTGGAGAGCAAAATGAGCACGTGCAGATATCGTGCAGGCAGATGCCCTGACATCCGAAAATGTTGTTCTACAAGGCTCCTCTCAGGAGATGCTGCTGTCAGCCTGCTTGCTGAGGCTCATTCCACCCATCCACAGGGAGCTGGAAAGAAAACATTTCCCAGAAGGAGACAGGCGCACACCTTTGGTGTACTGGACCACAGACCAAAAAAAATTTATAAGAATGGAACCTTTCCTTTTCAGGAGGAAAGGGACCAGATCCAACAACTAAATATCTCTGATTCAAAATGAAGTTCATGCTTGGTTCCCAGATTTAAAGCTTGAGGTGAACTCTGTAAACCCAAAATTTCTGGCCTACTGATTCAGATCTGTGCATAGCAGACGTTTTTCCCTTAGCATCTCTGAATGATTACTTTCAGGATGATAAAGTATCACTAGTTTGTACCTGAGCTGCAAGTCAAGGCTTTCTAAAGAACAACGGCTCCTCAAGCTCTCTTAAAGCAGAAACTTTTTCATACACTTTTCATCAGAAATATTTAGAAATTGAATTGAATTGCTATAGAGAATGCTCTTTACTAGATTTGTGATGAGTTCAGTGTTATGTGAACATGCACAAAAGCCATGCTGGCATCAGAGCCAGAGACCTGATAACATCAATTTCTGGAGCCAAAGTCTAGCCAGAAGTTAGTCTCTGTCTAAACCACCCAGCTGCTGCACTATAAGTTCTTTTCTCTTCTAGGGGTTGAACATGTGGGTCTTAGGCTCAGTGATGTTATCTGCCCATGCTTGATTCACTCTTACAGGACAAAGTCTGGATAACCACCAGCTTTCCCCATCTGTGCAGAGTGGCACAGAGACAAATTGTCTACAGTTATATGCCTTTTAACCAGCTAGTTCAAGGTACTTGGTGTTCCCTCATCCCTCCTTGACACAAAATTTTATTTCTTTTTCTCATTTATTTATTTTTTATCTATTTTTCTGTCTCCTCTGGATCCTGCTGCTTTTTCCTTCAAGGTAGATGTGGACAAGTTACATTTTCATAAATTCAAAGACAGATGTGCATTTTTGTTGTTGATATCTTGAAAATAATTGATGAGATTATAAGCTGTTTTTTGTTACTTATAAGCAAAGTTCCCTTACTTCTTTGTCTTCCCAGATTCATCTGCCTCTTTCTGTGTTCCCATTTTGCTTTTTCTGTCTAACTGTGGACCTTCACATGTACCACTGTGAAAATATTGGGGAGATTATTGGGGAGACTCCTCATCATATTAAGCAGAAATATCTCTATGAGCACAATCAAAGTCTAAAATCTTACTTTTTCTAGATATTTCCTAGCATTTACTACTTTTTGGCAATTGGTGCTGCATTCATATAAAGCGGGTGCTGGAGCAGCACAGATACCATTGATGTCTAGATGCTTTAAAATACCATCATGAAGTCTTCTGGAGGTTTTCTGTGTTGCTGGGGTTTTTTTATGTCACTACTTAGGGGTTTGGTTCAAACCTTTCCGATACTGCTGGGGAGGAAGATTTGTGTGGTGGGAATAAGGCATCTGAGCTGAAGGGGAAAGCTGAGCTGTGCATGTTGGGCACACTGCAGCAGCCACCCTCCCCTGCTGTGACCCCCTGCTCCTTGGTCCCACTTTCCACTCCCCTGCTGCTGCCTGTGCCCTTCCTGTCTCCTTGGAGCAGGGATTGTCTCCATCATGACTCACACTGCCACAACTCCAAAAGGAACAGCACCAAGGGGATCTGTAGGAGCTGTTTTAACTCAAACATCAGTTTCTTTCCTTCCAGTTGCACTGAGAGGATCAGCCAAGCCTCATTTAGTACATTTGTCCTCACCAGAGAGTCTCCAGGTATGATGCTTCACCCAGGATCAGGTGCCCATACCATTACATATTTGTAAGGCAACCTTGTCCCCTCCAAAAACATCGCCTAGCTAGTGCTGCTTTGTGGCACTTTGGTCAGAATCCTGGAGGGGAGAGTAATTTCCACCACTACCTCAGACATGATACAGATGTCTGATGAAGCAGGGAAGAAAGCAGGGCTAACGACAGCCAGTCCAATTAGCGCAGCACCCTGGGCAGGGCATTTCATCTGGGCCCTCTGCACCGCCTGCCGGGACGGGTGCAGATGTGTGAGCAGTGAGTGACAGGCAGAGGAGCTGGGACCTGACTACATTCAAAATCCTTCCCTGAGATTTTCCTGCTTCCTTTTTCTCTTTCTCCCCTTTCACCACGTGAAACGCGCAGTGGGCTGTATATGCAAACACTGACAGATGGTGACACTCGGCTCTAGCTCAGGCAGATTAGAAAGGGAACTCAGTGTTCAAGGGACCAATTACCACTCTGTCCCCTCGGGGAAGAGCATATCAGATGTTTACTGGGGGTTAATAATAAATGAATTGAAAAAAAAATTGCTCTTCGAACACCATATTCTGTGTATTCATGTCAGCAGGTTGTAATTAGCTAATTAAATGCTTGGACTGACAGAACGGCCCCAGTGGGGGTTGCAACATTGCAGACCGCTCCTGAAATATGAGCAGGAAACATCTTGGAATATGCAGGCAGGAGGACAGTTAACACCTCACATTTAATGGGAAACTTCTTTCTGCAAAGGTTACTGGGAGAGCTGGAAGGAGGACTTGGACAAGTCCTGTGTCTGCAGAGCTTGCTGCCAAACAAGCATGCAAGTGAGGGGGGCACACCAGATAAGGAAACAAACATTCATGGGCTTGTGGATAGCAAGACATAGAGAGAAAAGGATGAAGTGTTTGAAATTAGTATAAATTTTAAAATTAATTTCACCTAGCTGATAACTCCCAGCTCCTCCTTAAAAGGGTAGAGAGTTCCACGGTGGTGGGAGAGCTACCAGGAGGCACAATCTACTATAAATATAGGTGTCCAACCATGTGTGATTAGATTGAGTCATCAAAACCAAAGCTACACTTAAGGAACATGAAAGGCCCACCTTTAACCTCCTGAAGCAGAGGAAATGAGAAGGCACATTCAACCTCTTGGCTGCCATTCGGGTATTAGCTCATGCCTTACGCCTCTGCCCTCGCTGCTGGCCTCTGGAGATGAGAGCGTTTTGTACCACTGGCATGTCACCACTGCTTGTTTGCTTTCCTGGCTCCTTAGTAGCAGTGGGGTTGGGTTCATGAACAGCAAGGCACCTGGCACACAAATAGGGGAGCAAAATCCATGCCAAATTACAGCACAAATAATGCATCTGTCTGGAACATATCAAAGGAGGCATTTGCAGCACTGGCAGTGAAAATGATAGTGTCTCAGGATTTTTCAAAGCCCAGGTTTCTTTGGGCTTGCTTTCTAGACACAGTGCTTTGGAGATAAAATAAATGCTTGCAAAAAAGCAGCCTAGAATTATTCAAGCCCCAGCCCCATAAGAATCCATGCTCTCTCTCAGCAGCTACATTTTTGGCTATGCAAAATGACACATAGCATCATGTGCCTGAACCTGCAGCCTGCCAGCAGGTTGTAGATATACAAGAGAGTGTTCATCTGCCCCAGGGTCCTACCAGGGGTAGGGGACTTGATGCTACAGGAGTTCATAAGAGATGAAAGGCTGTGTAGGTGAAAGGGGTAAGAAACATGCTAAAGATGCCTCCAAAATGTAAACCATGAGATATCTACAGAACCTGAAAAATCAAGGGGAAACATGCCACTTTGCACCCTTCATTCATTACTGCATCAGAGGATGGGAGTACACATAGTTTGAAAAGCCTTTTTGAGACATGCATTAGACCATGTATCAAGGCAGAAGAAGAGCCAGCAGATCAGGGCTGGCTGTGTGCTTGTGATGCTGGTATACACAGGACACAGGGAGGGCCCCACGCTGCCACACCCTGTGTTTGTGAGGGGTCGCCTGCTGTAGATAGGTGTCATCTGCCTCCCAAAATCAGGAATGCTCTGATGAACTCAGGAGGTCTAACCAAACTTTGCTGCAGCTGTGATGCTTTCCTCATGCCCCTGCTAGTGCTCTGTGCTCTGTGCTGTAAACATGCCCACCCAAAGAGCCTGAGAGAGGATGGCTGTGATGCATTGCTGCCAGACTGGGATGTATGTTTGCACTATGAAAGCCCGTTGATCTTCCCTTTCCTCTCTCCCCTAATGCTTATTATGATTGCAGAGTTGAATCACTGCTGTGCCGTGTGTGCCAACCTGAAATGTCCCTGCCCCATGCCCTCCCATTCTTCCAGGGTGTCATCCAACTTTGGGGGCCAGTCTGAGGGGGGCAGCTGCAAGAATAACCAGTATTCTCTGTCTCCTGCCACTGCCTGTGAGGGAGTAAATCAGGTTACTTTGCCCATGATTAATTTTTTTATGAGTTCCCTTCGATGAGCCAGCCTCACAAAACTGCAGTTGTTTAGACTCATTTATGGCCCCTTTAGCACTTACTTGTTGGGCATATTACTGAAATAGCCTTTTTAATAGTATTTTGGATATCTGGGACAAAATCCTCCCTCCTTTCTAAGCCAGTAAATTCATGGGTGACAGAACAGGTGTAATTTAATCATGTAGAGGTGCAATCTTGGTAAATCAAAGGCTGTGTGGGGGTGTCTCTTCCACATCCATCAGAGCCTCAACCATGGGCAGCCTTTGCAGCACATGGATACTAAGAGGCAGCAGGGTCTGAGTAAGATACTCCTTCATGGAGGTGCCTGTCCTGATGCCTGTCCTGATGGCTCCAGAGGGGATTTTGTAGTACTCTTCCCATGCTGTTACCCAAATCCGGGGGAAAAGCATGTGTCCAAAGCCACTTCTGAGCCTGCTCTGCCCTACCTTGGGTGAGCTCTGCACTTCTCCAGCTGTGCAGGCTTGACAGGATGCTCTGGTCCCCAGTGAAGCCAACAGACCTGAAATGTGTGACCCCAGGAGAGACCCAGTCGATGACTGCTTTGCAAAGGGCTCATGAGAGTGCCCTTACGAGAATAACAGACTTGTCTTTTGGGTTTCTGTTCCCACGTAGTCACAGTCAGAATAACCCTTTGCACTTACCACTGTGGGAGTTCAGGCTGAATTTTTAAAAACCTCCAGTCGCTGTACTGTAAGAGCAAGAAATGAACTGGGAGTAGACTTGGGCTGGCTCCCAAGCACAGGGAGCAGCCATCCTGCTGCCTGCCTCCTCCCTATCACCAGTTGCCACACTCATCCCTGCTGAGGAATCCTGTGATTATGTTTTTGGTTTTTTAGTTCCTCGGTTCCTCAAGTTCCCTAGATCCTTTCTCTGAGCAAGTAGCACCATTTTTAAATACCTATGTAAGGGTTTGGGACCTTAATTTATGCTTTGCAAAGTGTTTCTGGACTCTCAGACTATTCCACATACACCTACACTCTACCTACTTCTATACCCATTCCAATGAAGCAACTGATGCTTACAATTTATCATGCTTCTAAGAACTTTCCCAGATCCTGGCCATATAGCTTGACCCTTTTCAGAAATAATTTCTACAGGTATATGTTGGCAGGGTAACAGGCAGTGAGTTATTTTCTGCACAAAATGCATCAGAGAATGTGCTGTTTATCACACCCACCGAGTTGCCTGTGAGAATGGAAGGAAAGCAGGCAGCACCCTCCATGGGGGAGGAAGGCCTGGTCAATCTGCCAGCTTCTTGCTACCAAGCTGTGACTAGCTGGTGCAATCCTGCCCAACCATAATATTCCAGAACTGAGTCATCCAACAACATCAGCTACGCTCGTAATTGCCATCTCAAATAACCACATATATTTATTATTTACCAGCACATGCTTTATTGGTGCTCATTACAAGCCGTTAATGAAGTGTCTGTTTTAATGGTAGTTGTGGAGCTAATAAGCAGGAGGTGGAAGAAGTCTTCCCTTTGCCAATATGTATGATTTCTCTGCTGGCTTTGGGCTACCACATATCCCATCCACAAATGCAGGATTGTGGGGTCTGCCTCAAGCACACCTGCTGTCATCTCATTTTTGCAAGGTGTGGGGAAACAGGAGTGAGGAAACAGGAGGCTTTGTGTGGCTGAGGAGGAGGTAAAGAGGTGAAAGGTGTGACCTATAGAGATGGCCAAGAGCAGCTTACCCCGCATGGAGTGATGCTCGCCCAGCAGCTCCCCCAGCCGGTGCAGGGGCACCATGTCCCACAGGAATGCATGTGGCACGCTGCCCCTTCACTGGCAACCTTGGAATTGTGCGGGGTACAGCCAGCTGCTGGCAGCACGGCAGCCCCACACAGGCAGCACTCAGCTGGTTTGCATTTTGCAGCGTTTTAGGAGAAACACGTGTCTCCCGCATCGCCGCCGTCCCACACAGGCACAACCACACGGGCTGCGGGACCCAGCTGCCCGGTGAGAGGCTGAGGAGCTCCTCTCCCCATGTCGGGGAGTGGCCCTGCCGGACTTCCCATGTATCGGGGGTGCCTTGAGGGCCTCACTCATTGGCATGATGCTTTTTTCAGTTCAAACTGTAGGCTTGAAGCAAATCAAGAGAAATTCTCAGCCTTTGAACTTTCAGGCGGACCCAGATGCACAAGTTGCAGAGGCTGAGCCCGTGCTGTGTGTGCAGCCCTGCACACACCCTTGCCACCTGAGCCAGCAGTGCAGCTTCTCTTCCTGCCCACACACCCTGGCCATGGGGCTGGGGATGTGGGCTGCCCTCTGGGTCTCTCAGCTCCCATCCCTCATCCTCAAAAGGGGAAAAGGGGACATCCCAGCCATGCCTCCTTCATTGACCTCGTAGCCAGGTTTCCCTCCCCAGGACAGGAGGAGGCGGCTGTGCTGGCAAGGGATGGTGTGCAGGATGAGACCACGCGTGCTCAGGGTGGTGGCAGCCGCTCTGCCGGGCTCACGCAGGGAGACAGAGCAACAGATGCAAGGCAGGCACTGAAAGTGGAGGCTCCCACTATTTTGGCCTTGGGCACTTTCAGAGCTTGGCAGTCTTGAGAGTCACCCAGCGTTTGGCCAGATCCCCAGTGGCTTTGCACATTCCTTTTCTTTCCATGAATGAATGGTCTAATCTGGCTGGAGGGCATTGCAAGACCCAATAGCCAGTTTGCTGCACCTGCTCATCAGGGATTGAAACACCTGCCGTGGCCGGGGCTTAGCATTTAAGTGCTGCTATTTGAAGACAAATCTTGTCTTTTGTCTCTGCCTGAGCCTTCTCACAGCTTCCCCCTCCCCTTAAAAGAAAACAAAGAAAAAAGAAAAACTGGGGAGGAAAAAGGGCTGTGATGGGTGTTTTTTTTGGACAAGGCCTTTTCTCCTTCAATTTCCTAGAGAAGCCACCCTTGCTTTCCACATTAGGTGCATTGCTGGGAAATGTTATTCACACAGGCAAACAACACTTTTATTTTGCTCACAGCTGTTTAGAAGGCCCATGCTGATGTAAAAATGCTGGAGCTTTAGGTAGTTTCACTCTGAAGCACTTCTGTATCGTCCTGGTACTGGCAATTAATACCATGCAATAAACTGATGCTTTTAATGAGAACAGATGTTCTTCCACACAGCCTCCTACCTACATTAAACCTGCAATTTTTTTCAAGTTCCTTTCTTGAGACAGCAAACAAATAATATGGAATCAATAGCTAAGGTGAGATTTACTTAATGGGAAATTAGAAGGCAGTTTTATGGTTTCTGCCAGCAAATTAGGAAGTAAGGAAATAGATTTTTTTCCAAAACACGTGATTTCTCTTTTCTTTTAACTAAATTTACATATTTGGGTGACTAAGACACTTGGACTGTGTATGAAAGCCTTGGTCTTTTGCAAGATTTGTTAGTGAAGAGGCTAGAAAGATATAAAGTACACTAGATGGATTGGACAGGAGCCAGCTGATACATCTCCAAAGTTAAGAGAAAGCAGAAAATATCTTTCTAGTGGCTCTCAACTGATGTCCTCTTGAACCAAGCTCATTAACACTTTTATCAGTGATCGGGAAGAAAAATGAAAGCAATGTTATATACAAAGATTGTCAGAGAGCAAAATTTGCAAGGGAGAGCAGGCTTCAGGGCAGGGAGCTGGACAGAGCTACAGTCTTGAGTGAAAAACAAGGAAACATCTATCTCCAGTGTAGCAGCAAGGGCTCCTGCCCTGCCCAAGAACCTTCCCTGGGAAAGGAAATCTGGCAGTGCATCAGCCCTCAGTCTGCCAGAGGACAACAAAACCTAGAGCAAGAAATTGAAATTAGGCAGATGCAAGCTAAAGGGTAGATTTGCAACCTAGGGCAATGAACCACTGAAATTACTTACTGAAAGTTGTGATGGATTCTCTATCCCACCTCCCTACCAAAAAAAAAAAAAAAAAAAAGAAAAAAAAAAAAAAGAAAAAGAGAGTTACTTTACTTGATTCAGAGGACTTTTAGGTACTGTGTTACAGGGAAGATGAGGCAGGGTGATCACAGTGGCGGTGGCTTTATAATCTATGAATATTTTTGACCACAAAACAATTTTGAGAGAAGACAAATTGTTGCACTTATTTCATTTTGATCTATCATAAAAAAATTATTGGATACCTAAGAAATATGGAGAGAAGGCTAATTCACTTCTTTTAGAGGTATTTCTTAGGCAATTATAACATCATGTTAAATAAATGAACAGAAAACTTAGGCCCAAAATAAGAAGCTCATTAATACACTGATGGTCAACCTCCAAAATTATTTACATTGTGGGCAAAACACAAAAACAGACAGTTAACTTTTTGGGAATAGATCCTAATGAAAGAAGTGCAGAAGACCCTGTGTTCATCTGCACAATAAGCTGAACTTTCCTTAGGACAGAGATCAATTTCTAGAAGGTTTAAAAGAAATTTTTCCCATAGGTAGCTTAAGAGGACTGATGTGTGTTCCATTAATTCCTTGAGAGGCAGGAGAAGCCCACTTTAGTTCACTGGGAGCTTAGCCTAAGTCTGCTTTTTGAAAGACTCCAAGAGTTTTGTTAAGAATTTCAATCAGCTGAGTCCTCATACAGTTTTATATAGTGGTGCCCTTGATTTCTTTGTGAACCTGGTATTTTTGCAGCTAAAAGATGAGGGACTGCCCACAGGGAGCAAGGTTTGGTTTGGCACTTTCTGTTGTTGTCTTTGCCCGGAGCATCTAGCAGGAGGCCGCTGCTGGAGGTACGATGTCAGCTGTGATGTGATCTGGCACAGGTTTGACTGCTATGAATTCCCTTGGCTGTTGCCTCTCAGAGGCTATACCAGGAAAAAAAAAAAAAAAAGACATAAAACAAAGTAAAGATCAGAGATAACTCTACTTACATGTTCAGCAGTACAGAGAGAATATCTTAATTATCTTTTGCTGTGAGATTAATCACACAGGACTGTTGTCCTTTCCAATTGTCTGTGAATTTAAAATAAAGCTGTCTCTTAGAAAATATTTCAAAAGAAAAGAAATTTTAGATTACTCTACCTAGACAGGCCTGTATCTTTGTCTTCCACATGGCATCACTTTTTCTTTTCCAGCAAAATGGCAGTAGAATGGATTGTGTTCTAGACACACAGTTCAGAAGACAGCCCATAGTGCCAGACAGACACCAGCATAAATTTCAAGCATGGCTCAGATATGAATTCAAGTTACAATGTATTTTTTACAGTGTGAGTCTCAGGCTAAGTTAATTCTCAATTAACAGCTAGAGAAAGCATCAGTGGCTTTGAAGCAGGTTCTGCTATCCCTGTAACATACCACAGAGAGGTACTGCTTGCAGTGAGGTGGGTGGAAGTAAAACCACTGCAGCTGTGTTTCCTAGTGAGATCATAATCAGACAGGTGGAGTTAAAGAAAGGACAGAGATCTCCCCTGGCCTGGGGAGGGAAAAGGATTCTGTGCTGAGGAGGATGGTGCTGCAGCTAAAAGAAAGATGTGCCTCTTTTTATCTGTGATGTTATCTTCATGCAGTCAGCAGAACAAGGTTGCTGGCTCAAGTAGTAACGAAAGAAGTCTGTGTGCTTGAGGACTATACTACATAGTAAAGATTTAGAGAGGGCAGAGGCTGTGGGATCAGAGTTTGCAAGCTTGCCAAGGAATAGAATGGAGTTATTTGCAGGGATCTTGAAAAAAAAAAAAAAAAAGATGAGTCTTAAAAGCAGAGTTTGTTTGAGTTTTGGAAGATGTTTTGGGGGTTTGCAGCATGAGCTGTCTTAACTGGGATAACTCTGAGCCCACCAAATTAACTGGTGTTTCACCCTTGAAATGGAAAAGTGCATAAGATAAAGGAAACACAGTGGAAAACAGGATATGCTTTGAAAATGGGAGAAGAGAGTACAGAAAGGGACATATTTCCTGAAACTTTCAAATTATGTGTTCTCCCTTCTCCATAGCCAGGTGAGCCTCTGTTTAGCTCTTCAGTTCTTTGTGTTTCCCTGCTGGTTAGAGGTGAGGGCTATTGGCAAGGTAAAATGAACTGAGTGTCCTGTTTCTCTGGGAGAGAGACCTGTATAAACACTATCCAGTATAAAGCTTTTCTGTGTTGTCCATTGGAGCAATCCCTTTCCCATCCGTTCTTCCTGCTAAAAGTCTCACTGGTATGCTGTGGTGGCTGCTTTTCCTAGCTTAAGAAGCAATTTGTAATTAGCTTTCCTCCACCATGCTCCCTCTCTGCCAAAACAAACTTGTCAATAAAAGCCTGATGTTTAGATGCAAAAAAGATGTACATTTAATTAAATGCAAAGTTGTTTTGTGAGAATGGAACATGTGAAGAAGCCACTAAAGAGCATCACACAGAGTGCAGAGCTGGAAGAAAATGTTTGAAGAGTGTGGATATTATGATTTCAAGCCACAAACATTGTAGCAGTGAAGCAAATTGTAAAGCAAGCAATTTCTGGGTAGTTAAAAAAAATAGCTACTAGTTGCATCAAATTAGGCCCTGAGAAAAATCTTCATAAAACTTGAGAGTGCTGTGCTTGAGCTGTACATACAGAGAAGCAAATCTGGTGTGTGAGGTCCTGTGGGACTCCATGTGTGATGTGTGTTATGAGAAGGCTCAATTTCCAAGTCTTCGTTAGCTTTGCTAAACAAACACACATTCTTGTTAAACATTTCTCCTGAGATGACAACTATTGACAATACATCTTCCTGAAGCATATGACGGTTATCAAACAAATAGTTGACACTTTGCAAAGTTTCCATTTTTCTCTGGTTGCTGAAGAAGCTGGATGGTAGAGCAGGACACTTGGTATTTGGGAGCACTTTAGCAGTTAATGCTTTGGACAAAATTTGTTAAGTGTAGAAACTGCACTCAAATGTCTAGAGTGTTGATTCTATGGAAACATCAGTTTGGGGCCCGCTGTTAAAATCTGGGGAGATAAACGCTCTCTGGGAAAACCATGCACATCAGCAGCAATTCTGTATCACAAAAGCTAACATTAGGAGTCACGTTCATTTAAGCTCCTTGGGTGTTTCATGCATTTTTCATCTCATGGTGCTAAAGGCAGACAATGAAGACTGGAGGAAAAAGAGTTTCTCATTTCTGTACCATCTTCAAACATGCAAACAAAAAGAGGCTCCATTCTGATCTCTCCATGAAAGAGGATGCTGTTGTGAAACTTGCACATGGTCTGAGCCTAGCTCTGACATGGTGTTTCATTAACCTGAAATCAGCACAGCATGTGCACAACAGTAAAGTTATTTTCTTACTTTGAATCATATATAACATCTCAAAATTAAAGAAGATTAAAATCCTCCTCTAATATTAGAGAAAACATAAGACAGTCAACAATAAAAACAAATTGTTAAGAGAAGTTATTTGTAAAAAAACCCCAAAACCAAAAACCAGACCAAGTAACAGCCATTATGTTCATCTTCAGGTGGAGTACCTTAGCAAAACCATGGTTAACAATGTTTCTGTGTGAAAATACATGTCCCTAATGTTGAGGCAATCTTGTTTTTCAAGGAAAGCAGAATGAAAAGAGAAGGATTGGAACAAATTCTCTTTGGTCATATCAGCTAAAAATGTTATTTATGGAGCAGAGAAACATGCTGAATCATTTACTTAACTTAGAATCTTTTATACTCGATTGTCTAAACTGATATAAAGCCATGGGAAGCCTTCCTTTTTGTTTCTTTTTAGGCTGCAAATCAGAGCTGAAGATAAACAGCCTTCAAATTGCCTCTTGCTAAACACAAACAATTACACTAAGATAGACAAATAGCAGTGTATGCATGAAAGTAGTTTAATTTAATACATGATGGTATACACAATCTATCAAAGGTGGCTGTCTCAACACCATTTTCCATGACAACAAAAAAACCTGAAAATGTTGTTGGTTCATTGCTCTTTTTCATCAGTACTGTTGAAATGTTGGCTGGAAGGACCTCCAAAACCCCTGGCAGGGGTCCACTTCTGGTCCCCTGAGGCTGTGGGTTTGCCTGACCCCGTGTTTAAATATTAGTGAGGGGGATTTCGGTCTCACAAACTACCCTGCTCCAACAATGTATCCAATGACTGTACCAAATAAGTCTATTATACCTTTTTAGTTGTTATGTTTTTCTCTCTGCATTGTTTTTATCTCATTTGTTGCCTCATAATGGGGTTAATCTTGTCACAGTGACAGAGGTGTTGAGGAATGGCTAACCTTACTCATTAAAACACCCTTTTATATAGAGGGGTGTTCTTCTTATAGCCCTTTTTAGTCTCCCTCCTCCCTGGGAAGGCAAACTTATTTATGTCAATCTCTCCTTGAAGCCTTTCATGGTGCCTCAAATTTGTCATTTTGGCCTGCCTTCTAGTATCAGAGCCCATATCCAGGCTCACTGCCCCAGCTGAGACCTCAGAAGCATTTGAAATAAATATTTCCAATGGCTGTCATAGGACAAAAGTGATGTCCAGCCAAGGCTGGGTTTTTTCACTTCATGAAAAAAATTCTTAGAGGCATCACGGTGCTACTTGCTCAGTTTGAGGTGTGCTATAATTACCAGGTATTTTCAGCAATTCTACTGCTTACCCAGTCTTCACATTTGAACAATTTTCCTTCCTGTTTCCAACAAACATGACAAGTCTATCCTGGGAGAAGCTGACACATGGCTCGCATGAGCCAGAACAAGCTGGCTCTCACCTCCTCTTAATCTCTGCATTTTGCATCCTGGTTTACAGCACACCAGTAGCAATTGCAGCTCTGGTGCTCCTGGGAAATCAGGGCTTCCACATAGGGAGGGCTGTGTGGGCTGCCTGGCAGTGGCTCCCAGCTCTTGCTGACACTCAGTACAGCAGGAACCGTGAGATGCAGAAACCCTCAGCTGCTCTGCAGCACTGGAGCATGATGTTAGCTACCCTGCTTCCCCCTGACCCCAGATCCCGTGCAGGAGCCTAAAGGCTGTGTGTGCACTGTACTGTATTGACCTTGTAATGCTCGGCTTTCTCCTCATTGTGTTGCTCTGTGCTATTTGCCTCCATTCTGAGCTGCTGCTAAGGACATCACCACTGTTTCCACTCTGGTAGCTGCATCGACACATCCAAAGAAGCCACATTTCTCTCTCATTCTGACCACAGACAGGACACAATGCGGTAAAAGGCAGATAACCACAAAAGAATTTTTTTCCTGTGGTCCAGAGAATAAACCACAGCTGCCAGTGGTTTTGCTGCAATACAGCAATTGCCAGGCAGGAGATTATGCCATAATATTGGGCTTGCACTCCAGCCTCCTCACTCAAGCTTTCTAAGAACATATTGCCAAGATCCCTTCAGTGTAGCTTCCTCCCCGGCCATGGACACCGTTGTGCCATGTGTGTTATTCCTGCAGAAGCTGCAGTGCCAGCTCTGTCCCACCCAGTCAGTCCTGATGCAACAATGGCTCAGTGTTTCAGGGCTGGGAGAAAGCTCTGGCTGCAGCTTCAGCCTGGTCAGGAACCCCAGAAGTACCTCATCAAGTGCACCATCAGACTCAGCTGGCTGGTGCTGAGGACCAACCACTATCCTGTACACAGAGGCAAGGAGTTATACACTGGCATGGGTTGGAAGGGACCCTGAAGACCCCATAGTTGCAAATCCCCTGCCATGGACAGGGACACCTTCCAGGGGACCAGGTTGCTCAAGACCTCATCCAGCCTGGTTTTCAACACTTCCTGGGATGAGGCCACTACATCTTCACTGGGCAACTTGTTCCAATGTCTCACCACCCTCATAACAAAGAATTTCTTCCTGATAGCTAATCTAAATATGTTCTTTCAGTTTAAAGCCACTACCTCTTGTCCTATCACTCCATGCCTGTGGAAAAACTCCCTCTCCTGCTTTCTTGTAGTCTCCCTTCAGGTACTGGAAGGTTGCTGTAAGGTCTTCTGGGAAGCTTCACTTCTTTAGGTTGAAAAATCCCAACTGTCTCAGCCTGTCTTCATAAGAGAGGTGTTCCAGCCTTCTGGTCATCTTCGTGGACCTCCTCCACACTTGCTCCAGCAGTGCCACATCCTTCTTATGTTGGGGAACCCAGAGCTGGACACAGTACTCGAGGCAAATACTGTGTCCACACTCACAAGAAGGGAGTAGAAGGGGAGAATCACCTCTCTCAAGCTGCTGGTCACACCTCTTTTGATGCAGCCCAAGACAGGGTTGCAATTTCTCTTGACTCTGGGTGCATTCTGCAGTTTCTCTTGACTCTGGCCCTCATCCTATCCCCAGGACTGAATGTCCACTTGTGGCCAGAGCAGATTAGGTTAGACTCTTGCAGCATGTGTTTTAGCTTAGTTTTGAACAGAAAAAAAAATACAGTTTGGGATCTCTGGGACTGCTCTCTGGTGCAAGCTGAAGCACAGTAAGCAAGGACTATGACAAAATTCAGAAGTACACTACAGAATGGAAACACAAATGTGAGCACACCTTAGATTGGCTCTTTTATATATTTGCTTTGCCCAGGAGAAGCTGAGGCTCAGACAGAAGCTGGGAAACCTGGCTCATTATAGTTACCTTGGAAAGGTTATTAGGTGTTGGGAGTGTGCTTCAACACTACTTGTTAGCAAATGCTCTTTAAGAAACACTAACAGTGGCCAAAGACACAGCAAGTGGTGTGGAGTACAGAGGTTTTGGAGGAGGCCAGTGGGAAACCAAATTTCCCATCTGAGGGTGAAGGGAGACATAGAAATGCCCATCTCACTGCCATTTTCAGCAAAAAACTAACTACAGGTAAAATCACATGTCTTGCAAAGTTTGTGATTTTTCAGAACTGCTAATGTTTTCCTGAAAAAATTAATCCTAAAATACATAATGTTTCTTGGAGTGTCAACATCAATCACCATGTTTGGCTTCAACCAAGCACCAGTTTTGGATTCACCACTTCCTCCAGAAGACTCATCAGAAGCTTGTGCTCTCTTAAGGAGTTATTTATTTCCAGGAATAAAGCAAACACTTTGTGTGCTTGTCTTCAGGGGTCAGCATTAATTTGGACCCTGAAAATCTATCAGTAATTAAAAGCTTCTAGCTTTTCTAGCAGTTCATAGAGAAATGTCAGTGACAAGTCTAAGATGTGGTGTTTATCCTCTCACAGTTTGACTTGCACTCAGGCAGCTAAGCAAACACTGCTTTCAAGTAGCAAAGTGTTTGCAGCTACAATAAAATTATTTTAAAGGAGAGAACATTTCACTGACTATCAAGCTAAAACAGATTAGATTTTCTTTTATGTCATTTATTACCACGTGCTATTTCTGATCTTGCTGCAATAGAAAGAGAGAAAACTTATTTTGCTTTCTGCACAGCCATAAAGGAAATTTTGCTACTTATTTCAAAGACTGTTTTCCAGCACTTTCAGATACATTGCCTTTTCCATTCCTCCATTCCCTTTTCATTCCTGCCTAAACCAGCACAAGACACATTGCTCAACTTAAAGGGAGCCACAGCATCATTACTGGCCCCCAATAAGCAGGAGTGGCAGCAAAGGTCTGATGGCATCCAGGGCAGGATGCAGAGAGTAGCTTTTTGTTTGCCCATTGCTGAGGTGGTACCCAAGCCCCTCCCTGACATCTGTGACCCTGAGCCAAGCCTGCAGCCCTGAGCAGCTAGGAGATGCTGATTCTTGTCAGCTTAGGGTCTTAGACAGTCAGAGTGTTTTTGTTACCAATCTGCCATCTATTAGCATAAATGGGGAAATAATAAGAAGGGATCTGCTCCTGCTGTTCTCTCAGGAAAGCATAGTAGATAAATGTGCCAGGTAGCATGAAAAGATCTCTCTATACTCACAAAACTACCCTGGGAAGCTCATCCTCAGGTTTCCGCAGTCCCCACCTGCTAAATACACGTCCTCTGTGTATCAGGTGTGCATCCCCCAAAAATCCTAGCCTGCTGTTGTGGGGACTGTTGCCCCTCATCCTTTCTGGGTGTCACTGATTCCGCCACCTGAGAAACCATGAAGTCTGAGTACAGAGCAGGGTGGCTCTGTGACATGGGCTGAACCAACAGAGGACAAAAAGGCCATCTCTGCCTCCAAAAAACTACAACTCTGACAAGGAGCAGCGTAAAGGAACAGGCACAGAGGGACCAAAGGTGGGCCATGCCCCCCACTCTGTCTCCCTCTCCTCTGCTCCCACCACAAACTTGCTGAGTAATGTTCCAGTGAGAGGTTAGGGACCAGGAAAGGAATAGCTCCTCAGGGTCTTCAGCACTTCTTTGCATGGCAGCTTTTATAAAGAAATGGTTTAATGCTAAAAAGCAAAGAAAGAAGCCAAGACTATGTCTCATTTTCTGTATTTCATGATTGAAATCTTAAGCATTATGAGCGTGAGATTTGCCAAACATGGGTCTCAGCTTTGTTATACAAAGTAAAATGTCTGGAATCTGGTAATCTTGCATTGAGCTGATTTCAAAAGATACATTTTAAACTTTCAAATTCCTTTTGTGCTATTTAAACTTATTAAATATAGATAGTGGTGTTCTAAACAGAAAAATAAGTAAAACATCAGCAGAACATTTAGCCTGATTGCTGTGCATATTTAAAAGAAAATGCTCTGCGTGTTTAAAGGAAAAACGCACTTAGGCACAGTGACATTCAGTTTTTAAGAAACCCAGTTTAATTATATTTTCCCTAATTAAGGATTTCATTATAGGGGATCACATGATTTAATTATATCAATACCCCAAAGACCTGATTGTGAACATAAAATGTGGATTAAAAGGATGCCTCATCACTTAATTACCTGCTAGATTGGAACAGATCCATGTTGTAGGTCAAAAGGGACATAAAATGCAGGCTTCTGCCTCCCTCTTTGTTGTGTGTGAAGGGCTCTGTGCATGGGGAGAGAAGGAGGGGGGAACACTCTTATATCTGTACTGGGAGTGATAATTATGTGTGAGCAGTTTTCTAAGCATATATTGAAATGGATGGATGGATGGATGGATGGATGGATGGATGGATGGATGGATAGATAGATAGATAGATAGATAGATAGATATTTAAAATTATTAATATCTTTTAATTTTTCAGCAAGTCTGTGGTGGAAGAGAGGTGCATATTTCAGCTTAAATTCTAATGGATGCCTGTGTATTTCTTCTCAAAATATAAGGTCTTGTCTTTTAGAAGGAAAATATCAAGTAGTGGGAAATCTTAGGCTGGGTTTTAGACCATCCCAAAGTGAGCAGATGGATACTCAGTACTGCAGCAGGGACTGGGGCTGCCTCTCTCTGCATCCAGTCAGCATGAGGCCCCTGGAGTAGCTGCACTTCTGGAGGCTCCCTGCCACGGAGTAATGGAGCTGATCTGGGGTATGGAGGGGATGAAATCTTTTGGGACATTGATATAAAGCTGTGGGACAAATGTTGATGTGCCCAAACCCTGCTTACCATATACCTCTCTTCCCCACCCTGTAACCAGCTCCCAACAGCTGCTCCCAGGAAGAGGCTTTGGCAGGGAGCACTGAGCACATGAAGGTGGAAAACCTACATCACTCACTATGGTGTAGCTTTTTCTTCTGTCATTTAAAATGCCTTCTGACCTCCCACAACCCTTATGAGCTTCTATCTAGCAAAGCTAGAAATCTGGCCCTTGTACCCAATGCTCCCAAAGTACAGAGCAAATTCTGTCAGCAAGAAGCTGTCCTGTGGGGGCCAAGGGCAATTCTGTCAGGGCCCATGGCAGCATTGCGCGCTGTGGACTAAGCACGTTGCAAGCCCCCTACAATATAGCTGTCTAAGGGGGTTGATATCCACTGGACATCCACATAACGTTATGGTTTTCTCCTCCAACATGCCATAAAAAGGAAAATTTCCTGCAGTTCTGCCCTAGCAGGTATCCTACTTTTTCCCAGTATGCTCTGGTAGGTACACATGGGGCAGCAGGTCCTTGGTTACATTGTTGCTTCAAACACTGCCCTGTCCCAAAATCCAGCTTTACCTGTATCCAATCCCCACTCTGATGTGGAGAATGACTCTTGAAATAAATACTTCAATGCCATCAGGAGGGCTGGTCTAGAAACAGAGGGCAGAGTTCTCCTTTTCCTAGGAAAGATATCCTCAGGCACATGGGAGCAGGAGGTCCCTTAAGCAAGAGCACAGCCTTCAAAGTGTCCCTTTGCTCTCTGGTATCTGAAGCTCATTCTCAGATGTCATCCTGCAAACGCTGCTGCAGTGGTGGTGTTACTGCCTGGTACAAGATAAGAAACCAAATCCTGTGCCCAGTTGGGGTAGCAAGGCTAGGTAAGGACAAGGTCTCTTGAAACTACTGCTAATGGCTGATGCTGATACATCCCAGGTCCTTTCTATGGCTTTTCCAAAAGCACCAGGGAGGATACAGAACTGGATGGCCCAGCTGCTCAGGGCTATTCCAAACCAAGCAACTCTGACACCTCATCATAGGAATGAGAAAAATCTGTACCCCACAGCAAGGCCAGCAGCTTGGATCCTGCCAGCACAGCAGATAGTTCCAGCCTGTCCCTCAGCTGCTGGGCACAGCCACCCTGCCCTGCCCTACCTGCCCCCTGGGCACAGCCCCACTGGACATGGTCACCCTGACCTGCCTGCCTCTGGGCAGATCCTGGAGGAGGTTTTGGGCACACACTGGGATGATAGGCCAGGGCCCTGAGAAGCGAGGGAGCACATTTAATTATCTTCTGCAAGCGGTACATTGCTACAGGATGAAGACTCGTTTCTTTTACTTTGATTTGATCTCATTTTCCTAGGCAGGGAAATGCCCCAGTGACAGTATCACTGCAGATGGCATCACAAAGCCCCGGATGGCACCAACTGCGTTGGCACAGTCAGATTATCATGTTCAAGTTTGTGTCTGTCTTTTCTTTTTTCCCTGCTTTGCTGTGCTAATAGCATTTCTATTACCATTCAGGCTTCAGTCAGCTCCTTCAAAAGGACAGAGACCAACATAAAAAGTAAATTTCATTATCACTGGCAAAAAGGATGGGTCACAGGAAAAGCTAAATGATGCTAGTCTATCTTTTTAATTCTTTCTTTTTTTCTCCCTCCCTCTCTCTCTCTCTCTCTCTCTCATCTGGGCTTAAAGGGAGACTGGAATTGAAGTTGCAGGGTCTCCAGGGCAGTATGGCAGAGCAGTGCTGCTTAATGGGGCAGCTGGTGGAGAGAGCTGAGCACATGTTTCCTTTGCAGTTTTCATCTTCATACTTCACAGGGCCTAGGGACTGATTGATGGAATTCTTTTTTTTTTTTTTTAACATAGCTTTCTTGAGGCCTAGAGGCTGCCACACTGAACATATGTCCATATATTCCCTTGGGCAGTATTTAAATGTGTGCATCCATGTGACTGTATTTGTTTAGTGTGTGCTCCCACTGATCTAATGGGACCTTTCCCATGACCCATTGCTTCCCTAAGTTTGCCACTTGCTGCTGTCAGGCGAGAGAGGCTTTAACTTGGATGGCTGTAGCTGTAAATGAATGGGACTTTTTTTTCCTTTTCAGTCCTTTCGACTGAACCCTCTTGCTGATGGATCATCTAATGCAGTTTAGTTGAGAACCCTCCTCGTGCTGTTAAAAAAAGCCAAACCTAAACAGACCCCATCTGTTGCAATCCCATGTCTATTTATGTGAATGCAAAATTTGTCAGGCTGTTTTCTGCTTGTTAATAAGCCATCCTCTTGGAAAAAAATCCATTCCTGGAAAACACCCAGTAAGATGTGCATTGCTTGCTATACTGGATACCTCTAATGCTAAAATCTCCTGGGACAAGAAAAGCAATGGTTGCACATGGCACTCACTTTCCTTCAAGAAGGCACTGTACAATTCTGCACAGTATTTATTGTCCCCCAGGTAGGCAGCTCAGTGAGACACAAATTGGAATAAAACTATCTTTAAGACATTTCCAGCATACACAACCGGCTTGAGTAACACCCAACACTGTTCAGAGGAGGAGACTAGAAACAGATTATTTACATTTCCCACTGTAGCAGCTTTGTGCAAAAGCCTGATTATATCCTACCTTTGCTGTCTTTCTTTGTCAGCAAAAAGCCTGAAAAACTTCACAGAATGACACAAATAAAGGAGATGTTCGAACAGGTTCAGAAACTGTGGCTGACTAAAAGAGATAAAAACTATATAAATATTCCACAAGTAGCATTTGCACATATCTAAGGCAGTACTAGGAAATACCATAATGTATGCAAAATCTAGAGAGAATGTAAATCCAAAACAGATTAATTATATTGTCAGTTAGAGCTCTTGTTCAAGAGTGGAGCTTTACTGCCCAGCACCATCCTTGCCCTAAAGACCTTAGAAGAAACATTGGAGGCCTGAGAGCTGTGAGGAACTGCCCTCACCTCCCTGCCAAGCTGCACATGGAATATCCCTCCTCCAGTCCTCTGGCAAATGCCCACAGTGTTGCACCACACCAAATCCTGCTCAAGGTGTGGTGTAAGTGAGAGCAAGCCTTCCATCTCTGTGCCACAGGCATGGGCATGGGCTGGGCTACTTTATCCAGCACTCTCTACAGGAGTCATACCAGGAGCCAAGTACGCATTTGGGAATTCACTATGGACTTTCAAATGTCACTTGTGAATCTAAAGTCTTTTAGCTTGACTTAGGCTGGGGACAAAACCAGCTGAAGAATAGGAGTAAATATACACAAAGCAGGGTGATTGTCAAACATTGTTAAACATTTTTCTATTTTCTATTAAATAAAAAATAGTTTTACCAGCAGCATCAGTGGGAAATGTATCATGGACTGAGAAACAGCACCAGAGAACTCAGTCATCCCAAGCCTAAACTGAATCTCCTTAGCAAAATTGTTTATTGAACGAAAGTGCAGCCTTCAAGTTATCTCAGGGGCTGGCAAATGACGGCATGTTATTATAGGTATGGTAACTGTTACTGTAAGAGATGCTGTCATGTGATCAGTTATTAATCACTGGTGGTTGTGTCACCTTCAAAAGAAAGTGTAGAGGTGATGGATTATCTTATTTACCCCTTCCAAGAAAATATTTATTTTCAAGTTGATTTTTAGCCTTGTTTTCCTTAATCTCCTGAGCAGTGCTTCTGCTGGAAAATACTTTGGAAATGGGGCTAATTTAGCTAAAATATTATGTTTTGTTTTGGTATTTTTAATTCCTTGTTTCTAGGATACTGATTCCAGGAGTTTAGAGGGCACAGTTGTATGTACAAGGTACATGTCACCACCCGTCCACAATGCTGTCTTCAAGGAGTCAGGGCTGGTTGGAGATGCCAGTGGTATTGTGTACTTTGGAAACTGTTACTCAGAAAACCTTAAAGGTACATTTCAAATAGAGCTATAATGTCCTCATAAGGCAGGAGGAAAAGTCTGATCATCTATACCCCAGGTAGATTTTCCAGTCTTTAATGCAGCCGAATAAACAAAGCAGGGCCTCCTGCTGGCTGCAAACTAAGGTGAGTTGGTAGCATGAAAAAGGAAACAGACTTAAACCCTTCAGTATATTCCACAGTGACTTTTTTTTGGCCAAAATGACACCATAAAATAATGAAATTAATTACTAATTTCATTAACACTTTAACCTTTGTTGTCAAATCTGGATGGTTGCTTAAAAAGTTGGCTACCTAAACTTTGATGTCTAAAAGTTGATTAGTTAGGTAAAACCTGTCTCATATAAGTCCATGTTGTTTGAGTTAATGACAGTAATGAAGTTTCAACTCTTACTTGCATCTTATATGAGCCACTCCATGGTCTGGTACCTGCTTATCCAATTTAAATGCTTAATGTAGAAACAACATGAAGTTCTTTCCCAATACATCAGAGCCTCAAGACTATTTTATAAAAATCATAGTGAATGGGGTGATCTTGGGTCACTCCTTTGACAAACCTTGAATCTATCTGGGCTTCTTACTGTGGTAGCTACTGCTGAATAGCTTTTGTAATCACCCTTGAAACAGAAAACAATTCTGGTTTAGAAATTCAAATATCATCTGACTTCTTGCCAAAGTAATCCACATTTTATTAATATAGGATGATGAAAAATGTTGTAATTAAGGTTCTAAGTTTTACAAGCACTCTTCTCAATAGCTTGGATTGTGAAGGACAAAATACTTTTTCAGTAGCTAGAGAAGCAGCTATATTTTAATTTAAATAATATTCACTTCTTCATCTTGCACCAAATGGTTTCTGGTGCTTTTTTCATTTGTAAAACAAACAGCACTTTTCAAATGAAGCAACACCATATGTACCGGATGTGGAGAGGTGCTGGGGATGCTGTGGGAGCTGATTCTGAGATGAAGAACTGACCTACTTGTGGGTACCTGCACCCTTCACCCTGAGCCCTCCACTGCTACTCACCAGGGACACTACTGGTCTTACAGACCCTTTGCTATAACGCCTTGCTTTTCAAGTGTATTTTTTTCACTGTCACCTGGCAATCATCAGTTTTCATTCACCTTTTCTGATCTTTAAAAAATGTGGTTCCATCCTACTTTCCTTGACTTTACCTATGTGCATGTCATTTGGGCCCTTAGATTCATTCAGGACAACTAACTTTTAACTCTTTTGATAACCTGAAATCTATCCTGTTGAATTGAATGCAACTGGGATGTGAAAGCACAAGGATGAGTCAGTGCTGCTGGACTCTATGTCAGTCTCTGATGGGGTGTTTCTGTAATTCTGCCTTATTTATTTTGTGTAATGATGTCTGTGCAGTGGTCAGCAAGATCAGAAATAACCCTTTCTTAGGCATTTGTTTTGATACCAAGTGAAATTTACCTTTTCTCAAGTCCATTTCTTTTGGCCCCATATCAGAAATTGGATGTCCTTTGCTGGTAGCTGCTATGACCCCACTCTTCACTGCCCACAGCCATCTCCTTCCTCTCTTTCGAACTTGCCAGTCATTTTGGTAGCCTTGATTTTGCATCCCAGTTCTATCATTGGTGCCACTATCTAAACTGAGGAGAGATTCATAAACACTACGTGGTCACTGTAGAGCAGGATAAGACCCAACTTCTATAAACTCAAATCCCAGTTCCATGAGAAGGTGGCTTGCTAAGAGTGCTCAGAACCTTAAAGTAAGCCATAGCAGAGCACTACAGTTTAGTTCAGATGAAACTGGCATGAACTTCTTTTGGCTTGCTGTGAGAAATGGTCAGAAATGGTCATTTCTGACACAGAGAAAGCCTGCTTTCCCCTCAGTGGAGGATATTTTTGCTGTGTTCTTGCAGAGTGAAGTACAAAGTATTATGGGAGTGCTGAATGTAACAAGGCAAGAAAAGTAACTGCTCTGTGCTGAAAGTCTCAGTGGGAGTGTTGTATCCAGGCTGGGGCACAACACTTCAAGAGGGATGCAGACCAACTGAATCAGTCCAGGAATAGTGATGAGAGAGCTTAAAAACATAACCTATGAAAGAAGGCTGAAAGAACGGAGGTTGTTTAGAATAAAGACTGGACTGAGAGGAGATGCAATACCATAAATGCAGTTATGTGAGTGGTTGCTGCAAAGAGGAAGGAAATAAACTCTTCTCTATGTCGACTGTGGACTGGGAAAGAAAAATGGGGGATAGTGGAGAACTGCAGATATAGACTTGACTTTCTGGTGGAGCACTGAGCTGAATTTGTGGGAGACTATCTGAGCAGTGCAGAAAGGGGGAAATTCATGGCTCGGATTGTCCCTCACCAGCATAGTCCACACCTGTAAATGTAACGTGTTTGACCAAGAGCAGAGAAAGAGCTTGAGGCTGGAAGGAATGATGACAATCAGGCCAGCTGTGGGGAGAAACAAAATGTTTGTTTGGACAATTTGCATCTGTTGCTTTTTTTAACCGGATAAGAGAGTACACTATGTAATATACACACACCAGCCTCACTTACCGACAGAGACTTAAAATATTTATATCACAGACAAACAATGCCAAGGAACTCCCCTACAAATGCAGTGATTTGATAAACACAGTACTGTAATGTAGCATTTATCTTTATTATATATAATCAGCTGTTGCTTTTACTTGGGTAGAAATAATGTCAAACTGAGCCAAGGTAAGATGGGAAGGTTGGAAGGTTCCCATTTCCCCGGTCACAGACATACACACCTTTTTGGCTTTTGCAAGTACATAAGGGCTGTAAGACAGTGTGAGGCACAGCAAAGAACTTCCTGCTGTGGCCCCACAAAGGACTCTGCATCTCACAGACCTCTTGAGGTCTCACACAGCAGATAGTTCCTCTCCTCAGTCTCTATCAGTCTCATGGAATAAATATCTTCCACACCACCAATGAATAATGTATGTATATATCTAGGCAAAAGATGCACATTGCTTCCCAAGCAAAGGTCAGCAGGACATCTATTTGAAAACATAGATTACATCTACATAAATATTTTTATACTGGGCAGCAGGTACTAGATCCTCAGACAAACCCAACTCAGTGCTCAGGGTTCACTGCCATGGTCCATACAACATTAAAAAAAAAAAAGTGAAGGTGACTTTATTGTCAGTTCCTAATCACATGATAATCCTAATCCCACGATAATATGATATAAATCATTGATGGAATGATTGTCTGAGTGAACTGTCTATCACAGGTGCTTTTTCTCGCTGAGCAAAATGCTATTAGTACACGTACACAAAAAAAACCCCAAACATAAGTATTGGAGAGATGGCCATTTTTCAAGGGTATTTACATTCTCCTTAATGGAGGCTTTTTTCATACGCTCACAAATGTGATCCAGTCTGAAACTTTATCTTTTTTTCTGTAGCAATATTTCTGTGTTCTTCCACCTTCATGTAAAGTAGGGAATTGCCCCAAAGAGCATTTAATCAAGAAACCACAGTTTTAAATGAAGCTTTTCTTCTGAAGAAAGAACTTCACAAATTGCTTGAAGGTCAGAGTAGGAGTTGGCCCATACTTTGCAGACTTGTGAAAACATGATGCCAGCAGGCTCTGAGAGTGGTACAAACAGTGTTTGTGCAGTTTGAAGATGCAAATGGATGTAAACACACAAACATTACACAAATGGAAAACTTTCTCCTCGGGCAATGTGATAGCAGAGCTGGATTCATTAGCGGATGTTTTTCCATGTGACTTTATCCCAGCTCGCAGTGGCATCACCACAGTGATGTCTCATCACCGGACCCCTGTCACCTCCATACCCAACTGAGCCCCATATTAAATACACCCTAATTAGACTGGCCTGCATGATCTTTAGTTCTTTAAAAGACAGGGTTGGGCTTTTCATATCCCTTCTGAGTGAACGTTCACCTAGACAGCAACTATTTTCATGTCAAAGCAAGGATACTGTTGCCTAAATGGACATCACCAGGGACGGCATCTGCTAAATAAGACTGAATGCTTCACAAGCATAGGCGCCAGTGTAATCTCATCACAAATTATCTTAATTGAAAGCAGAATAGCCTCCTCCTGAAGAGTTGTTTACTTGCTCTTACCTGATCTGTTGGGAAAGTACCTGGCTGTGCTGTCTCCCAGTGTTGGGACAATGAGATCTCTGGAGTGAGAGAAGGGATATTTCAGGCAGTACATGGGTTATATGAATTTACAAACCACTCAGGAATAAGTGAGCTTCTTGAGGAGACCACTAACAAGCATTGTCAAGGTTCTCAGACAAAGGTCATAAGGGATCTTTCCACCAGTCTCTGGTGAGTTCCCATAACGGTGTCTGTATGGGTCTGGAAGACATATGACCATGAGGTGTGAAATATGTCCTAAGTAATGCCTTTGGAGAAGCATTGGGGTGGCTTTTCCAGGCTGTGCTGACAGAGTGGGACTAATGTGCTTCTCAGAGCATAGCACAAGAGTGGTCCCTCAGATGTCAGGCAGCAAGGGAACACAGACTTCCTTCCAGAGTAGATAAGGACATGCAGGGTTAGGGATGAGAGAACATTGCATGCTGAGGGGACTGCAGAGCAATCCGCACCATCTGCAGAGACAAGTCTCCACTGCTCAGGACACAATCACAGTGCTCCTCAGTGAAGTTTCTGGCAGCAACAAGAAAGTGTTACCAGGAAGCTTATGGAAAATAGGATTGTGTCAAAACTGCAGAGCCAAGCCTTCTGCAAAGCCCAGGTGCTGTTCAGCAATAGAGGAGCTACAAGATAGCCTGTTTAAGGATTTCTTTTCTTTTTCCCCAGTGTCCTGGATACCTGAAAAATCCCTCCTGACGCTGGCTTTTCCTTGGAGGAGACTTGGAACATCCCAACAGGCAACAGGGAAGCCAACAAGGGGTGCCTTTCTCTACAGAGTCTAAGATCATAGCTGGACACCTTACCCATGGCAAAGCAAGGCCACTGAACCAGAGAAAACTCATCCTGGCTCACCAGAGAGATGTCTAGGGACCACTCCCATAACCGTCATCCATGGTCACAGGCAGGACAGAGGGAGTCAGTAGGGCAACCATGGGGTAAGTTCTTGCTGGAACAAGGCATTTGACCCCCATTGGCAGCTATCAGTAAATATTTGGTTCCTCAGATACTGTGTGGTGAGAAGAGGCACAGCCACTGCTTAACGGAGCTGTGTCTCTATAAAAGGGGTGTCTTGGAGGCCAGAACACTGTGCAGGTGCTATCAGGCGCTGGGTAGCTCCCAAAGACCAAAGAATTAGTCATCTTCTTTTCTGCTTCGTGCCTACAGGCATGAAAATGATAGTGCTTCAGTGGGGTTGTAGCTCCTTAAACCCGTGTTGAGATCACAGGCGTCAATGAGTGTGTTAGAATGGAGAAGGAAGTACCTTCAAGGAACTGCAGGATAGAGGACAGGGATATGGAGGCAGTCAAGAGTGCAGCAGGAGCAGAGACAGCTGTCCAAAAGCTTGGAGCCCCCAAGGCACATTCACACAGTGGCAGAGCACAGGCAGGCAGTTACACTCGCCCAGAAAAACCTTCATCTGCTGTTTGGTGTTTTTACTAGAAGTCCATTGTCATGTCTCAGCAAATTGTGGGTTGTGCCTCATCAAGGCAAAAATGTGTTTCTTCCTCCTTTCTTATTTTGATGTATTTCACTTCCATATAATGTCCAGAGGGATAATTTAGTCTGTTCAAATGCCTTATTGAGGAAGGACTGCATTGTTCTTCCAGCCTTTGCTTCGCATCGGAATGTGCCTCTTCCTGAGCGCCCTTGTGCATGGCCAGCCCATGATAAAGCTGAGGCTGCTTTTCTCTCATTGTTTCTCCTTGCCTTCGCCTTTCTCTCCCCAGCTTCATTTGTCCAAATACTAATTTGTGTTTATAACAAGAAGTGGTTCCCGCACCTCCCCTTTGTTGCTTAATTGAAGGGAAACTGAGCAACAGGTGGATCTCAGGAAATATCATTAGTCTCTTTCAATTGTTTTTGGCACTTCTTTGAAAGAGAAGTTCAGCTCAATGCAACTGGCTGCTCGCTGTTTCCAGGCTAATTACTGCAGGACCCAAATGAGGAACATATTTGAACAAGTCTAATTTAAAGAAGGTGAGCTGCTCATCCATCTTGGTGTTATTTACAGGCTTAGAGTTGCACAAGCAGTTAAGGACTTCGATGAAGCTGTGTCTCATAACCAAACCTATATAGGAAAATAAAACCCTTTATTATTGCATAGCACAGAAGTACCATTGGTGCACAGAAACACAGCCAGCCATGACCCAATGTGTTCACATTTATGTAAGGGTTTCCTTTTAACCTATTCTTTTGTTCATAGAGAATAGAAAGTGTGTATAAGGACAAAAGTATTGTTGTATGTTTGATTCTGAGAGGTGCTTGTCAGTGGAGCCTGTAACTGGAAAAGAAAAGCTAACCAGGGAGACTTCTCCCTCAGTTCCTTGGCTCTGAAAATTGAAAAGTCACAGACAAGGGAGAAGGATACTAAAGAAAACAAGCAGCATGATCCTTCAGCTTGTGGTTTTAACCCAGCAATTCCCAGTAGGACAAAAGAGGCAAAATCTCACAGTGTGCTCCTTCTATCCCTTTGTAGACAGAGCTCCGATTTCTGCCATTTTTAAAACCAGAACCCTGGGGGAATATTTCACCATTGAAAATCAGCCAAATGCATTAACAAAGTGCTCCACCTGTTACAAGAATGCAGGCAAAGGGCTGCATGATGGCAGCTCTTTCTTGATGGTCAGCAATCAGGATATTCCTTACATGTGATGTTCTGTGATTTTTGACTAGCTGAAAATCTTGCCATCTGCTTTGTATTTCAAGGCTTGAACAACTAAGCAAGTCAGAGGAAAAGAAGAGAGATGATAACATCTTCTTTAATTTCAAGGGTAATTAAAGAAGATGGTTGGTACACAGAACCTAAGAATGTAAAATGTAATTTAAATGTAACTGGCATAGTGATACTGAGCTCTCACCATTGTCTGAAATGTTGCTGCTTCTTGCTTCTTTCCACTGAGAAACTGAGAAGCTCAGCATAGAAGTCTTCTGACATGCAATGTGTCATGGGCTGTTTGGAGCAGGAGTAATCAGTGAGTGTTGACAGCAGTAGGGCAAGAAGTGGTACAGCAAAAACACACACACACTCAACTACAAAAGCTGGGAAAGAGAAGGACAGTGAAATCATCATTAAACAAGCTTTTCTCCCCTTGACATGGGAACAGGGATGCAAGTAGAAAAGCCCTGGCTTTTCAGCAATGCCTTTATGGATTTATAACTGTAAATACCCCCTTTTATAAAGGATGTATTTAGGAAGCAAAACGGTTCCCTTTTCGTGAATGATCTGTTTTACAGGGCTTAAAAATATGTCAAGGTTTGCTGCAGTAAATCCTCCTCATGCTGTAACTGAGTAATGTAAGCAACTTGGGTTGCCTTTTAAACAATTCCCAGTGTGTGGCATGGCCAGTGCAGTTTGAAATGCCTCTGTCTATCTAAACAGAAACAGATGTTTGAACAGCAGAGCTGTGCAGAAGTAATTCTTCAAACAGTAGATTAAAACATCTGTCAGGACCATTGGATGGGACCAGACAAGCAGCAGCAGTGTCAGCTGGGGCTGCCAGTCACTCCTACCTTATCCTGGAGGTGGAAGGGAAATGATGGGGGAATTCTGTCTGGTCTTTGCATGTGACACTCTCTTATTTTGCCATGTTTCTCCAGCCATTCAGAAGATTACAGATTCATCTGTGCAGAATAGCTCACAACCCCTCTCAGCATTGCCTTCTGTAACAGAGGTCTTCTAGGTTTTCACTTTTCCCGTCAATGCCTTTTTCTGCCACTGCTGGCAGTCAGTATGAAAGCTGTGAAGTGTTGGTGACATGCCAGGTTACCGCATTTTACAGTTATTTCCATCTGTCCTTCATGTTTCAGCACTTGACCAGTTTAGTGGCATTGCAAGCAAATTCTTCAGGCCTCACTGGGTCAAATAGATGACAGCCGACTAATCTCCTGCAACTTGCCCGCAGGAACTGTGCCACAGGCAGTGTATTCATTTCCAGCTGAGCAAGAGGCCAAACCAAACCCTTGGATTAACACCTCTTTTGCACTCACCCCCACCCCAAAATCAGAGCCAAGAAAGTGATACAGAGTCAAGAAACTGTTCCAATGTTTTGGGTGAATCAAGTCAAAGCTCTCAATCCTAACAGCCCCCGAAGGATACTATTTTTTACAGTCTGGATCTGAAATCTTTGTCTTGAATTCATCCTCTGTTTCCATCCCAGATTTATTCTTCTTGTTTTAGCATCCAGAGGAATAAGTGGTACAGCCCTACCCTCCAGATTGCTCATTTTGGGGTGGAGCTGCTATGGCTGTACTCCCAGCACCTTCCTCTTTGAGCAAGCTCCTTCTGTACCCTCCTGAATAAAGGTATGGGGAAGGTCTGCTACCCCAGCTCCTTGGGTGTTCCCCAGGAAGACCCTCACTACCATGAGGTGCCAGTGCTGGGAGAAGCAGCACGGAGTCCCCTGTGAAACTGGTGGAGCTCTCCCTTCCCCACACGCAAGTTGCTCTCCCGTCTCATTTGTCCCCGGCAGCCATTAATTGTGGGCTATAGCAGCAGCAGATTACCTCACGACAGCCTGGCAGATGTGCTCTTGCTGAATAAATAAACTCATTTATACGGCTGTAATGACTGTTGCTTCTGTGCTCTCATCATGAAAACTCCAGCCTATCTACAGCAGTTTATAAACAAAGCTGCTTTGCCTTTATGGAAAAGCAATTTGTGGCTGAGGAGCCTCGGCAGTGACTCGTGCCAAAGAGAGCTGAGGCCATTTCTCAGGGAACAGGTGTCCGCATCATTAAAGCCACCACCCCCCCGGCATTAATTGTCATCCCTGTTGGCACACTGAGAAAAGAAATTGGGGTTTGTCTGGGCCGTGAAGATCAGCTTCCCGACTCCCTCCTTCAAGGTAGCTACTTTGCCTGTGGCGTTGCTGAGGCAGGGAGAAAGCTCAAGTGCTATGTGGTGGATGGACTCAGGCTGGTGGTGGGGGCAGGGAGCACTGGGAAACTGGCACACACTGGTGAAACAAAAGCATTCATGGGGAGAGAGAAGGAAACTGTTTATTAGAACGAGCAAGTTCATTAACTTCCCCCTTCCCCTCTTTATTTATTTTAACTGTCTCCTTGCTTCATCTCTTCTCCTGTGTCTCTTCCCTTGCTTCCTTCCATGCTACATTTTTATTGCAGAAAGGAAAAGAAGCTTCACCCTGTAGTTTCTTAGGCTGCTTGCAGCCTTAGAGCAATACACTAACTAAAAAACACACCGTGCCCCAAAACACAGCTAAGCACAGGCATGAACCCTTCAGAAACCGAGGGCTGCTGAGCAAACTTCTTGGTTAGGTGGGATTCTCTCTCATCGGTCTGAATCACTGGAGGTGACCCCATCTGTCCCACTTGTGCCCCCACCAGGGTACTTTCCTCCACCTCTGTGCCCCAAGTAGGCATGTGAGCCATGAGCACAACGATAAGTGGGAAACTGGAATGAATGGAGCATCTTCCCTGCAGACGGCCGTGGTCAGCACCACACACGCGGTGCCCGGGGGAGGAGAGTCACACCGCAGAACCACCGTGTGGTTGCAGTGACTTCACCCCACTAATTATGGTAAGGCAGGAACATGCTGGCAGCATTTAGGGGTTTAGGTTATAGCCACACTACAAAGTAAACAGGCTGTGAGTGATGTTTTAGTTTATAACCAAAGACAGGACGACTTTCTTAGTTAAATGCACTGGTAGCCTTGAGTTAGGGGATTTTGGGCATGGATGAGAGCTAGGTCAAAATAAGCCAGAGCTCATCCTGAAATACGGTTCTCCAAGAGGATGCATTGTTCTCTGAGTGAGATTATTCTCAAATCCCCATTAAGCCGCAGAAACAAATGTTTTCACAAGCAATCAGGACATTGCTGCTCCAACAAACTCAGTCATGAGAGTAAAGCCTGGGGAATATGACTATGAAGACGAGCAGAAAGAAACCTTTCTGGGGCTGGAGTTGGACAGCCATCCTCAGCAGCTGCTGGCCATCCGTCTGCCTTTCACTGCCCGTGTCCCCGCAGTCCCTGTGGGTCATTAGCAGGGCATTGCTGTTTGTCAGCCCAGCTCTGTGCAGTGGCTGCTCAGAGGTCAAGGCCCGTCCAACTCTGCTCGCACACACCAGTGTGGGGCTTACTGCCTCCTCCCTGCCCTTTTCTGCAGCCATGCCTGGCACCTGCCACACCTAAAGCATCAGGGATAATTGCCTCCCCCTCTCCATGGATCATCTTTAGCACTGGGCAGCAGTGACAGGGCAAACACTGCCATGGGCTTGCAGCCAGCCCAACAGCATCAGCATGCACCCACACAGAGCAAGGGCGCCCCAAGCCTCCTTTCCAGCTCTTTGACATTGCTGAGGGGGATAGACAAAAAGAGTTAGGGACTGGAATGGCTTTTAGGGACAAACCCAGCAAGTGGTATTTTGCCTTCCATTAACTCTGCTGGTTTTACTCTCTGCAGAGTTAATTACAAATCAGTTTAATTGTTCTCTCGCTTGATAACTTTCTAATCTCTCAGAGACTCACTGCACAGCAGGCTGTAAGGTTATATTTTATCACTTCTCTTTCCATTAACCCCACTGTGTTAGTCTGTGGTCTGCTTCCCCCCTCTCTCCCCAGAACATTAACAATTAAATTGATTAAAACCAACTTCAGCAATGGCTCGGTTGAGAACCTTCCCTCTGCTCCCCGCCAACCACAATGGTTGTCACACTATCGGGTCACGAGAGGTGACTTCTCTGTCCCCCATACCTTCCTTCCCCATTACACCACCAAGCAAGGCAGAAAAATTGTTCAGTGACACATGAGTGTGCAGAGAAGTGAGGGAGAGGAATGAAAAAATCACTCTGAGGAATGTGCCTTTAAAAAAAAAGTTAAAAAAGGAAACAAACCCTGGCAATCTGCAAGACAATTTTAAAAACACCCCAAGTCTGCCAGGAATTCAATCTTGGATTCCTTCCTACAGTCTACACTGACCGCCATTTTCCCATCACCTCTACCTTTTTGATCAGAGCACTCAATGCAATATTAACAGCAGCTGCCTCTTTTGCTGTTCTTATGTCTCTGGATGCTGGATGTAACACAGGGGTGGAAGGGAAAGTGTTTCGATTATTCTCTTATCTTTCCTGGGTTGCAACATGCAACAGCATGCAGGTCACACATTATATTCAGGATGCAGAGGATCGGGGAGCCCAGCAAATTCTCCTGGGTAACGTTTGTTCTGCCTCTGACAACAAACGCTATTGGCTCGATGTAAGAAAGATTAATGTTTCCTTACAAAGCAGCCAATTCTGAGTTCCCCCACAATGTCTTCAAACCAAGCCCCAAATCACTGCTTGTTTTTCTTGATGTCCCCATAGTTCAATGACTGTGCTCCATACTTAAATTTGAATGTAGTTTAGTACTCTGAACCTAATTTTCAAGCCTACTAAAAATCCTTACCTCAAAACTTACTCCATGATAACATATCCTCCTTGCAAGATCTAGTTCGTTCATAGGTCTCTGCCATGGGGAGAGAAATATCAGGTACACTAAAAGTACAATGTTTAAGAAATTTTCTGGTTCAACTGTTTGAACAGAATTGTTTTCTCACTTATGTTTTTGTCTCTGATATGACATGTCCTATATTATCTAGATACGTTTTGTTTTCTTTGTTTTACTGAGTATATCCATCTCTTACTGAGGTTGGTTCTGTTTCTGCAGTCAGGGACATCCTAGGGTTAGGAATCTTATAACAAAAATACTCCAAAGAACTACATTCCCTCAAGAGAGGATAAGGAGAGTTTGTTTCAAGCCCATCAAGGCACTTCCAGGCAAGAATAATATCCAGAAACCCCTTGACCAGATGATCTTCCAGGAGACTCAACTACCACCAACCTTCCCCTGCCCAAGCAGCCTAAACCAGGCTGGTTGAACAGTTCCAGAGTGGGGAATGCTGTGTGTCACCTGGCCCAAGCTGCTCTGTCAGATGAGATCAAAGGCTCAATTTATTAGAATCAGATAACATTAATTAATACCAGACATGCGTTTGTTTGTCTTTCACCCTAAATGAGTGTATGATCACAGAACAAGATTGCTGTGTGCTGCAGACATGGAACAGGAAGGCAGATCCTGCTATATGGAGTGTGGAAGGTAAGTGTGGGCAGTGAAAAGCAGAGAACCATAAAATCCTGATCCATGAGGTCCTTGTTATGGCCATAAAATCACTTAATGGCACATTGGCATCAGGAAAGACTCGTACAACAGGAGCTATGAGTCCAATGCATTAATGTGAAATCTTTTTGCCCTGGAGAGCTCTCTAAAATTTTTTACTAAATTATTGTAAGAAACTCTTCAGACTGCCTTGTCAGTGAGTCTGAAAATATTTTGCTGGCTGGCAATTGCTTATGTATGTAGGCTGCAATAGCTTGCCAATGTCTTTTTCTTTAAGAGCCAGTATGATATTTTAACCACACTTTTCAGTGAAGTAAGTAATTTAAATGGGCACTTGACCCTAGAATATGCCAGACCAGATCTGTCACATGCTTTCGGGAAATCTGGAAACAGATCCCAGCCTCATAAGTCATCACAATAATTATAAGGGGTAAAAACCAGACCACACTGACTTAATCACTCCTGAAATTTGTAACTCTGTTTGGATCTGGACTCTCACTAAGATTTTCAGCAGTGTTACATGGTTTGTTTTCCAAAGATGCATTTCTCAGCATTTCTGTAAATCAGGCCTGAAATCAGACACTAATTTAACACACGGATACAATTCACCCCAAACCACCCATAATTTTTGAAAATATAAATTTCCACTTCATTATCAAAGCATCAGAGAAGAAGCATTTGCCAACCTCCTCAGAAAGAGAACATTTCATAATAGCAAAAATTGCTTCCTTAAATGTTAATTGTATTTTTAGAGTGATGCTTTCATTTTTCTTGTACTTCAAAGCTTTGGAGAAAATGCCTATGTCATTAGAAAACCATGAGGGAATTCAAAATCTGTGGAAGTCACTGAATTAACTTGAAAATTTTTTCTTCTGTCAAAAAATAATGCAGTGGGATTGATTACCTATCAGCTTGCATTTAACTTCCATATCACATCAAGTAGTGTATATGTTATATCTTAGACCACATCTGTGTTTTCATACCTGGGGGACAGGCTCCCAGTCTCAGTGCAGCACCAAGCTCACCCAATGACTCTTTTCTTGTTGAGTTTTGGGCACTAGCTGTCCTCCTCTGTCAGAGTTTTTTGCCACTGTGCCACTTGCACAAGCTGGAGGTGGCCAAGACACTAGGGCATATTGTGCTGCATATTGAGCAGTAGATCTGAATGGGAAAATACAGGTTATTTCATTGTAAACTACTCGTATGTCTAGCCAATCTAATGGAGTTATATTTCATGGTCTTATTCACAAAATGGTTTGGGGATTATTTTTTAAATACTGCAATTTTGATTGGTCTCTGGCTACAGCTTCAGTGACTGTGAAGATGGGAACATCAACTTGAAATCCTTGTCTCTGTTCCAGACCAGATCATGCTGTGTGCCAGTATCAGCAAAGTAATCCTGGGAGCAGCGTGAGCCATCTTCTATCTCTCTGAATTCAGCAACCCTTCACATTGTAAACCACAACTTCTTAGAAAAAATGAACTATGAACTGTCCAAAGTGACCTTTAGAGTATCAGTTACCATTCATGCACAGTGAAAATGTAGCAACACATCTATCTGCTAAAAGCTGTGTTTCTTTATTTCATGTTTAAGACTGTAGTTTCCATCCTATCATAGGGACCGGTCTTCATATTTCTGCTCTGACTGTAAAAGATTGTGTTATTCTTAAAATAATCTTGTTGCTATTTAAAGAATGGTGGTATGCAAAAATTCAAAATCCTGAGGAACTTCTGCAGTGAAGGACATGAAACTGAGGTGAAGAATGCTTGGGAAGGGAAGGTAAGGAAGCAGACAATTCCAGGTACCTGGGAAGCTGACTGTCAACAACACTTTTCTCGCACAGTTTGGAGTAAGTGATAATTTTGGTTGTTCTGCATCCCAGAGGAGTACATTAATCATCTGCATGTGACAGCATACAGCTGAAACTGCTGTCTGACATCCTGAACTTTCAGCTGTTAAAATTTTCTGCATAGACTATATGCCATCCTGTGATTAAATATCAGAGATTTCAGCATGGCATTAGCAGCCATGGCAGCCACCTTCCAGCCCTGGCAGGAATACTTAAGGGAAAGAATCTGAAAAAAATGTTCCTGAAAATGTACCTTCATGGAATTGTTTTCTGAGAAAATATATTTTGGGCTGACTGGCCAATGCAAATGTCAAGGAGTAAATATTTCTCATGGTGAATATCAAGACAGGAGTATTTTTGTACTTTAACTGTTTTAAATTTTTTTTTTTTTTGTCTACCTCTATTAAAAGATAATGGTGTAAGTCCAGAATAAACCCATGGGTCTTTACTGAGCTACATTGATTTTAAATTTAAGTAGCAGAAATGGAACGGTAGTGAGCAGCACAGCCCTGAGGCAGTGAGATTTCATGGCCCCCTAAGCCACCAAAGACAAAATCTTCACTCACAGCAGCAGTGACTTTACATTTCCATGAAATGAAAAGTCACTGTTGGTGTGAACAAGACATTTCCATGCCTCCCATGTCTATGGAGGTCAGAGTCAGGCATGGCTGCCGCTTTCACTGCCTATCTCATGGCAAGGCCTGAGGGAAACACCTGAGTAAATGTTAAGCTGTTCTTCAAATCCTTCCTTGGCTGGTTGCAGGGTGTTTAACTCTGCTCCAACAGCTTTGCTGTGCCATGTCCTGGTGTGTCTCTCCAGAGGCATCCCCGTTTAAGTGGCTGCCAAAATGGTCTACATTTTTTAACCAATTTTACATTTTTAGACAATTTTGAGGGCAGTGGCTTTACATTAGCAACAGAGGAGACAAACTCAATTGCTACCTCTTTATTTTCCTCAATTGTCACTGTGGAGGGGGAGGAGGAGAGAGAAAAGTGTTGCCTTCCCTTGTCATTTTTCATGTCAAGTTTTACTTGTCTCTGAGGATTACGAACTGAGGATTGCCTCCTCTCTTGGTGCTTCACATGTGCCTGCTTTTACACAGGTCAGGTTGTGCATTCATTCCTTTGTAAGTACTCTGTGACGCACAAAAGCCAAAAAGGGAAAGAAAAAATCCCCACCCACTCTGAGACAGACTATTGAACTTTGTTTTCCAATTACCTAACAAATTGCTGACTAAGGGCAGGATAGGGCGGTGGAAATATAAGACCTAGAGGCACTGTACATTCCTCATCTGTAATGACCAGAAAAAGTGGGTGTTTGTTGGTGGTGTTAGCCAATTTGCAATTTATCTTGGTTTTAGCCCAAGCAGGCTTGAAACCAAGACAAACATTCTTTGATGTAATCTAATTGTGACTAAGACCGTTTGCATAAAGGTTTCACAGCTAGGATAGGAAGAGGAAAAAGACCTTGAAAGCATTCCAGTGGAAAAGTCATGTGCACCAGGCTTTCAGCTGTACCAATGGCGCCCAAGAGCCCATTGTTTTAGTTGTGGCTTAAATTAATACCTGACAGCAAATGAATTAAGGCCTTGCTGAAGTCATGTATTCGTTTATTCTTGTTTTGGTTCCAATCATGTTTGCACAATGGTAGCTTCAGGTGAACAAATAATGGGGAAAATGCCCTCCCCCTGTTCCTACTCTCGCTCTCTTCCAAAAGTATATTTAATAATCTAGCTTAAATTTTCTCCAAATACGTTAGCCTGACCAGGCTAGCCTCACAAATTAATGAAACTTCACATTATTGGCAAGACTGGAAAGAGTCTGGGGATGACTGCCACAGGTCCTGAAGTTCTGTAATGCATTAGAAGCAGTGCCTAGTTCTCACTCTTCTGGGGTTATCCCAAAAGCAGGATCAATGATCCCAGCTGCATTTACCAGTGAGGGGTGCATTTTAAAGATAGTGGAGGTTCTTCACCAGCTGCCCTTGGCCCAGCATGTGGAGAGACCAGGCTATAAGGTCAATGAGGAAAGGCAAAACTAAGAGATATTCTGCTCTGGGGAATACTGAAGACACAGCAAACTCATTAGTCAAGAATAAGCAGGAAATTCACAGGATATGGAAGCAGAGTCAGACCTGGAATGAGTATAGACAGGTTGTCAGGGTAAGTAGAAATGTTTACAGCACGTTCATACCAATAGCCTTTGGTTATTACCAACAATTCTTGGCTGTTATTGCCCACAGTCCTTGGCTCCACAGCAATCTGACTGTCAGTGTTTGATACATACACATTAAATACACATTAGCCCTCTATCGTCTGGGCTTCTGCAGAAGAAATGCTGAGATGGGGGACCTTGTTCAGCCTCAAGAAGAGACAACTGAAAGGGGACCTCATCAATGTGTATAAATATTAAAAATGAGGTTGCCAGGAGGATTCATCCAGGCTCTTCTTGGTGGTGTCAAGCAATAAGACAAGAGGCGATGGGCAGATACTGATGCACAGGAAGTTCCATCTGAATACGAGGAAGAACTTCTTTGCTGTGCAGGTGACCAAGCATTGGAAGAGATTGTCTTGAGAGGTTGTGGAGTCACCCTCACTGGAGATGTTCAAAAAATCTGGACACAGTCCTGTGCCAGGTGTTCTAGGATGACCCTGCTTGAGCAGGGAGGTTGGATCAGATCACCCCTTGTGGTCCTTTTCAACCTGACCCATTCTGTGATTCTGTGAAAGGCATGGATGCATCAATGTGGTTCTTACCCTACATCTATAGATGTCCATGCATGCAGCAGCAAGGTCAGGTTTAATTCTGATTATCCTTTCCCATAAAACCTGTCATCTCTTAATTATAGCTTAATTCTAAAAAAAGTCAGAGCAAAGGATTTTATTTTTTTGTGTTACAGGATTGAGGACATGGTAGCAGATTGCAATTGTGCTTGTTGCTGTAACATGTTTGCTATTAGTAATTCATTATGGTTTATTTCCCAGTCTCTAAACACAGACACCTTCAAATTTTCACTAGGGACTGTGGCTAGTATGGTTCAATAAGCAATTTCTCAATTAGGTGCTGTTATTCAGCTTTCAAATTGGCCTGAAAATTTGCCAATCCAGGCATAAAATATGCTCTTCTGAGCTTTATGTTTAATGATAATGAAAAAATCCAGTGGTATTTTACACTCCTGTCAAAATACCCTTTCCTCCAAGACTGTTCGAGTCATAATTTGCAAGACAGCAGCTGTAATTTCCTTAAGAAAACATCTATATGTACCTATTATTGTATAATGTTTGAAAAAAAAACAAATTAAAACAAAAATATTAATAGTGTAAAACTCATTCACACTATTTAGAGGTGGACAGCTCCATAATGAACAGGTGTTATTCTGTCTACAGAATTGAAATATGTCTTAACTAGGCTGCTAAATTTTACATTTCAATCAACAGCAAGAGATCTGAGTCATGATAGTGCCTTCTTTTTTTTAATTTCTTACATATCCTAGGTAACAACCTGATTTTGAATTTCATTCAGAAATTCATTCTCTTTGCCTTCTTTATGGAGACCTACAGATAGATGAATTATTTCCCTGGCAATGGCTTGTTAACCAGATGGTAACGCAAGGAGGGTGTGTAACAGGATATCAAGATCTCCTCATTCTCTTAAGCCATTGTGAGATAAGCCCATAACAGGCTCAGTGATTAGTTCAGAATTTCTCTGGGGACCAGGAGGTTGATCTTGGACACACCATGTCCTCTTGGTCTATCAAAATGACGACTGAGAGACAGTATCTTAACAGCATTGAACATTGCAACCCCAAAGAAATGCAACGCTAATTAAATGCAAGGGTTTTTCTATGTGTTACTGTTCTTGTAAAATTCTCAGCAAATTCTGAAAAACTGCTAGTTTTTGGAATAATGCCTTTATAGATTAATGCTGCTGATTAATAAGAGCTGTTATTTATAGTGAAAATCACACAACTGCTGTGTCTAAAGGCTTCTTTGGGACTGAAAGCTTTCTGTACAGAAAGTTGTTGTTGGGAAACAAGGGACTGGTGTGTTACTGTAAAGGATAGGTTGTAAAAGGGATGCTTAAAAGGGGCCCAATATGGTTTGGATCGCAGCCAAGGTCTTGCATAACAGGATGCCTCATAAAAGAAAGGCTTAGAGGGTTATGGTTAAAAGACAGACATTTCTTTTGAGCAGAGATGTGCCAACGGGAGGATCACTGACAAATCTTTGTTCACTACTATGTGTGTATATAATTAAAAAATGTTGGTGTTTGCAGCCGTTCCCAGATGATGTTGACTGGTTTAGAGAGTTGTAAGTTTAAAAAATTAAAAATAGACAAGGATACAACAAACACAGTTCAGCCAAGGGTGTTTTTTGTGGGTAAGCAGGTCAGATTTTAATGCCCCTCACAGAGCACAAGAAGGAATGCCTCTCAAACCTTATGATCAGGTGTGTAGCTAGACAAGAATGTAAATCTGGGTCAACTGTCTTGCAAAGGCATAGGGCAGCATGATGCCCAGCCTTGGGTATCAGGCAGGACTTAACAGGCAGCCACTTGCATCTAAGAGACAACCCAGGATGCTGCTAGGTTGATAACAGAGGCTTCATTGAAAGCTAGAGAAAATTGTCTTTGTAATGACAACAGAGGGAAACTTTTAACTCCAACATGATTGCCTGGGAAGTATTTGAATTTTCCTGAAAACTTGGAGTCCACTAGTAGTACTGTAGAGCAAGCTCTGTCAAGACACTATATATGGCTCTTTTCTGCTTCTAGAGGAAATACTTCATGTTGTCCTGTTGTTCTCCAGAAACCCACACACACACACGACACTAGTCCTAGCACCAGGACTCAGGAGCTGAGGAAAGGCTGCATCAGAGGAAATGTTAACACAATCTCTTTATGAATTCTTCCCATAACCAGTATAATACTTTGTCTTGAATCTACTGCTGGTTTTAGTGGAACATATTCAGGCTTAGGGGAAGGTGTTCCAGCCCATGGCAGGGGGTTTGGAATGAGATGGTATTTGAGGTCCTTTCCAACCCAAGCCTGTGTATAACTCCATGATTCTGTGTACAGGGCAAGTGGTTGGATCCTCAGCACCAGCCAGCTTTGTCTGATGTTGTACTTGATGAATGCCTCTGAGGTTCCTGACCAGGCTGAAACTGCCTTCAGCCTCAGTCTGGGATGTGTAGTGACTTGTATCTTCCATGCCAGAGGAGCCTGGTGAGCAAAGAGGGCAATGGAATTGACATTTTCCATTACATTTCTCGCTTAATACAGGTGGTGGGACAAATGACTGGGTTATGTACCTTGCCAGTGGTCTATTTCCTTCTTTCGCTGGTCAGGGAAGCCCCATTGAAGGAGGTGGGAGAGAGCAACCTCTGCAGCAGATATACCTGTGGTCAGCTCCTGTGCCAGCCACTGCTATGAATCATAGAATCAGAATCATAGAATGATTTTATTTACAAGGGACCTTACAGATCACCTAGTTCTAAGACCCCTGCAGTGGACAGGGACACCTTTCACTAGACCAGGTTGCTCAGAGCCTCACCCAACCTGCCTTCAATGCTTCCAGGGATGGGTCTTCTGCAAATTCTCAGGGCAATTCCTCTATCTCCTAAAAACTACTGAGTTTGGCATCTGCCTGAGAGGAGCGAGTCATAACCCCATTGACACTGTGTTACTTTTGCTGCCTGAGAAGAAATCAGTTGTGAACCTAAGAAATTGTCATCCACATTCTAGGTTCACACCCGGCATGGTTCTTCTGTGTGTGTGAGGGTAGCATGGAGAGAGCACATTATCTTCTCTGGGACAATTCCTCTCTCAATTTTAGTGTTGTAAATATAAATACAAAAGTAGATGTCCTTTCAGCATCCTGCTCCACATTTACACTGTCAAGAATGAGGCAACAATGTGGTCATGTCCAGGCATGTCATCAGTTACCAGTGTGTTGTCATGAAATAAAAATGCAATTGCAGTTTTACAGTATTTTTACAGTTTTACAGTACAGTTTTTCCTCTGTATGTGCTACTGGGTGCATCAAAGGAGATGAAAAGGCAGGGTTCCAGCTTTAGACTGATAAGAGGTTTGCTAACATATTGCAAGAAGCAATTCAGGTTGTCGACCTCTCATGTTCTTGTTTTGGTTCTGAAAGCTGAAAAGATTCCTCTGTGCCCCAGGAAGCAGTGGCAACCCTTTGGTAGAGTAAATCAATACTTAACAGGTAAAAAAATATCGCCATATGCTGAGAATAGCATGAACTCAGTCTTTGAAGAGCTCTCCTACTTAATACTAGCTTTTTTCATTTAACTATGGAAATGCTTATATCTTAGCACTAAATGAAAAACATACTTTTTCTATGCAATATTCTTCCAAAATAGTGTGCTCCCATGCTGTAGATTCCAGGGTGACATTTTTAACTGAACAGCAAACCCAGTGTTTAAGTGGTCAGTGAAATAACAATGTGTGATGGACATGAAGGGTTCATTGGGCACTGCAGTAGGAAGTTTGTTGTAGTGGATTCTTTCCTTTCCTGCAGTAGGAAGGAGAAGGCACAATAGCTGAGTAGTCAGACCTGATAGAAAGACTGGAAGCCAAATAGCCACCAATAAACATTTTCAGACCTAGCAATGAGTCCTTCCCTGTCAGACATCTGAACACCAATCTAAATGAAGCCTGGATGCACACATTGCAATTCCCCACCTTAAGTAAAGTAATTGCACACTGCAATTACCCTGCCTTTAATATATTGGGGCCTGAAGCTAATCTTACTAATGTGTCATTTCATTGCATGCAATAGGTCCAAATTCCAGATTAAAACAAAGCAAAACAAAACAAAAAGTAAAAGTGGAACTTGTAAAGAGTGTAAAGAGGAGAAGGAGACCCACTCTGGAGTATATGTGAGTGGAATCAGAGATCAGAATGTTATCATTCAAAATATCTGCCAATGTTTTTATGTAGGCATGCTATTGTATACCATGGATTTCATTCCACCAGAGAGATTAGAAGTAAAATAAACTCAAAACTTTCCCCAACACAAAATGTAACTAAAATTCTGGCATCACTATATGCTTTCTTCTTTGCTTTTTCATGTATATATTTGTGTATAGTTTGGAAAGTAACCATAGCATATTCTAGCAGGAGTCAGACAGGTCAATCTCTGTGAATTCAAGATAAAGCTGCATGCCTTGAAAAAAAAGCCAGGTCTGGAGACCGGGCTTGAGATAAACAGCCATCTGAAAGATAATAGATTTGCCTGACATTGTTGTATCCAGTAAATCATAACAAAACTTCAGAATACTGGAGAAAGGCCAGGAATCGGTGACTTACATTATTGTTTTATTATCACATTTTGGAGAGGTAAAAGTAATAGCACTGTTTACTTTAACTAATATTAAGTAATTCTTAACTCATAGCTGCCCAAAAGTATCCTGCTCGAGACCACAATCAACTCACATTCCATCTGTGCTAAGAAAACAACCTTCCAGCTATGTCAAAGGAGAAGGGAATGGGAAAGAAGGGAAACAGCATTTGGGAAGGCAACATACACCTGCTTGGGCTGCATTTCAATCTCACTCTTTTTTGTCCTTTTCCTATAATGGAGTGATTCCTGTAGAAGCTTTTTGCCATGTTAAAAATGAATATAAATGACGCTGCAAAGAAAATAAAAAAAGCAGCTGTTTTCATAGCTGTATTTCAGACCCTTGCAATGATATAAAGCTGTGTTTCCCAGACGCTTTTTCCCAACAAGTGCCAGGTGAACACCTACAGAATCAGCAGTGGGTAATGTGAAGCAGTGGGTGCTCATGCAGGAGGGAAGTACGAGCTGTGATACACAGGACTTCTTTCTGGAGCAGAGGCAGACAGAGCCCACCTGTAGTTTCTGGTTTGCTTGCTTGGTTTCTCTGAAGATATTGAGCAGCCTGGAGAGGAGGCAGCTGACAGCATTTGTTGCATACGCATATGACATGGAAAATACAGCCTTGAACAAAGCAGGTGCCCATGTAGAAGGCCTTTGCCTGGTTTCTTGCTGTCAAACCACTCTCAATTCAGCCACCTGAAGTAACCCCATTAAAAGGGGACCAAGACAACTTACTGGAGCGTGTGGATGTTCTACCACAGCCAGACACTTTGAAGGATTCAGATTTTACACATAACACTGCCTTGGATTCTAGTGAGGTGCCGCCTCCTTCATGGGAGTTCTACATCTCTGGCTAAGCTGCCCTGTGGTTAAATACACCTTCTCCACAGCAATCATCAGAGGACAAAACTCTTCTCTTGAATTCATTTCATAATGGGAATAGGAAGAGTGACTAATTCTTGAGTGCTGATATTAGTGTGTATCTAAACTCCTAACTAGCAAACTGTAAATAGCTCTAGTAGGTTTGTGTCTAAACTTCTAATGAGCAGACTGTAAATATTTACTTTGAGTTTCTTGTTTTTCAGGGGTAGACAAAACTCTGCAAACCACATAGTCTTTAACCACACTTTTGTTCTGTTATCTTGTTTTAAAACATTTTCTTCAAGGAGATACTGGAAGGGTTTGAAGGAAGCTGCTGTGTTAGTTCACAGGGTCAAATTCAGAGGTGAGCTGTGAGTTAACTCGCTGAAGCTCAGATCTTACAGAGCTGTTAACAGCTGCTTTTCCCATGCAGGATGAGATTCCCTCTACAGGACCTCTGAAAGAGGCAGGAACCCTGCACACTATCCTCACTGGTGGGATATGAAACAGCACAGACAGAGATCCAGTTAGAGTTCTGTGAAAAACAAGCTATTTCTGCTTACTTCATCATCAAACTCATACCAAACTGTGTCTTTTAGAAAGTTCCCATTTGATTCTCATTTTGCTGAAATACTCCCTCTCATTTTGAGCCCTCCGTGTTTCTAGTTTTCACTTGGAAAGAGCACCAAAATGCCACGGAAAAGGCTATTCTCACAAAATTTCAAACCTAAGAGCAGTGGTTTGAAAATCTTACTGGGTAATACTCATGTGAGACTCCTGGCCAGCAAAATTAGAGAAGCTCACAATTTATGCTAATTTAATGAAATACAGGTGTTTGTGTCAGCTTCATCCTGTAAAGGTAAAAAAGAAGGCAATGTGTGTTGGATTTTAAGGGTCTTTTCAATCCTAAATGATTCCATTATTTTAAGTGTTTATCCTAGTAAAAATTTAGAGTGATGTTACTTGACTTTGCAATGGGCAATGACTCACTTCTCAGCTTCTCACTCCTTTAGGAACTTGACCCTTTTTGAGGCAACTCCTTTCCCTGCAGCACTTTATTAAGGGTAGACTTGACCTTTGAGAGCAGCAGAAATCTCTGAGCGCAACTACAGCGAACTTCTACCTGCGACCTGTTGACAGCCCCAGACTTCACACTAAAAATACTTGCCTTGCTCACAACAATTACATCATGAATGCTGTCTGGCTTAGGGGATCACAGGACCCAGAGCCTGAACACAGCACTTCAGAGTCACTTCTGTACTCCACTTGAACATCCCTGAAAGAAAGATCAGGACAAGCTTTTTAGCAGAGTGTTGCAATGGAGCACAGGGTAGTGGTTTCAGCTAAAGGAGGGTAGGTTTAGATTAGATTCAAGGAAGAAACTTTTTGGCAGTGTAGATGGTGAAACCCTGGAACAGGTAGCCCGGAGAGGTGGTGGACACCCCATTCCTGTAGTTAATCAGTGCAATCAGTGACTCAAAGGGAGCTAAAATGATTCACACAGCTGAGCAGTTGTACTCTTGATGTAAGTGGACAAAGGGCCATGCCTGAGGAAGGTGGTCTTCTCTGAACTGTGTGCAGGCTGTGTAGGCTGTGATGCTCCAGACACCATCACTCACTGTGATGACCCCAACAGCCTCCAGTATCTCTGGAGCTCCAGGGCAATAAGGGTGTAAGCCAACATTCCATGGAGGTAGGCACTCACAACAGGCTTTACTGCAGTTTTCTTGAAACAGTGTTGGATTAGTGGTGACTCAGACACACACTGTTATTTGCATTGCTAATGGCAAACAAAACTGATGATTTAGTCATCTGTCTGTCTGTATAAAAAATAGAGCCCTGGGTAAGCAGCAGCACTCCTTGAACAGGCTCTCACTGAAGGGAACAATTTTCTGGCTCCTAAATGAGAAATCAAGCCTTTATCCAGTAGAGTGACAGGGTAGGTGGTCTATTGAAGTCCTACTTTATGACTTGGGATAAATAGGGAAGCTGGGCTACACAGACACTTAGTCCAACAGGTTAATCTTTCAGAGATTTTGCTTAGTGTGGCTTGGCAGATTTTCACTCTTCACTTCAAAATGTTCCTCTTGTGCTTTTGTCAGAAGTCAAACATACACCACTTTTAAGAGATCCAGACTTTTCAACTTCCAAGTGAGGTCTTACAAAAGGTAGTTATTTACAAGATGATTGTGTGTGCTCTTTTCTGCTCTATTTCCATGTGCTAAAAGGAAATCTCACTGAGATTTCCTCCCTCTTTGACTTGGCAGTGAAGGACAGAGGGCAAGTGGCTCTCAGGACAGTGTGTCTCAGGCTTGTCCTGTTTAGAGAGGTGTGCTGGTGTCGGGGGTGGCCTGTGATGGGAAGTCAAACATTTTCCTGGCCCTTTCTTTGCACCCCGAACTCCTCAGGCCTCTCTGGCTGCCATTGGGATTCCATGCTGAGAAAAGAAACCTTCTGGGTGCCCAGGATAATCTGCCTCTTGGGTATCCACACCTAGAGATTTTTAAGGCAAAATGCAGATTTTTTCTAAAATTCTAGCCCTATTTCCCGCTCCTTACAGTGCATATGTGTATGCACACTTATGCACTTGTGTGTGCTTGTGTGTAGAGGATCCTGCACAAAAGTCATGCTTCTTTACAAACTATGGTTGATGATATTCTCATGCTGAAATTATTTATATCATCTGACCTGATGAAGCAATTGGGTCTTCAGCAGATTTCTGCCCCAGTACAAGTAAGAATGGCTATTCTTTGACATGTTATTTGTAGATTAAAGTGAAACTGGAAAAGGAGGACATTCTAAGCAAATATTCAATGTTTGGCATCCAGGCATTTCGGATGTCATCTTATGGATGGAGACTGAAATGTATACCTTGATGCAATTAAAAATTTTACAAATAAAACCTCCAGACTTATTGCAAGGAATCCTTCACCACACACTGATGAGATCTCAGTGTTTATTACTGAGAGGTTCATAGCAGTAGTGATATGACAAAAGTAAAGCTGTGACACAGGATTGGCCCAAAAGGACCTTCTAAACATTTTACTGAAAATGCAACTGTTTGGCAAGCACCACACACAAAAAAATTTAGACACTGCTGAAGCTCCCTGTTGTCTTTTTCAACTGTGAATTCTTTTCTGTGTGCTTGGCTGACCACATGATGAACTCTTTCACCTTCATTCTCCAAATCTGTACTTCATGCAGATGATCCTGTGAGGTGTTTAGACTGATTCAGATTAATCTCCATTACTGTGAAGGAAAATTAAGAAATAAAGACAGAAATCTATTCCATTTAGAAAATCAGCTACTTCAATCTACTGATGCAGTAACCTTCTGTTGGCAGGAAATAACAGGCACGTAAGTATGGTAAAGAGTGCAACTCTGTAGCTTCAGCTTTCCTGTTTCTTATGCTCTGTGATGTGGGAGAAGTGGTTGGGATTTATGACATCAATGAGATGGGTTAAAGTGTGTTTAGGTGGTCTCAGATGCAGTCATTCAGAAATGACACCGAGGTGTATGTAGTCTCATGTCTCCCACAAGGCCAGCATTCCTCACTGGGCCATGTTTTGGATCACTTGTTGCAAGATCTCTGATTGCCCCAGGAGAAGACTCCTGCACATTGGAAAAGCGGCACATCAGAGTCAAGATCTTCCTTGCAAAAGTGGGAGAAGAGTTTTAGTTTAAGGGATTTGCCTGCAAACAAGGGAGTTACTGAAAGAAACAGGTCACTCTCTAGTGAAGTTTAAAAGAGGCACCTGTTTAACAACAGGGCAGAACTTGGTGAACTTAATCAAAAGTGGTGAGGCAATTGAAGGCACCTTGGCCTCATTTACTACCTCCACACAAATATTGACATTAAATGAACTAGAAGACTAACATTAATCAACAGAAGGTAAAATGGCCCTTTTCAGATGAAGACTGGAAGAAGATGAGAAGTGGGCATGATCATGCAAAGGATACGAGGTATGGCCCAGTGCTAAGCTTCACTACCAGCTGGATGGTTGTATGAGGAGACATGGTGGGACAGGCTGAGTAGGAAGGCAAGGATGTCTCTGCAGCCTGCAACATCAGATCATAACAATGACCCTGCCAGATATGGTCAGAGGTCTATTTTTGCAGCCTCTACTTACACATACCCTAGAGATTTACAGATGCAGAAACATTATTTTTGTGCTCAATCTCCAGGTATGAATATATTCCTACAAGTGGGAATCTTTCCAAAATGTCTGACAGAGTTAGAAGGAATTTGGCCAGTCCTGTGGGACTAAACTGACAGATCATGCTGTAACACTAGCTGCCTCCACTGCTCCAAATAGGAGCTAAAAGGTCTGCACAAAGTCTGCACTTTTTCATTTCCAGAGGCTGTGAGGGTCCATTGAGTGGGGTAAGTTAACAATTGACTCTGCTGCATACACTGGGTTGTTTTTGTTGATGTAAGTCATTGTGACACAGTTTTTGGTGTGAAAGTGATTACTGAGGGCAGAGCACTCCCATGCTGGGCATTCCTATTGGTGCCTGGGCAGTGTTGGATTTAAGAATCAATTATTCATCGAATCTGTTGTGGATTACAGTTATATTCAGTGACTAATTGTGTGTGGTCATCCTTCCTCTCCACTAATGTGTGCCTGATAATTAAGGACCCTGAGAAGATCTCTTTCAGTGTATTATATGGATACAGGTGGGAAGGAAGGTGCTTGTGCAGAAGTGAAGGGAGATGGAGTTAAGGGGGTCTGTAGCACTGCTAATTTTTACCATTTGTTTAATCTGTTACTAAGGGTCATTTGTCAAACTGTTCCTGCCCCTCCTTCCCTTTTTCACAGTAATGAACAGCCTGGGAAAAAAATTATCCCCTTTCCAAAGGATCAGCAAAGAGGAAGAGTTGATGATAATTGTCCTGAGAAGAGAGGCAGTTGTGCATGGATCACTTCCCAGGACACAAAGGCTGTCTGCATACTCTGCACCCAGGAAATGAGGTCAATCAACACATGCTCACAAGGACAGCAAAAAGATCTTCCTCATGATGATGGTGAGACCTGGATCTTTGCTGGTTGTTTCGTGAGGCAAGAGGCTGGGCAACACCTGAGCATTATGTTGGGTGACTGTCTCCACAAGACTTCATCTGAAATTGGTGGGAGAGTTGCTCCTCCAAAGAATGAAAACCTGGGCCTTGTATAGCTCCACACAAAACTGGCTTGTCACTCAGCCAAGGGACAGAAGAAGAGGCGAACAAAGTGACAACATCACATACAAGTTGCAGAGAACATATTCATGGTATAATCTTCACGTGATGGGCAGCATAGTTTGTGGGACCTCTTGATGAGGAAATTAATAAACTGTCCAGCCAGAAGATTGATGATTAAGTAGATGGCAGCGTATGAGATATTTGAGGCTTAGCAGTCTGTCTAGCAGCTTCAGAAAAAGCTAGAAAATAGCTTTGTAAATTTAGTTTGATATTCACATTTTAGATCTAATTATTTTATCAGTACAAGCAGGCAGGTCCATCATTTTGGAAAGAATGGAGTGACATTGCCTGCAGATGAATAAGGGATGTGTCTCAAAAAATATCAATCATCAAACTCTACTTTTTAGAAGATGCTTGAATTTTGCCTGGTGCAATTTCACTTTACACAACAGAAGTTGTAGATGTCTTCTAAAAGTGTAACAAAAGAGTATAGGGTGATTAAAGAGCTGTTACAGTAACAGAGTAAAAGTCAAGTCAAGAAACAGAAAAAACACTTCAGCAATATTATGGAATCTGTTAAAGGGAAGTACTCTTCAAAGACATAAAGTTAAGTCAGCATGCCAGTCAAAGGATCAGAGGTCCTACAGACGCTTGTAAGGCTTGCAGACAGGTGTTCAGTTTAATAATCAACACTAGTTTAACTAAAGATTAGTTATTTAGGTGTTGGAATGGTCATCTCTTTCCCAGAGGGTCTGGCTTTATGAGGATAAAGTGTGCTTGGGAGATCTTGCCTTTTTTCATATATGAAAAGCAGAGTATTTTTCTTTAAATATATTCTAAATATAGAAAATAGGAAAGTATTAACTGATAAAAACAAATGTCTGCCTTCTGATGTGGATCTTGGACATTGCTTCAGTCCTCCAGCATCACAAGAGGGACCTAAATGAGGGTTCACTCTGTACCATTGATCAAATTCTCAGCTTCCTGTATTTCCAGGAAAGCAACCTAAGTCATGCTATTCCACCTCTTTGCTTTGCTTTCTACCACTGGACTTGCAGTCTTTGTTGATGTAAAATAAGCTGTAAGGAGACAGGAGAAAGAGGTTATTCACCTAAGTATCAACCTGACACGCGAGTGATCCCACGCCTTTCTGCTTAGCTGCACCAACAAGCTGAATATCCTTATTCTCTTTCAGGAACTAGTTAAACTCCTTCCTAAAAAAACTTCACTACTGTGCTTGCATTTCTTCTCTTGGAAAGGTCCTTCCTCATTGTTTGGGTCATTGGCAACCTGCTTCTACTTTTGCTAATTTTATTCATGATCACTTAGCATTTGTTTGTTCATGTGCCAAGTTACTTTTTAGCTTAAATAGCTTTTTTCACCTCCCTCAGGTTTATTGCTCCTTGATGTATTTGCACTCAGCAGTCACATCCCCTCTCAGCCATTGTTCTGCCAAGCAAAAGTAGCTAATTTCTTGAGCTCTCTTGAAAAATAAATTTTTTTGTAAAGATACCAACTTGCAGAGCAGCAATCATAGATAATTTTTGAAGTCAGAGCAAATCACAGAATCTCCTTGAGCTAAAAATAAAGTAGGTATAACACAATTTGGCTCATGGCCAAGGCCAGCATTTTGAAATACAGACAATAAAGTTTTTATCTTTGATGAGGCGTGTAAGTAAAGGGTCTCTTACACCAATGTAGGATGAGATGAGAACTTCAGTTGTCTATTGACATCAATGTCTTAATAAATTTCTGTTTAACTAATGTCTTGAAATGCTGAGCATCAGCACTTGTGTTTCTCTAATTTTGGTATTTTCTGTTCTATTTTACGATGTCCCCACTCTGTTCAGAACCACCAGCATCTCACTAGAGTTACAGGTCCTGACACTTATCTGGGGTAATAAAATGTTATTTCTCTCTCCATATATACTAACTGAAATCAAAGAAGCCTTAGAGCATCCTGCAGTAAAATAGGGAAGGGCAGAGGGTCATTAAGAAGAATAAAAAAATCACAAATTAGTAAAAAAAATTTATAGAGACAGGTGCAAATCTGCTCATTATTGTTACACTCTCAGGCAATATGCCACTGGCCAAGGTAGAAGCCTGGTAGGTAATCCTAAAAATATGGCCATTAGTCCATGACAAAGTCACTGCTTCTCCCATGAGCCAACTTAAATAATACATATTTAATGTGATGACAGGTCCAGTGGGATGGGGACCAAAAGAGAAAAGAGAGACGAGAGCATCACAGTCTGGGGGGACACTTAGATTTTATTTCAGACATTAGCAACACTTCAAGAGACTGGCTTGTGATGAAAGAGAAAATTTAACCCTGCCTTGCACAATGGATTATTGCAGCACTGATGGAAAAAATGTCCCACTTTCATGGCTTTAGACATTAGTGACAAAACATCTTTCTGTTTGCTGCTTGACAGGTCTAAATTATATTTTACCCTTTAAGCCTGCTTGGAGATGAATAGTTTTTATAGTTATGCTTTAAATTTTGCCTAAATAGCAAATATGTGTGTATACAGCTCTGCCCTCCCCTCCTGTCACAGCTACAAACACAGCCCAGTCATCCAGCTCTACAGCCCCACTTCAACCTGACTGCAGTCACTTGTGCAAAGAGAGCAAAGAGCTGGGGCAGATCAGCTGCCTTTAAAACAGCTCTTAATGAGGCAGTAATTGGTAAAGGCTCTCTGTGTCTGGTTGGGTCAGGTAACCAAGAGACCTTCTGAGAGTCTAAAGCTGTTCTATCTCCAGTACCAGGAGAGTGGTTTTGGAACAGAAAAGATGAAAAATTTTTCTTGAGGCTTCTCGAGATAAAACACAAGCTGTTACTAGATTCAACCTATATGGAAATAATCTAATTTTTTCATGTGTATTTATACCTATATCTATATCTGAACATTTAAGATGCCACCAGAGTAGACAGATAGAAGATGTTGAAGTGTTCACAGACATCTTCCTAATTGGATTTCATACACTGGCATGCTTAGTTGATCCAAAATCCAACAACTGACTAAACCATTTGTAACTTTAGTCATATATGTGATCTCTTTGGTGCTCTCTGTTTGACCTTTAATCACCTAAGAAGAGCTTGCTTAAAGTTCACTTTAAATTCTGAAGTGAATGGCCCAGCATGTTTTGAGTCACAAGCAGGAGGCTCAGTTTCTGTGTACTATCATCAACTCTGCTGTCTATGGCTGCATGGTCAGCTTAAAAATTAAACCTCGTGCTACATTTCACAATGAAGATGGGTTTAATTTTGCTAATATCAGACAACAATATGAACTGTAAACTTGGGACAAGTTCATTACATATTTCAGAAGTTCATTAACCCAGTTTGATCAGGGGTGAAAGTCTACAAAAAACAAAACTCTACCCTTGTGGTAAAATTTTGCCCTGTTTGCTGAGAGAAATTAAAATTTAATTTTAGGAGGAGAAATTATCATCAAGAAAGAGTTTTAGAAACCTTTATGAAAGACTTTTAAATACTCATGCATTTATGAACTTTTCTAAGTTTGATCGCCTATAATTTTACACATGTGGTTTCACTTCAGGGGTAGTTATATGTGAAGGAATTTAGACCTCACTTACTTGACAGATGTAGTTTAAGCCACAATAGCAGGCCTTAGCATGAGACAGGAGGATGTCCAGAACCAGTCCAAAAGACACACTGTATTTTTGAGGGTGCTCTGCCTGAGAGTTTTGTGTTTTGAGGCTACAAATTTTAACCAGTTTCAGTTGTTCAGGTATCTTGTATTAATTCTAGACTAATAAAACTAAATGTTCACCCAAATTTTCCAATCGAGTTCTTTCAGACAACATCCTTGCCTTTTATGGGCAGTGGAAAGAATTAAAGGTGGATCAATGTTCAAGAAATTCCTTATAAGAAAGACATTAAGTATCTTTAAGTGTCTGTGCTACTTCAGGGAGTGACTGACAGGGATTTGGGGGAAATTTGCTTAGAAATATGTCTGCTGCTAGTTTATCAGCCTGAACTCTTTCCCTGTGTCCTACTTTTTGGAGACTCGTAGCGTTCGCTTGTGCAGAAGAGGAGATGCAGCTGTACATGGTTTTCAATCACATTTTAATGTTTCATGTGCTGCTCTGAAGTCTACTTTTAAAAGTATTTTGTCCTCATTTCTTTGCCCTCTGACCCACAGAGAGGCCTGGCTCATGAACCCTTGCTCCCTACAGTGCATTTCCCAGCAGAAGAAACAGAGTCACAGGTCCTACGGGCCCAGCATTACTCTGTTCAAATAAAACAAAAATCCAGCCATGAGATACATAGGAAGCAGGTCAAGTTTTTAATCTTACCAGAGAGCAGGGGGCTGAGCAGAGCATCTCTAAGTCATTAAATCTTCAATTTTCTGCCTTTCCTTGAGGCTTCCCCTCATTCCTCTTGGGACTGTCAAGGAAATCAGACTCACCTCAAATGCTTCATTCACCCAGAGTAGGAAAACTGCAGCAGAAAAGGCAGCAAAACCCTGGGATAAATCCTCCTCTCAGATAGCCAGGCAAAACTTGCTAAGAGTTGTAACTCCTGCAGCAAGCTGGCTTCTTGCCACGAACAAGAGTAGGGCAAAGCCATCTGCTGTGCCAGTCACACAGCTGTGGTGGCCCAGGGTGCCAACATCTCCCACAACAAGGTACTGCTTCTCCCTGCGGTGTCTGCCCATCACCTGTGTGAAGGTGGTAGCTCCCAAAGACATTTCCTAGCAAATTTTAGCTCCTTGAACACTGCAGGGCAGGCACACAAGGAGGCAGCTCCTCACCACTAAACTCCCCATACATTTACTCTAGCTTGCAGCCTGTGCAAAACCCTCTCCCACCCACTGTTTTAGTTAGTTGGGCATAACAAACAAGAAGGCAGTCGCAGATGAAGAGTAACCCACCTGCAATGTTGTCTTTGAGACTGCTGCTCTGCCCTGCCTGGTCAGACCAAGCAACTTTTCCCTCTCAGACAGACTCTGCTGCTGCTGCTCCTCAGCAATCCTGTGGGGTCCAGTTCAGGTAGGAGGAAAAAGAGCTGAGACACCAGAGAAGAGACAAGTGGGAAGCGTGAAAGAAGCCCAAACAATAAAGTAAGCTGTAAATCATCCTGCTGGCATTGCAGGGCTGGTGAGGGTGAGCCTGTTGAAATGAAGCACTGCTTCCTTCTCCGTAACTGCCCTATTTGGGATTGTGCTGTAGTTGGTGGGTCCAGGCTAAGTCTCTTACTGGATATTTGATTACATATATACAGGTGGCTCACCACAGGTAGACAGGTTTAAAAGCTATAAGCTATGACACACATATCACAGAATATTTTGAGTTTGAAGTGACCCTGAATAAAGCTCTGCTGTTTCTTAAGAGTGCCACACAATCTGAAATATTCCTGTGCTTTCTTGATGTCTACTTGGGCTACCTTTTTTTTTTTTTCTACCTGCCATGCTGTGATATCTGAGACTCCTTGTAAATAAAACTGTACTGCTGACAGAGGCCCTGTTCTTCCACACAGGGATCAGGCACCCTCTTACCTGCATTTTCACACACCACAGGAGAAAAGCTGCAGTTTCCTCACACTGTGAAACTGAGCTATGCCAACCAGTTGTTCTCAACTGAGTCCCAGATGAGAATAATTCCATAAATTTTGACTTTTTTTCCCTGCAGTTAATGTTAGAGCAGCACACCAAGTGTCTGCCATTGAAACCAAACACCTTAGGTTTGACACATATATCTACTGAGGGGAGACTGTTCTGCTATTGTGCAACAGATTTGCCTGAAAGAAATATTTTTTTGGCCATTAATCTCAGTATTTCATTTCTAGATACCAAGGTTTCACCTCCTGAGCTCTTTACATTCTCTGGGATCACATCTTCTTTTTGCTGCTTCTTAACCAGCAGCATCTTTGTGTCTGCTTTTTGAGTTTACTGTCAACTTGGCTTGTGGTCCTCTTTTATTTCCCTACTTTCTATAAGGTGACTTCAGTTACTCCTTGAGCTGCAGAGGCAACCCTGTGTTGTCCAACTTACTTCCCTATCAGGGTTTCTCCATCACTGTTGTACTCAACACTTCTGGCTGTTCCTTTGCCTCTCAGCTGAGCTGTGCAGAGCCAGAAAAACAGGCACTGAGTGCTCTCCAATGCAGAGCTCTGCTCGCCTCTCTCACTGATGTTAACTTCCCTGCCACCTCCTTTTGCATCTCCACTGTCAGAGGTTATTCCTCTCTCTCCTCCCTTTTCATCACCCTGACTTGCTACTGGAAACTGTTGGGTATTTTCTTCCTTTCCAACTCTTTATTTGCTTTCCTTCCTGTGCTTACTGTCATGTCCCTTGCCCAGAAATCTATTAACTCTTGCTTTGCTCTTCACCATTTTTTCCTGTCTGCATTGGAAGTGCTTCACACAGACTGTCTCTGCCAGCACCATCTTTTCCTCAGACATCACTCCCTGTGTGAATCTCCCAGACTCTCACTGGCACCATGGGGTTAGGTTGAGTCTCTTTTGTCTTTCTCCTTGAAGCTCCACATAGCTTCTCTCCAGGCAACTTCCTTGTTTTTGCTTCATCTCATTCCTCGTCCTTTTTGAATACCTCAGGATTTCTCATGGCTGTCCTCATGCACAGTACACTCTTCTACACTTTATATATCTAAAGAACCTTCAAGATTTGTGTATTCAGATTTCATTTTGGTCTCACAGCTTGGAAGCTTACCTTCAAAAAGAAGTCTGGTATCTTTGCTTAATATTGCTTCAGGAGAGGAATCCTTAAGGAAGACAAACCTTTAAGAAAAATACAGAATATGGTATGAATTACGCTGTAAATGCCAAACATTCAAAACTACAACATTGCTGTATTGAAGGTCCACACTGTTTTGGTTTGGTCTCAGACTCTGAGTAAACACATGGTTCAACCACCACCACTGTATCCCTGCTTTGGGCTGCTAATAATTTATAAGAGAAACATAGCTGTGCCTCCCATCCCTTCACTCCAGATGCTAGCCCAGCCATATCCATTGCTCTCTCAGGGTAAGGGCCCCCATTCTACTACAGCTAACAATTGCTGTTTATTACTGACAAATACCATTCAGCTAAACCAGGAGCCTGAGGAAAACCAATTTTAGGTTCACTTCCTAGATAAGAAAGAAAATTCCTTCCTGTTACTGATTCCATAAAAGAGAAGGAGGCAACCTGCAGAGTCTGATAAAGTCAGCCCCCTATTTCAGCTCTGGCTGTGGGCTATGTTAGCACAGAAGACAGGCAGTTCACAAAAGTTTAATGCAAGAGACACAGAAGAAAGAAAATAATTCGCTTCTCCCACTCCCCTGAGGGAAACTGTCTTTTTTTTACAGAACTGAAAATGCAGTGATATCCTTGACGTTTCCCCTGCAGTGATTTTAATTTCTAACTTGTTGGTTAAGTCACTTGGGAGCAAAAGCGTACAAGATTTCAGATTCTCCCAGCCAGTCCTAAGATCTTTTTTGTCCTTCACCAGTGTTTCCATAACCATAGGTGTTTTCTCAGGGAAGGAGGTAAAGACCCTCTTTGGTCCCTCCCCTGGCAACGCAAGGTGCTCCTCCAGGGACAGGCATCCAAGCCAGGGTGGCTCTTTGACTGCCCAGCTGTGCTGTATGCACAGATTGAAGGTTTGGGTGTATGTGTCATCTGACAGTGTAAATAAATACAATATTAACTCATATTCATGCGAAGACATGGACATAAACGCTACTCTCCAAGAATCATCCTGGAACCCTACAGGTCTCACAACATAAATCTTTTTGGAAAGCATGTACTCTGGTTCCTTGCTGACACTGATGATTGTATCAGTGTTTGTTTTACTTTGCTTTGAGCTTAATAATTGGCAAATCCTGGAGTGGCAGCTGGACCGAATTGCTGTGCACCCAGGCAGTGAGGGGGATGCTGCTGAACAGCGGTACATTCCTGTCAGGGTGATGGCTTGCTTGAAAGGCGGTGACAAGTGGTACAAGAGTGGGAAATGTGTTTTCCAGATACCCAGATTTAACCACTCTCCCTCCTTTATTTTTCAGGTTTTCTTTCCATCTGGCTCATAGGTAGAGCTGTGTACATCAATAAACACATGAATACAGCAAGTATGTTTGTTTACTGACCTTTGCACAGGCAAACATTCAGACAATTTTTTTTTTTAATTCTTTTTTTCTTTGTTCACAAAGATGAAGGGAAAATGTTTCCACCTATGGATTTTGCAGGAAATGGGAAGTGGGTGACAGTGACCGGGGCTGTGACCTGGCAGACCTCGCCGTCTAATGTAACGCGATCTCATGGTGCTTGGGAGAAAAAAGGGAAGAGAAGTCTAGCCCTGGGACTGCAAATCACAGGCCGTGATGACAAGAGAAGGTCTAATAAAACTCAGCACCCTTCACTTTTAAATGAAATGAGTGGGGAGGGGGAGTGGGGAGAGGATAATTTATTGCCTAGGGATATCCCAGGGTATTGCATTCCTAGAAATGCCTTTCACTGCCCCATAGCATTTCAGTAATGGAAAATGTGAATACAGCTTTGAGCAGTTAAGGTCTTTATTTGAATTAATTAGAACAGCTATAACAACAAGATTTAAGTGGCGGAGGACAGAGACAAGAAGACCTTGCAATAGCCACCATCCTGTTTTTTCATATCATCCTCCAACAGCCAGCTTCCTGAAGGATATCAGTACCACCAGAAAGGAAAGGCTGGGGTATCCAAGCGACTTGGATGGCATGGATGACACAGGTACATGATGCTGAGTAAACATGCCATGGCTCTACCTCTCCTCAAACCACCAATTTTTTACTTTGTGCCGAGGCCACAGGAGCAAGTGAATTTTGCTGGACAATGTTGCTATTTGTTGGCAGGGAGGTCTTATTTTGCAATGATGGTGATCAAATAAATTTACTTTAATACATGCTACTGAGCAAGGATGGAGGCTCGTTAAATGAACTCAATGTGCAGTAATGGGTGCACAGTTTAACAACAGCTTGGCATGCCAGGACATGCAAGGACTAACTCAGAGGTCTCCTGCATCCTTTTGGTGGAGTGGCTCAGTCACTTCTGTTTTCATTGTTTCATTTTGTTGGGTTTGGGGGTTTTTAAACAAAAACAAACCCACAGGAATAGACAAACTTTGGGAGCTTCAGAAATCCTGCCGATTCAAGCACTTGCAGTACCAAGTTACATATCTTTGTAACTGCAAAAAGAGGTTGCAAGCCACAAAAACATGAGTCTCCACACAGGACTCTGCAAACTTCTTTCTAGTTGAGCTGCAAATGCATGTATTTTCTGAAGGATTTTTTTAGCTCTACTTCTGGACACAGAATATTTTTAACTAAATTAAAGAGAAGACAGAAAGGAAAATTAATTAAGAGGCTTATTTTTGTTTGTTTGATTTTAATAGACAGTTAAGCTCAATTTTTATTGAAACTTTAGGCAGAGGTTCTTGTTTGTTTAATCTATCTCTCTGATTATTATCATATTTCTGGTAGGGTGAACACCAAAGAATAAATGAAAGACAATGAAATAAATAGAGTCAAGTGTGGCTGTGCCCTAGAGCCGTCCCATCTCAATATATGAGCATGTGTTTCATCTCTCCAAAGCAGAGATTTCAGGACTCAGCTGGCACCAATAAAAGAGGTATCACACTGGGAGAGAGGGCTGTCCCTCCCCTGGGCTGCTGTCTGCCCCCAGTCCCCTGTGCAGGGGTGAGGCAGGAGAGCTGCATCGCCATGGAGCAATTGCCTCCTGGACACGTTCAGTACATACTCACTCACCTTATCCCATTTTGTTGAAGCTGCAGAGCTCTTTGGATGTCTCAGGCACAAAAGCTGTCCAGTTTTAGGGCAGTGCTTGGTACAGCAGGCAGAGCAGCTGTTGAAAGCGCAACCAGTTTCTGAATCACCTGCTAAAATCTGCCCTCAGGTGGGCTGCCACCACTGCTGCTTCCCCTCTCACTTGGTCACAGTTCTCCTTCTCCTCTCTGTTCCCCATGAGCCACTGTGGTAGGAAATACCTGTGTATATACATGTCTATCACTCACATGGAAGTGGGAAAGTTGCTCATCCCCTTGTCCATCCAATTATGACAGCGACTTGATCAGATTGCTTCTGCTTTCTGTGCTTGGGAAAGCCCAGCTGTTCACCCTGCCATGCTGGTCCCTGCCTCTGTGCTCGGCATGGTTCACAAAATAGAGTGTCATTGTTTGCCTGGCTGCTTACAGCAGCCTCAGACTGTTTTTAGGCATAGACAAATCCCTGTGCTCAACATAGCTTTCTGGGTATAGTTTAGCCAAGTCAATGTGCTGTGGATTTTTCCTTCAAATCCAGACTGAGAGCCAAGATTGAAGCTTTTCACACCCTAAAATAGTCTATCTCAAGCTGAGACAAAGTTTTCAAAATTGCATCTTCTTTAAGTATCTTCTTTCAACTCCTAACACACTTATTCTCAATACATCTTTTTTTTCCCCACAAAATTCCTGAGAAGCAGGAACAGAGTGAGTTACATGCATCTTACAAATGAAAGGCCACATGCCAGTGGGTCCCAGATAGCCTTGATCCAGTACTGCAGTTAAAATATTAACTTTCCTGGCCTCCATTTAACTTAGTGATATGTAAAGGAAACCCTCCTATGCTTCTCCTCTGGTGAAAAGTATATTAATTTTAGCCAAAATCCAACCTCACATCTGATATCCTCCTGATACCAGCAAAAATAATGGAAAGATTTTTGGGCACAGAGCTGCGATAGGGAATGCAACATCAAGTCACCCTAAGACGCTTGCTTAAATCTGTGAGATTGTGCCAGAAATCACAGGAGTCCACCTTGTGGTCTTGTACATCCTGCTTCAAGTCAGGACTTAAAAAACCCCTGAAGAACAGCCTCTCACACAAGTTTTTGTGGTTTCCACTACTGGCTATAATCCTAAAGGGTGGTAAGCCACTGTGTGCTTGAACACTAAAAATGCACTGGCCCAAAGCAGAAGTCCCTATCAGGTTGAGTTGATGCTGACCTGGGGCTGGTGCTGATCAGCTTGTTTGGTGCTGCTGGTGAGCAGGGCAATATTTCTGGAAGAGAAGCTTCTATTGAAATTTATATTAGGGGGAATCTTCTTTGAAAACTAACAAGATTCTTCCTGTAAGGGATACAATTACATTTTTAGTGTCAAATTTAACATTTAGTTTTGAAAGATTGGTGTTATATATTTGTAAGCACTTAATCCTCTGTCTTGTATAGGTGAATGTATTCCCTTCTCCTCCTGGATATTTGTGCACTACTGTTCAGAAATTCTGCACACCTGCAGATCTGTTCAAGAGGTGATATCCAAGTGCTGCCAGGGTGGAGTTAACATCTGGTTAAACCTTAACTTGGGGCTTGGTTCCATCATTTTACAATGTGTAACCTGTGGCAAGTAAATGATAAACTGTTCTGGGTGCAGCCCTGGTTGCCAAGTACTTATAACTCACATTGTTACTCCCCAGAGGAAAAGCAAATAACTCTCATTTAGAAGCAGGTAAGCAGAAAAGATGCTGCATATTGATTTCTTACTCTCCTAAAAAAGACACAAAGATAATTGCCTGGAAAATATATTGCCCAGTTTAGTATTTTTAAGACAACAGCACAATGTGCCGAACTAGAAACAGGAGAAGCTACCTGCCATTGTAGGGCAGAGTCTGTAAGATACTGCTTCCTATTTCTTGAATCATACTGATCTTTCACCTTCTTATCCTCTTGTCTGTTTGCCCCTCAACCAATACAACACGTTAAAAACTTGATCACAGAGACTAGAGCTGCCCACAGCTTGGGCTGGCTAACCCAAAGTGCCAGGCTGCCAACACTGCCACCCATTTCTTCTGCCCATATTGCAGCCAGGCCCACCAGGGGCAGCTGGCACTGCACTTGGGGGGAAGCCAAGTGTCTCTAGTCAGTGGCCCATCAAATGTGCTCCAGTATGATGCACTGTGGTAACTCTGACATGCTATGTCCTTGCCGAGACCCTGACTTGGTGGAGGCACGGAGCAAAGAGAGCCTGTCTTCTGAGATAATAATTATGATGAGATTCAGGAAAAGGTTAAATATTCCTGCAGTAAAAAGGCACTTTCCAGTTTGCTGACTGGGACAGATGCTGCAACAGCCATTAATCTCCATGTTCCTGGCTGGAATCTCATCATGGGCTGAAGTCACTGTCTGGCCTCCCTGAGTAGGATTGTGCAATCATCATCCGTGTTCATCACCCGAGGTGAGAGGGGAGGGCGTCACCTTCCTCTGAAGCATCCGGCACCAGCTCCCGTCACTGGCAGGATGCTGCCTGAGGTGGACATGGCTGTGCTCCAGCATGGCAAGAGGTACGAGCTCTCCACCGAGTTATAACAGCTGATGCAGCCAGATGTCACCTCTGGCCAGGCTTACCCCTTCCCCATGCACATATTCCATGCTTACCAACACCTATCACCTTCCTCAGCCCCTGAGGAGTCAAATCTTCAGGTAATTTCTTCCCAGTGTGGGGCCCTGCTTCTTACAGACACTAGTGTGGATTTGCTATCACATCTCATGAGTTTGTGATCCTCAGTATTCAGAGACTTCATGATGCAAGTACACACGGACAGGCTAGAGGATACAGTGGCTGCAAAGCTGCATATAATAATACACAATTCAGCACTGCTGACTGGTGTTTGCTTTCTGACCTAAACTTGAAATTCATCCCTCTTTAATATGAAGATGTCTTATGCACTTCATTATCAGTACTCTTCCTTTTTCTCCTATTTGTATGTGTGTGTGCACATTTCTGTTGTCCTCTCTCACTCCTGTTTCTCCCCCCACCACACATCAAACTTCCTCTCTCGCTCTTACAAGCTGCCAGAAGTGAAGTGACCTGGTTACACATCCAGCTCTGAAAGCTGCCTCAGCAACGTTTTTCCTCCCTTTCTGCAACAGCCCTGGGCAAGCACACTGTCCTCAGCCTGTCAGTGCGTCTGAAGCAGGGGGTTATGGTCTGCACCACAGTTCCCCACCCCAGCTCACAGAGCTGACATCTGCAGTCACTGAGCTGTGACAACTTTATTAGGAAGACTGTAGTCACTGACTTCAGGCAGAAGCCATGTGAAAAGGTGATAATATTATTGTTGTTGATACTTTGTTATTAATGTTATTATTACTGTAATCAGTGTGAGCTGCTGACAGAATATGGCTGTCCGGAAATAACTCATTAATTCTGAGAGTTGCCAATGGGAGGAGAAGCCCAGAGCCCTGATCTGGCAGCACTTACGCAGCAGGATGCCCGTGTTATCAGTGAGGAAATCCACAGCTTGACTCTACGTATGCAAGTGTCCTCATTAGTTCCTGAAGGCAGCAAAAGAGAAAGTCCTACCCATCCTCATTCAGTGCTCTTAGGAATCTTTGCTACAGTAAGATGTTCTCATTTGTTTCTGCCATTCTAAATAGTGAGGGAGTCAACTTGCCCTCGCTGAGATTTAAACTGAAAGTCCAGCAGTCCATCATAAAACTATATTTTCTTTATTTTGTCTCTTTTTTTCTCTATATTTGTCTTGGGTATATAACAAATATACCATATATACATGTTATTATACCATACTATAACAAATACCTATAATAAACTATACTCCTGGATCCTTGTGGTTACTCGTGACACCAAAGACTTTAATGTAACATGTTTAGATGTAAATTACTTTCACGTAAATGTTTAGATTCTAAGACATTTCTTGCCACCAGACTGCTATCATGTATGTGAGAAAACTAAAAGCTTGTCATCCAGTCTGTTCCTTTGGCTGGTGTACATTTATATTTCCATACCAGTTTAGGTCTAACCAACTGAAGGTTAGTAAGAATATAATTTGGTAGGACTATCTGATAAAGTAAAAATTCAAAAATTGTTCTCTCTCAATTTGTACTAAATTTTTCCATCATTCAATTTTATTTCTGTGCTTTCCAATATTTTTTTCAGATTTCTAGTTTTATAGCACAGAGCTAGGCAAGGAGATCTCAGGGAAGCCCAAATTGAGAATTCAAAGATAAAATAGAGAAAGCTTTATGATTATCTTATTTTTATGAAGTTCCTAGTTCCGTGTTAGAAGAAAGGCAGTTCCAAACATGCTGGTTTATGAGATGCTGCAGACTCACTTACAGCCACTAAAAAGGGTAAAATAGCTCCAAAGTACTACCAAATCCAGAAGGCTTTTGGGACTGCATCCCAACTGGGATTCTTCAGCACTGTACCACCAATGGATGCAGAGACACTTCTTGTGGCCTCAGGATTCTGTTCTTCATTGAAGAGGCATATGAGGTTCAGTAGAGATGGCAAAGTATAAAGCAACCTCACTTCCTTGGGCAAAGAGAAATGCCAATGCAAATTATCTGCCTGTGAGGAGGAACAAGTTAAGAAAGAGGACTCTTTTCTGGAAGTCTATTAAATATTTCACTCTCAAGTGCAGAAATATGAGCAGGCACATGTGTATAAAAACAAGTCTAGAAGTTTTATATTAAAGACACAGAAGACTCCAAGGGTCCAAGACAGAACCCAAACATTAATGTAGTCAGATATGGACATTCTGGCTTAACAGGCTCTGCAGGCAATTTCTGAGAAAGGGGATTCTGGAGAAGCACTGTCTTCCCTGAACAGTGGTGTGGCTTCATGGGCTCACTTCCATCTGTCCATGCACCCACAGAGATGCCCTCACATCTAAACAGAATGTTGCATGCCAGTCACAGGCTCTGTTGAGGTAAAACCTCACCTTCCCTCTCCCAAGTGTGAGGTCTGAACCAAATATTGCCATAAAAATCACAAAAATAATAGATTTTTTAAAGGTTGGAAAAAAGTCTAAAATCATTGACTCCAACCATTAAATAAACTTGACTGGTAAAAACACCTGGTGAACTGTTACATTTTCAGATTATTTTCACCCTAGAACTCCACACTTCTATATTCCATACTACAGTGTGGCTAAACATTTGCACTGTTGTTTTTAAATTTTCTTATCTCTTATTTATAGTGTAATTTTGTTGCTTTCTGCCCATAGTCTTAGCGTTCTGAATTTTTGTAATTCCCTGGTGTCATCAGGAATTTTTATATCATCCAGTTAGGCATAATTTGTACATTTGTTAACATGTAATTAATTAATTCCATGGGTCATTAATACGTGCTTTGAATAAAGATCAGAAGTGCACTCAAACCAAAGTAAAGCCTTCCACTGATTTTTTCATATTCCAGATCTAACCTCAGTACTTGCCCTCAAACATATCTCTTCAATTACAGTATCCTGACAGATACCTCCCTGTAGCTGGCTAAACTAGGACTGTACCATTCACGGATGCTTTCTTTAATCCCAGATGGCAATATGTAGTCACTCATTTCTGTCTGTGCAAAGCCTATCTGGACTGCTCTTTATGTGCAATGTTGCATCACGAGACAGTGCCATCAAAGGACTTGGTAAACCCAAATCTATTATGTATCCTGTACTTGTCTGCTGTGACTTGTTCTTTTGACTGTGTGTTTACAGAGGGACTTTGAAAAATGTAAGAGCTTTCTCTTTCCCTGGCAGGAGCAAAGCACAGTACTACCCACCTGCTGCTGTGCCTCTACCAGCTTTGAAGTTGAAAGCAGAAGAAGCAGGGACACCATTAGGCCAAGCACCAGGGGTGGAAGTGTCCCTCTTGGGCTGCAGGGCTGGTCACAGCACACAGCAGCTACCCCTGTCCTTGACCTCCTACCCCACTTGCCAGCCCAGGCCCCCTTACCTTGTCCCATGAAATTATTCTGCCCCCAGTTTATTTACAGTCCTTGAGGACAGAGGCTTTGTCCTGTGGTCTGTAATAAATCCGGGGTTATTGTTCATCTCAGCTCTGCATTACAATTTTCTCCGAGCCCTTGGCAGCCATACTCAATTCCCTAGAGGTCTTTGCACATTATATAGGAAGTATACAAGCCAGCATAATTTCTTTTCTTTTAACCAAGGTAGAGGCAATCCTCTAACTACAGCGTGTGCTACAGTCTTCAGTAAATGCCACCAAGCCATTTTCAACAGTATTGCACAGCTAGGTAATCCACATTGATACTTGCTTTTTTCAGTATAAAGATTGTCTTGCACAGTAAATATTGTAAATGTTGTTGTTGCCTTTGATGATTAAATCCACATACCGTTCAACTCAGCTCTTCCTTTCAGAGGTCTGATTTTCAATGGCTAGTTTTCCCTTTTCTTGGCATTTACATCCTACCCCTGATCAAGCTCAGCAGGAATGGAAGGTGCTAGCTGGCCTGCAGAGAGAAGTCCTCACTTAAGGCTGCAAGTTGTTTCTCATTACTGAAATTACTGTAGCCCTCCTTTCTAAGTTTCTCAGTTCTCTCTGCCCTGTGGTTTCTCTGACTTGAATATGCAGAGTATATGATCCCTCAATCCACATGCTACTAAAAACAGTGGACAAGACAACTATTTTTATTCACATTAGACCCTTTAATTGGTTTAGAATATTTCAGGATAAGGAATAAGGAGACTGATGAGCAAGTATAAGTTTTGAGATTAAAAAGAACATTATTTAGGGGCTGGAATTTCTCCCAGCAGAATTCTTTCAGATTGGATGTAGGAACAGTGCCATGGCACTACAGGGAAACTACCTCTGCTGTGACACGTACTGGTTTCCTTTGGAAGACAAGGAGAAGGGCAGACACTGCAGAATATGACTTGCTTTTACTCTCCTGCAATCTGGTGCCAAAGTTGGGAACAGAACAGGATGTGGGCTCCTGAGCCTGTCTTGCAGCAGGATTTTTGGGGATCAAAGAGAACTAGGTCAATGTTAATGCAACAGTGACTCTGGACCTGTGAGTGTGCTGGCTTGCTGTGTGGCAAATTGTTTTCTGTGCCTGGGTCAGGTGAGATTATAGAGATTATAAAACACTCTCCCTTTTTTGAATTATCTTGACAATAGCTAAATAAAAAAAAAGTAGCTAAGTTTCTAGAAGTCTTTTTCTTGACAAGTCCTTGTAGACTTTTATGGATCTTGTTAACTCCAAAATTTTAGAAGTTTCTTTTAGACGTTTCCTTATTTCTTCCAATACTCTTTAAGAAGTTGAAGATGATTAGTCTATATCCTCTTTTTTTCTCCTGTTTTTATTATCATAAAAACCTTTCCCCAGTTATTTGATATCTCATTTGTCTTTTTCAGGTGCTTGCAAGTCAGAAGTGGCTCTCAGTTTAATGCAGCCAATATTTCAAAGGTTTAAGGATAAAACACAGCAGTCTCAGCCAAATAGAAAGTGACAATTTACTAAGGTATTATCTCATCCATCCCTTCTCCATTTCAAGCTTGTAGTTGTGTTCACTGCTTGGAAATTGATTTTTCTTTGTTAGTGCATATAAAAGATACCTTAATGCACCAGCTTTCTTGACACGATTTGCCAGTAAATTATCCTTCTAAAGAATCATTTATTTACCTGATTGCCCTTTTACAATTAATGTGATCCTTATTAATCTCCATTCACAAAATCTAGAATAGGTTCCCTGTTCTTTTTATCACCACTTTCTGAAAAACAAATGGCCACCAAAGACTTCCAAAAATTTTAGGCTGCTCCACATCCATTTGCAAGGAAATTCAGGAAATTCTAATACATTAAAACCCCCCACAACAACAGCTTCTGGTGTTATGGATGATTTTGTCAGTTCCTTGTAAGTTAATCTACACGATTTTCCTTGCTTGGCAGCAATATTAGCCTTCTACTGTGACCGTGCCTTTTCACCATATTTGACCAAGCTTTTCACCACTGACTGCTGATTAGATGCTTCCTGAGCTGAGCTGAGCATGCAGCTCCAAAGACAGTGCTACAAATGAAGCCTGGTTTCACAGGACCACAGAGTGATTTAGGGGAGAAAGGACTTATGGAGGTCTCTATGCAACTTCTAGGCCCAAGCAGGACTTGAAGACAAGACCAAGCCCTCATGGCCCATTCTAGCTGAGGTTTAAAATTCTCTGTGAATGGAGGATGCACAGCATCTATGCTTGACTGCTCCCTCCATGAAAACGTTTTCCCACAGATCTATTTCTCACATTTCCAGTGAGAAACCATTTAAAAAATGGTGAATAGGAACATATCAGCTGGAAACAAAGCTTTCCTGATGCCTGGAAAAAAAAAAAGGATAAGGCCTTCCTTTCACTCCCTCACATGGCTTCCCTGAGGTCTGCTGGGAGCTGAGCTTGTGCTATGGCTTTTCTCTCCATAAAATCCCTTATGGGCTTTACACACAGTCTCCATTGGACTGCACACAATTGTCCTGAAATGCAGATGAAATTTATTGTCACAGTCACCTTTGTTCTCTTCCTCTCTCTGCAAAGTTTTTTTCCAGTACTGCAGTAGCTTCACAGCCTTCCAAGGGACATGCACATCTGTACACACACAAACACATGCACAAACACCTATGTGCATAGAAATAACTGGAAGACTGGGTCTAAAAATCAGAAACAATACACAGTTTTTAAGCACATTTGAGCTTATTTATTAGCTATTTGTGTTCATTATTTCTGCTTTGTTATGCCTCATTATTTTTCATTTGGAGGCAGGATGATCCTTGGCAGGCAGAAGATTGCTGGTGAGACATGGACAGACCTACTTGCAGCAGCATAGTGCCGTCACCAGGAGAGCTCATCTCAGTCAGAGCAGTGCAGTGTGGAGATGGTTTGATGCCTGAAGGCACAGGCAGGAGACGGTGACAAGCATTACCCTAGGAGGAGTCAGGCAGGGGACACCCTTTGGAGCACTGCCTGGCTCCTTCTGAGGCCAGCAGCAATACCATTTTTCTGCAGCTCCTAGCTTGACTCTACAAGTGAGGAGAGCAAAACAACACCTCTGCCCTCACTTTGCTCACCTGTACAGGGAAAACACCTGGGTGTAGGGGTCTGTCCTCCTTACCAAACCCTAAACAACATGTAGGCTGAGCATTTCTGAGGAAAGGAGAATTACTTTTCTGCTCAGTAGAGCAAAACCAGGGCACAAACTAGCTCTGTGCAAGCAGAGACAGGCGCTGAATTCATTGGATAATCTGCTGCAAATTATTTGCCCAGCTCTATTAATTAATGCTGTGAAGCACTTGGAGGGTTAAATGCCCTTGAGCCGTCGTTCACCTAAGCTTTGCCCCTGAATTGACATCAATGAAAAATCCTTAATGGTGGTGGTAGCAGCAGCAGCAGCAGAAGCACTGAATTTTCAAACCCTCCCGAGGCAAGAAAACATGATTTTTCCCTTCATTTTATGGTCTGTTGAATCTTCTGTTTTTCTTGTTATATAGCAGGAATAATGTTCATGGCCTTGAAGTATTCTTGTGATTTTCCAAATGCCTCAGATTTAATTTGGCATCTTCCACACGCACAAAAATTTATTGCCTCATATACTCTTTCACTGTGAATGCTGTCCCTTCCCCAGTTCTGTGGAGAGGTCCTGGAGCTAAACAATGATCCTGTGGAGTTGTTTCTCAGCTGGTGAGAAGCCCTGCTTGGTGCCTCAGCAGAGAGTGATCGCACAAGAAGACAGCCCCTGATGGGGAGGAGAGGTCAGCCCAGACCTTTAGCATTGGCCTGAGCCCCAAACACTCATCTCAGAAAATGAATACGAAAACATAATAAGATGCACACACAGGCCCTTTGTTACCAAGTCCAAACCCCAACATGTAAGAATAAGCTTTGTGAGCAGGGCAGTCTCCACAGTGAAAGGCACCCAAGGGCAGGCGGCAGGGATGGGAATTTTCTGGCTGGTGGTGCCTACTCTCTGTCTGGGGCTCAGCAGGATGGCCTGGGGTCAGGTCTTCATGTCTGAACCTCTCTAAGGGCTGGCGTTTAGGTTACCAGCTCTCCAGAAAGAACGTGCTTGTATTGCAAAGAAAAGAAATGCACTGAGGCCATTCCAGATGTGGGCGTTCCTGCCTGTGACCCTAATGGACCGAGATTCAGATCCAGATGTGAGGGCTCCTGCCTAATGGATCAAGATTCAGACTCCTGAGTTCAATTTTTCTCTTTAGAAATTGTGGTCAGAGGGGCACATGAACAGCTGCTTCAGGGTGCTCTGGAGCCAAAAGGAAAGACAGGGCAGAGCTACAGCAGTCCTTTTCTCCCTGTATACCTGCTGCAAAAGGCCTGTAGATCATCCTACTGCCACTGCTATTTCTTGCACAGAAGTATATGAAGGCTTTGGCTATGTGGCTACCACACATCATGCCAGTGTTTCCCACTTGGAGTCAAAATGCTTGAAACATACCGTGGGTGAAAACATCTGTGGGACCAAGGAGGACCTGTCCAGCACACTGCCATGGGGTGGCAGCAAATCTGCTGCCTTGAAAGCCCAGGCCATGTTCACAGGAACACCTTGAAGGTCCATAGTCCTAATGGAGCCCATTACATTCTTCTGTGCACAGAGTCCATGTTTCAGACCCCTTTTGGGTGCTCCAGAATCCATAGAGTTCTCCACAACATAATACAACTCTTCATTGTCCCAGGCTGCACTGACACATTTCAGAGAAGAGCTGGTCCGCAATATCTTCAAGGTGGGGAAATTATGGCCCCAAGCTAAATGGTATATTGAGTCAAAGTTGAAATCTGTAGGAAGACAGTGAAAAGCTGCCAGCAGCTTTCTGCCATAGGCCACAACAGTGTGTGGGATACAGGTCACCGATGTAGCTTTATCAGATCAGATACAGACCTAAAAATCTCCTTTTTTTATATATTTTTAGCTTTTTTGTTTTCTTATTAAGAATCTGAAATTAATGGAGACCCACAACCCAGCTATTGCCTTGCATTAGACCAGTCCCATTTGGGCAGACTGAAAAGAGGAACAAATCAGATGATTCTATTTCCAGATTGGAATCAGGTCAGATAACTATCACCTCCCTTCCTTTGCCTGACCTCCATTAACTCCCAGCTCCACCGTCAGCTCCTGCAGTGACAAGCAGTGTCCTTCACATGTTGCTGAGACATGTGAAATGGCAGGGGAAAGGCTTCCTGCGATGGCCTCAATTCCCATTTCCAGGTGCAGTACCCAGTGAGGATGTAGGAAGGCACACCACGCCTCGCCTTTCCTAAGCTCCCCGCCCAAGGTTGCTGCTGCCAAACCCTGTGCTGTCATCAGATACGTGAAGGGAAAACTGGCCTCTCCCTGACCTTCAGCCACGTGGAGAGTAACTGGGGCAGTTTGGGGCTGTACCTGGAGGTGAAATTGTGCATCCAACAGGCAGGGAGCAAAGCCCTGCATTGGTGCTGTCCACTGCTGGCTCCAGACTGGGAGCAAAAGGGCCTATCAGATTTGACGGGAGGGAACAGAGAAGTACCAAATTATGTGGGCTATGGCTGTGGATGCAATCACCCTGGATTCACCAGGAAACCAAGGGTATACAGAGGTGAGAGGGTGAAGAATGCCTGGAGAGATCATCCATTTCTGTGAGTCAGGCTATCTACTGCTACACATGTTCACATCTCTGCTGGGTGAAGAGCCCAGGGTGCACCTGGAAGGCAGCCACTTTAATCAAAATGTTCTTCTTGGAGGTACATCACCTGTGTGGAGGTTGGGAAGGACAGTAGTGGCTGTGGATAATGCTAAAGGCCAGTAATCTCTCCAGGAGTCTCCAAATCAGTGATTAATCTCATTGAAATGAAGGACAGAGGGAGAGGAGAGGAGAGGAGAGGAGAGGAGAGGAGAGGAGAGGAGAGGAGAGG
>JACBWW010000002.1:19425481-19481386 GCA_020086605.1 Lanius collurio | reverse complement strand
GGAATATTTTTCTCTCTGGAGAAATCTGGATTAAGCTCCTGTGCTGGTGGAAAACTGAGGTTGGATTTTCTTTCCTCTGTGCAGAGCTTATGCTTTACAGAAGGTTCATTTGAGCCCTTTCCTGCCTCAAGGACACTGAGTTCATCCTGGCACCAGGGGCTGCTCTGAGCCTGGGCCCAGGTCTGAGCCAGGAGGTGCAGGGATTCATGCGATGGGTGTGTCCACATTTGCTTGGTGTTGTGACTCAGGGTGTTTAGCAGAAGCAGCTATTGCCAGATGGCTCCTGTTCCCACCGTGTATCACTGCAGAGGGTGATTTCCCTCTGCCCTATTCTCCGTACAAAAGTCCACAGCTAACACCCTCTCTGGGCGTGGACCTCTCCAGCATGCACAGGCTGCCAGTGTGTCCTCACAGACCTCTCATAGGGATGTTGGTGAGGACACACCAGAAACAGGATCTCCGAAGCTGATGTAACCACACTGCTTCGTGGACCTTCATTTCTGTTGCATGAGAAGTGCCCCTTCCATCGACCCGCTCTTTCGGAGGTTCATCTTCCAGTAATCTCTTTGTGTGCAGTTTTCTGTGCTTTCCCAACACTCTTGCCTTTTTCCTTTGCTCTGCCAAGCCAGAATGGCCAGTGCTGACTATGATGCAGAGGTGGCTGGTCTGCAGGGGCTCAGCCTGAGCTCTCTTGGTGTCAGCTGCAGCAGTGTCAGAACTGTAGCCCCAGTCCAACCCAGCAATGTTCTCATGTGGGCACCATGAGCCCTCAGCCTGGCCAGCAACTCCAGCCTGACCAGGAGAGCAGGAGTGCCATCTGAATCTCCCCATGTTGCTTTCATTTACACACAAGGCTGGTGAGTGTGTGTGTGTTCATTCAAGAAGGAGGTCAATCAATTAGGTGATGATGGGAGCAAGAAAACTCTCAGGGCTCTGGGTCTGCCCCCTACCAGATTTTACTGGCATTTTCTGAACACTGCTTTTAGCTCAGTGGGAACAGCTTGTATGCAAACAAATACAATAACAGTTATTGTTTGGTGTGAAGGGAGCCTGGGATTGTTGGAAGTTTTTGGTTTTGCTTTTGTTTTCTTACAAGTATTGTTTCTATTTGTCATTAAGGCTCACTTTCTAATATGTCTTTGCAGGAGTATATTCTTTATTGACATTTGCCAGTTGCATGTAGCCAGAGCTCTCTTCTGTGGCCTGAAAAGGAACCTAAGGCCAACTGGGTTTTTTTGTGTTTTCTTTTTTTTTTTTTTTTTTCCTTTTCAGAGAAGACAACCAGAAAAGACATGGGGGGGAAAAGTGCTTGTAAAGAAAGACAAACATATAATTAGCAAAAATTAATGCCTCATTATTTGATGGTTTTCATGCATGTCACTCTTTCAACTGCTCATGAATTATTTCATCCAGATTGTAAAATATTCATATTTATATGTTATTCTGAAAGAGATGTGATGCCCTGGAGAGGCTAATTCTTGGTTTGCAGATTGTTTACAAGCTGTCAATTGCAATTTGAATATATTTGCAATTCATAGAGTTGATAAATAACGTAAGTCACATGACAGAGTTTCTGCTTCTGAGCTGTAGTACATCCCTGTGTAAGTAACAGTAAGGTAGGCAAACATTTGTCTCCCCATCTGCCCCTCAAATCACATATTTAATGGAGCAAGCAAACATAATACCCCAGAGTACCTCTGGGATCTCATAATAGTGTTCTCTCCTGCCTGACTCCCTGGAAAGCACTGATCTCACGGCATTGTGCGTGGCCACCTTTCACCGAGTCCTGTCTCAGTTACAACTCACACATGATCAAGACAAGTGTTCTGTGTGTTTGCTCTCTCAGGAGCACACTGTGGGACAGCCAGCCAAAAAGGGGTGAAGGGAAAACTATGCCACAGGGACTACCAGCTTTGTGTGCAAGAGGGTCACTGAGAACCTGGGAGTTCTGCTCCATTATTCCACACTTGTGGGGGTGACTCTCTTCTTTGAAGGATGACTAATCCAATTATCAACACAATACAATTTTCAAATTGCTTTTTACCATAAAAATGCCAAATACAGCATTTACTTCTGTCTCCTATTTTTTCCTCTACATTTGAAGTGAACTTTTTTAAGGTCTTCATAAATGAAGAGAAAATTTCTGAATATTCTTAGGTGGTGAGAATATTATTTCAAGCAGTATGACTGCTTTCCATTCTGTTTCTTCTTGGTACCGATTTTGTTTGTTGGAATTGATCCCTTTACTGACAAAGAATTATACTAGAAAGTCTTTTCACTTTATCTCCTGGTGTAAACAAAAAGCTTGTTCTTGTTCTTCTAAAATCATGGTATTAAATTGCATTGTGTGGCTCTTGCATATGCATAAATATGCATAGCCACTGTGAGTGTCATAAATCAATAGTTTCAATTAGATACATTGCTCTGCCTTTATAATTGCTTGTGGTGATTCTCTGTCCTTACATCTAAATCCTTTTCCTGATTCTGAATGCAAACCTCTTTTCCATAATATACTCTCATTATTTCTTATCCTCTGCATTGTAAAACAAATTATTTCCTCTGTGGCAACCTTTTGTATATATGTGTCTTCTCAACTTTTATACATTTATGTCTGCTAAGTCTCACCTCATTTTGACTGATCTTTCCTGCTAGATGACATTTTACTCCAATATCATCCTTGGGGTTTTTCTGGAGTGCTTTTAGATGGTTGACATCTTTCTCGAAGTCCAGTCTACAAAACTGAACTCTGTATCAGTTAGGACTGTGTACGGTCTTTTACTGTAGAGATGTTTTTCTTTAGCTTGTATTTGTACAGAAAGATCCTTTCACATAACAATCATTTCCCTTTGTCACTACCAAACTGCAACTATTTGTCTTCAGATGATTTACCCAATATGTGTCCATTTTTAGGAGGAACAGATTGTTTGCTTTTTGGGGTACCTGTAAGGATCACAGAGTTTTTCGTTGCTGTCATGAATCTTCCTTCCCTGGCTTCACTCTCTCATGCCGTTTTGGGTATCAATCAGGTTAAACCAAACTGGGAGGAATCATGATGTTGGGGTACACTGAGGCCACCCACCCTGTGTCAAAAGAGTGGGATGTCACACAGCAAAACCAGCTGAAGCTGAGGGTCTCTGGGTCCTGAGAGAGAGGGTGGGAGACTAAGAGAAGAGGGACTACCAAATCCCAAAGCTGACAAACTCTAAAACTGGAGACATTCCTGCCGTAGGGAGAATTACTCACTACAGTTTGTGGTGCCAAATCACTTGTTTCAATAGCAAGTGTTCTTTGTGGACAGACAACATTTTTAAGAAAAGTAACCAGTTTGATACAGTATCTCCAAGTAGACCATCCCCAAGTCTTTCCCACTCCTTATATGAAGCTCTTTGAACTGTCAACCCACTACTAGCGTTTGCCATGTGCACAGAGTCAATTGTTACCCTGAGGAATGGGATGGATGGTGACATGCTTAGATAGTAATGCTTTAAATTAAGATTCCTGAATATGCCTCTGATGTATGGAGGTTAATTAAGAAGCTATTGTGAGCTGAATTAATACCATTTGCTTATTGAAAACATAAGTCATGAGAATTAACAACAAAGTCATAAATATGTTTCCCTAAGGGCCAGATCCCTCAGCTCTTACTCATTTGAGCAGTCCTTACTCATATGAGTAGACCCATTGAATTAATTGAGACTACATGTATGAGTTCATTTATCTGTATGAATAAGAAGTTGCATGGTTGGGTCCCACACAAGCACTTATATGAAATGAATATGTTTTTAATGATAAATTGGTATTTAGAATGGACTACAATGATTGTTTACATCCAAGGCTTGTCTTAATAAGACTGGCTTAGCTTGCCAAGTAAATAAATCCAGCCTTTTATTAATAATCAAGTGACAGAGATCCAACAATAACCAATTAAAAGCAGAATTCTGACATAGACAAAAAGCAAGTGTGAGGTTTCATTAGGTCTGTTAGCAATGTATACATTTTTACAAATAGCTGAATGAAAAGCAAGTATATCAAATTCAGTGTCAAGATGCCTGAACCATTTCTGAATGAGTGTGCTCCAAAACCAAAAGCAGGGTGAGAGGGAAGGATGCTTAGCTGAGAGGGCAACAACCCAGTCCATCTTGCTGTTGCAACCCGAGATGGTCACTCTCTGTGGTATTGCACTCTGGCATGTAAAAATACCATCTCCCACCCTGCTACATCAGGGATCTCCTGCTCTCTACCACACCTTTATATTGTAGGCAAACTAAGAGTCACTGAACTCCCGCCCTCTAAGCCAAGAGCTGTGCTCTTCCTCTGGTACTGGGAGCAGAAAGATATTGCTCCACTGTGACTGGTTTATCCAGAGTCTGCTGACTGGCATTGAATGATCCAATGGTGGTGGTGAGGAAGGGAACAGAGGACTCCATCTTCTGAAAGATCACCTTGGACTAACCTGCTTCCATCTGTTCCCTTGATAAAAAAAACCTCTGAGAGAACACTTTCACAGAGAGAAAATGGTGCAGAGATGCTGTTCCCTTCCCTGTGGTCATATGTGAGACGTAACCACCATTCACAGTGAGTGGCCAGGGCTTAGTGACTCCTTAGCAGAGTTGTTCTGGCATCAACTGATCCTTAAAAGTCCCGTGAAACCTCCCTTTCTGTTTTTCTGGGACCAGACACAACACCAGCTTTCTCCAGCTGCACTTGAGAGTTATGTTTTTGGTAAGAAAAAATAGTGAGACTTTACTCTTCCAGGCTTTAGCTCAGTCAGTTTGGGGAGAGGGAGGGAAGAAACCCCAACCCTACTGGCTGTTGACAAAAAGAGTTCAAATGGCTGTCAACATCCAGAACATTTTCCTTTCTTTTCTTTTTTTTTTCATCCCTGACTATGTACATTTTCCCGAAGTTGGTCTTGAAATCCATGAAACTGCCTGAGGATGCAGATAGAAAAGTCTCCTCCAAACTAGAAGGAAGCACCAAAAAAGCATTTCCAGAAGCTGTCTCTCCTTCAAGACTTGAAGCACGGGGTCAGGTTTCTTGGAAGTAGTTGCACAAAGTCGTAATAAAGCCTTGTTTAAAGACCAAAATAATCTAAAGCTAATTTACCTCAAACATTTAGCAAATTAACCACTGGAAATCAGTATCAACACACACTTTGACGTTTGATTTTCCTCATTGGGAAAATAAATAAAATTCATTGCTGCAGGTTTTGATTTTCTGATGTCCTTTAAATCCCTCAAATTCACGTCAGCCACCTAAGGGATACAAACTCAATAAAAAAAAGCTGAACAATTCCTGCTTGATTTATAACTATCTGTGATTTGGAAGAGAGACTGCTTACTGTTAGACCTTTGCACCTATTTATTAATCCCCAAAAGTTATTTGCATTGCAAACACTCTCTTTTTCTACCCCACATCAGAGGTATGTAATAAAAATAACAACTTAATGCAGCAAATTAAATAACGGTAACAAAAGCTTCCTAAGTGGCCTGAGAAGCTCTAGTATGTTCTAAAATTTTGTATTTACATCCAAGAACTTAATTTTTATTCTTTTTTTTTTTTTTTTACTGTCAGCTGTCACCCATGAAAATCTGGATTTACGAAGGGTGTGTCCTGCCTGGTCCCTCTGTTCAGGTCCAGAGCCCTTTTAGTGGCCCCCAGAACTGTCACCTCCTTCTGGGAGCTGACAAGGTAGAAGTTAATGACAGCAGTTAACGTGTTGGATCATCAGGTCACGCTGCCTTTGCTCCCACTCCAAGCCCCTTCAGAGCAAGTAAACAGACCGGTCTGTAGACTGGAAATGTGTCCTCTGGTACTTCCGCAACACAAACAGAGTGGTAATGGAAAAACAGTCTGTTTATCCTCAGAGTGTTAGCAGATGGCAGCTCCTTCCCGCTCCTGCTCTCTGCTGCAAGCCAAGCTCCCCAGTGCATCCCCGAGGCCACTGCTGGAGACAGACATTCTCCAAAGCCACTCAGGGATGTGCTCCAGGCACAGACAAAGGTGAATCCCACACGCCCCTCTCAGGGACTCGTGCATTGACTGCGAGGGAAAGGGCACACAGGGGTTACCTGTATCTTGTTACCTGTATCCTGCCACTCTAGGTAGGATATTGCACAGATGCACCATGATGCTACAGAACAGGACACTCTGGACTTCCATGACAGTAAGCCAGCAGCTGGCATGTCCCTGCTGTGTCCAAGGTGGCACCAAATGCCCTCCTGCCCAACCAGGGACCCCAGTTAGCACAGAGTCCTCTACCAGTCAACAGGCAGCTCCATTTCAGCTGTTTCTGAGAAGAAAGAGACAAAAGAAGAGGTGGACATGACCTTCCCTCCTCCCCTCTTTGCTGCATCTCCAGAGTCCATAGGTTCACAGCCTCTTCCCAACACAGCTAAGCAAGATGCAAACTCCTCTGGGGACACTTGCTGCCTCTCTCTTGTCAGGGGCTACTGCCAGACTCAGATCTCTCAGCCAGGCTGTTTGTAGGAAAACTTCTCCACTCAGTGCCTTCAGTGAGTTTTACACTTCAAATTTTCCACCAGATATATGTAAGGCTTAGAGACACAGTCAAATCATGAGCATTTCTAATTTTATCTGTGGATTCACAGCATCTTATAAAGGTGGGGATTGATGAGTGTGCAAATTAGGGCTCCATAATAAGGTGAAGAGTGAACAAGAAAAGAGAAGATTGCTGCCCTGCTGAGACCCTAAATATTCACAGGGATCACTGACTGTCTTCTTCTTGTTCTCTGACAGAGACCTGAGCAGGAGTTCAAGGAGAGCACAGCTGGATGAGGACTGCAGTCCGGATTTACGAAATGCCGTGCTGTACTCTGGCCTCACGAGTGGGTTTCATGCCACCTTACTCCAGACATCCCATCTTCCTCCAAGAGTAGTCAACTCCTTTTACCGTCAAAGGACAGAAACATGCTTTTGTACATAGTTACTCATCTAACATACCTTAGATAATGTTCTAGGAAGAGGTGAGTTGCTGCAAACACCTTGCAGTGTCCTAGCTGGAAAATAGGGGCCTGGTTGAAACTAATTCCAAGCCCACCTATGTGGTTTACCTAATCTTGACAAGCCATAACAGAATTTGGAGGCTGCATCTTACTCAAGAGGAAGTGATGGCTCCTGCAAACCATGTATATTTCGTCAGGAGGATTATTTGCTTTTCAGTGTCAAAGTAACAATTACTCACTCAGATTACAGCAGTGTGTCACCCCTCAGTAATGTACTTCCTCTTGGACACTTGGGGGGCATCCTGCCCTGCTCTTGGCTCTCTACAGCACACCTGACTGTGCTGCAACAAATCTCTGGCTGTTCTCTGTCTCATTACCCTGTCAAAGGAGAGCAGCATAAAATCCCTCACAGGCATATTTTAGATTTGTAATGCTGATGTGCTTCATAAAACATATCAGCACAGTTCAAAAGTTATTTCTAAAATTTAAGCCCATGAGTCAAAAAATACCAGGGAATGGAAAGTGTCCCACACACCAAACAAGAACTAGCACATATATGAAAGCCAGTGAAGGAAATAGGCAGCAGCCAGTGACACAGCAGGAGCTCGTTTTCCCCTGTCCTCTCTTGTATTCCAGTGCTTGTAGAATTCTAAACTCCAGTGGGAAACAGAGGGGAGAAAATGCATGTAAGTATACAATGTAAGGGGGTATGTGGTGTGTGTGTATGATTTTCACAACATTTAAGTTCATTCCAAACTTTTCATGGAGCTTTGGCACCAGCCTGACTTGAACAATTTATGGTAGAGCTGAAACTCCATTTGAGGTCTCTCAGATCATAAGATAACTTGAGTGTTTCTGAGAACTTAAAAAAAGCAAAACCTACCCTCCCTCCATCTGGTACACACACACACCGACGGCCATCAGCTTTCTAACGGCACATGACAGTCTGGCTGTCCTGTTCACAGTTACGGTCTCTAACATCACTTACTAAGCAGAGTGCAAGGGGAGGGTCACAAATACGAAGTTTCCTGGACCCAGGAGAGACGGGTGTGAGGACAAGGCAGGTCTCAGCTTGCTAAGCACAAGCTCACAGCTGAGGACTTGTGGCATTTACGCTGCTTTACCACAGCAAGGCTCTGACTAAGAAGCTGCTCTACCCAGATGTCAGTGTCCTTCTTAACTGCAAACATCTCACAAATGCCAGCTGCACTGCCTCCAAGTCAGGAGTTTCAGTGTCAGCCTTCATCTGTTCTTCAGCTTGTCTGTAACAGTACAGTGCAGCTGAAGCATCAACCTCATCACTGATACTAACTGGGTCGTTTATTCCACTACATCAATTTGTTCAGCTGAGGATAAGAAACAGTGCGCTAAAGGTAGAGTATGTTGTGTTTCTTTGCTAACCTTCCAAAGCCATAGCAAAACATCAGAGGAGACAGAGAGCAGCAAGAGCAGCAGCAAACTCCTCAGGGCATCTCTTGGGGCAGTAGAGACATAAACTTATAAAGGAACACAATTCAAGTCAATCAAAGTGTTTCCATAAATTGGGTTGTGATTTTTGCAAATCTGAGAATTACAAGAGCAAAATAAAATTAGGTCAGCAGTAGAATTATTTTTTTTTAAGTTTGCTTGAGAAAATACAGAGAAATCTCTTTCCTTAAAGGCCATGAAGGAGAAGAACTTAGGGGAGGCAAGAATTTGTGAATGATCAAAGCTTTGTGGACGTTCATGTTTAATACAGGGAAGATGTGATATGAAGACATTCAAAGTAGAATAAAAGTAGTCATAAAAGAAACAGAAGCGCTTCCTAAGTAAAGATATTACCCTTATCACTTTGCAGTAGCTCATGCGAATGAACCCTGCAAATACATTTCACAGAATAACACAGAATAGCTGGAAGAGAGAAGGGACTAACAGAGACTGCCTAATCCAACCCTCTGTTCAAATCAGCCACAGCTAGATAAGTTGCAAGGACTGTATTCTGTCACATTTTTAGTACGTCCAAGAATGCAGACTGAAAAACCTCCCTGGGCAACCTGGGACGTGGTTTGACTACACTAATTACAAAAACGTTTTCTCACATTTAAATGGAATTTCCACTATGTCGGTTTGTTCATTACCTCTTGTACCATCAGTGGACACTATGAGAAATATGACTCCTTATTTACTCCTCCCCTCAGGTACTTATGCACACTGATAGGGGCCCCCCTGAGCCTTTTCCAGGCTGAACAGCCCAAGCTGTCCCAGGATCACCCTGTATTTACACCACTCAGGACTGGCTACCAATAGTACTTCATACCACTGATAACAGCCTGCTGAGCCAAACAATTCAGCCAGTTCTCAGTGCACCTCACTCTCCATTTATCTAGTCCATATTTAATCACTTTTTCTCTGAGGATTATACAGCAGTGAGTGTTGAACGCCTTACTGAGGTCAAGATAAATGCTTTCACCACTCTTACCTTACCCACCAAGCCAGTCATCTCATCATAGAGGGCTATTAGATTGGCAAACAGAGTTTCCCTGATACAAACTCGTGTTAACCACTCCTAGTCACCTATTTGTCCTTAATATTTGAAAATGACTTCCAGCAATACTCACTTGATCAACTTCTCAGTGGTCAAGGTAAGGATGATTATCCATTAGTTTCAGGGTCCTCCTCCTTGCCCACCTTTGAGAGACATTTGCCTTCTTCCCATTGTTAGGAATCTACCCCAATCACCAGGGAAGTTCAAAGACCATCAAGATTGTCCATTATGATGTTGGCCTTTTCCTTTTGAGGACAATGTATCAACAGAAGCTTGTCCTATGTCGCTTCATGTACTTCATCAGATTCAACTTCAGATGATCCTTGGCTGTTCTAACCCCATCCTTATGTGCACAGCCTCTCTGTATTCCTTTTGGGTCACCTGATCCTGCTTCTGCATCTTGTGCAGTTCCTTTTTGTGTCTCAGTTCTTGGCCATCCATGCACATCTCCTGCCACAGTTGCCTGATTTTCTGCCACTGGTATAGACCGTTCCTGAATCTGGAGGAGACCGTGCTTGAAAATCAGCCAGACTTCCTGGACCTTTCTCCTCTCCAGTTCTCTCTCCCATGGTCTTCATCCAGTCAGATCCCTGAAGAGGCCAAAGTTTCTTCTCTTGAAGCTCAGGATGATGATCCTGCTTTTGGTTCTGCTGCCTCTTCTCAGAATCCTGAACCTCATCATTCCATGATCACTGCAGTCTAGCCTGTCCCAAACCTCCACATCCTTCATAACGGGTTTTCCTTTTCTGTATGTACAGGATTCATCTCCCTTTGTCAGCTCCTCAATCACTTGTGTCAAAAATTTATCATCACTGCACTCCAGAAAACTGCTGGATCCGTGTGTACTGCTGTGTTTTCACCCCAGCAGCTTTCAGGTAAGCAATTACCTACGATACTGTGGAGGAAAAACAATGGTAGGAACATCAGGAAAAACTATAGATCCTCAGAGTAGTGAGCTAAGATGAAACACTTGCGAAGTATTAGGGAACATGATGAACTTGAGCAAATATGAACACAGATTCAAAGATATCTTGAATTACAAATAGGAATTGAAATGGGAATTAGGATTGCTTTTATGGAAAAAGCAAAGTAGTGAGGCTGGTGATGATCTTCAAAGTTTAGTTTAATTTTCACTAATCGTATTGGGTTTATGATGAAAATGCTGAAAGGATCAGGATCTGAAACCTTCAACACTATTGAAGACAAATTTAAGCATGAATGTATTCACTTGATTAAGGACTTTGACTCTAACAGAAGCTGAGGAATTAAAATAACAGGTTACATATTTCTTAGCACCTTTAAGAAAGAAGCAAGCACGGTAATTTTTATTTTACAGTTTAATTCCTCTTTCTTCACATTTAGGGGAAGAGAGGTAGGGAAGATGAGTAACTTGTAAGAACAGGTATTAGCATGCAAGAGTTATTGGCACTTCATTCAAAGCTCATTTCAGATCACACTCCTCTCTATGTTTCCAGAAATCCAATTATACCTGGCACCAGCCCTCATAGTTTATACAATCTAATTAAAATGGAAGGAATGTGGTACAATAAATGCCTTTCCATACGTGTTTGATACCTCACCCCATAAAATTATCCTACAGAAGTGAAATTCAAATTAATTCCAGCTTGGATAAAAACACCAAAATCTAGGAATTGGCTGGATGTCACAAACAGTAGGTAACCAGAAACAGCAATGTCCTGAACTGGGCCTGGGTCCAGCAGGGAGCCACCAGGACTGAGTGAGATAAACCATACATTACATCTGCAGGTTATATCCAATTTGTGGTGGCACCAGTGAAGGCACCTGGAAAAGCTCCAAAGGTAACCTGGAAAAGTTTGAAATGTGTGTAGTGAATAAGGAAAAATAACCCAGATTGCATTAAATGCACATTTAGTATTTAGAGGAACAAGTATTGAAAAATAAAAGACATACAAAAAGCAGAACCACCAGCAGGACCCACCAAGCACTTACTAGTAATACTAGATAGTAAAAACAGTATGTTTTCATAGCACAAGGGAATGATAAACAAATCTTACACACTTAGACTTTATGATGTTTTGCATGCAAAAGACCCATGTCAGGCAGAGGGGAAAATGAGTATCCCTTTGTGTGCATTGAGCATGAGAGATTGCTGACATCCATCTTTGAGTTGTAATTTTAAAAGAGAGGAATAAATCATGCTGATAGAGGAAGCATTAAAGAATGGTATTATGAAAATGAATGAAATAAACAATCTGTGATGAAAATCCATCAAAATGTCCTAATATTGGATCCTTTGACAATGCTAAAATTTTATCATGGGCTTTCTGGAAACATTCAGGAAGCCGGAAAAAAGTATTCTTCTATAGGAAGGACACTGGAGGAGGTATGGTTAAATACACATTATGCATTTCTCTGCCACTGGCTGGATTTGAAGAGAAACTCCTCACAACTGATTGATGGATGGATGCTGCAGAAAACATAGGATTTTAATACTACCTAGACAGTGGCCAGCCGTCGTCTCCTAAGAAGAGAGGCAAGAGAGCAGCCCTGAGGGTCAGTGTTAAGTGCTCCTTTCCCAGGCATCTCCAGCACGAGCTTGATGGAATGGGAGAGCTCATCCTCCATGTGTTGGCTTCACTCTAAGAGGGCTGGTGGGACTGGGGAGAGCTGTGGGAACATCTGCAGGCAGCATGAGACTCAGTGGTCCATGCCCAGGAAGGGAGGGGAGGCAGGGTCACATCAAAGCCTCCATCACTGGGAGCACAGCAGGTGCTAGACCAGTGGAAGGAACCAGCCAAACCATTCATGAATCAATCCTGGGAGATGGACAGCAAACTGATACTGAATGTACACATGAGAAGCAGCCATAAAGCAGCACTATAACAGTTGTGAACCTGCAGCCTATCTCATTTTTCCCACCCCACATTCCCAAACAGCTTTCTTTTTCCCCGCCCCTTTCTGAAATGAACAGTGCTCAGAGTGTTAGTTGTGTTGCGGGTAGTTATCTGGGGGAATAAATAATGACCTGATTTCCTTTTCCCAAACTTTTCTCTACAATAAAGGTCAGCAAAAACAGTAGTTTATACATCTGAGATAGGCACAATCTGCAGCCTGGTGATTTTCACAGACAAATGACCAAACACAGAAGATCACTAACCCAAGGTGACTAGCAGTAATACTTTTCATCCTAAAAGTTTCTGAGTGAAAGAAAGACCAGTAAGTAAATTCCATGCACCTCACACTAGCAGAAAGAACCATGCCTTTATCACTTCATTTCCTTGCTGCAATGAGACATACTGTAGTTGCCAAAAAGAATGAAAAAAGTAATGGCTTGCAGCAACAATGCAAACCTCAGAAAATAGATTAAATCATTTAAAGAACAGATTGGTGAACTTGTGGAGTTACTGAGGTAGGTGATTTATTAGTAATAACATGTCTGGGAAAGAAAGATAATTTTTATTCCGAGATACTGCTGGAGACTCTGAAGGATCTATCCTGCCATGAACTTCTGTTAGTTACTTATAAATATCTTGTGGTCTCCACTGACCCACTCCAGACATAAAATCTTAAAGGGCTGGTATCAGACTACATCCCGAGAATGACTGAAAGAGGAAGAAATATGCCCAGGAGAGACCAGGAAAGTGGCAGAAGGCAAGACTGAGGATTTCAATGGCATACTAGATTTCACACTGGCATTTTGTACATCACTACGAGATGGCAATCTTGCTTGATCCATACACAACTCTGTGCACCAGAGGACTACTGGAACCATTAACCAGCTTGTTCAACTAAATGCAGTGTTGGGCTTCCCCCTACAAACCTGTGTTGAAGATACTCCTCCTTACTTTTGTATGGAACCTGGCTGGGATTCTTTCAAATTCTCTCCACCCTCTCTCTCAGCCTTGCTTGAACTTTCTTAAAGTAAAAACATATTTGTGTACAGGATTAATCTGGTGACAAAGGATTTTTGCTGTTAAATTTACACTGGGAACTTATCCCAGACAGAACTGTGAAAAATATGCTTGGACACTGATTTTGAAGGGTTTTGATTCTTGTGGGCATTTTGTTTTGGTTTAACTTGTTGGAATCAGGCTGTTTCAGGGATGGGTTGTGCCCATTTCTGCTGGATGGGTAACAATAGAGTAGCCAAGGTGTTTCCTTTCCTTGCTTGGTCTGTGCTAGGGCTGGGTAAGGGAAGCTGAATTCCAGGCTCGTGGAAGGCAGAGGACAGCTGGCACAGAGCATACTACTTGCCTGCAATTAGAAGAGGCCAGCCTTTATTTCTTTGATTTGTTATACCAGTAACAAGAAGGGTGAATCAATTAACGCAGCCTTAGCAGTGTCACATTAAACAATATAACCATTAATTAAACCTCATTTTTTCAGTGTAGATTTTAGCCTGAAGTCACAGTCTTGTAACAAAAAGCTCACCACAAAGCAGGGAGCAAAAAATGGGTTTTCTTTTGGGATGTCCTAAGACTGCACTAAATTACACATCTGAAATAAAAATTGTGAATATAGGTTTGTATGTGAGAGTTTGCCTGTTAAAACATGCTGGTGCTCTGCTTTTTGCTTCTGCATCATGTAAGAAAAGATGTAATAAAGAAAACTTCTAGAAAGAGACATTGACAAATACATCAGAGCCATTGTATGTTGCCAGCCATACATTTCCTTGCTAAAGCTCAGTGGATTGTGACTCCAGCCACTACACAGCCCTTATGTAGTGTTCTTTTTTTCCAAACACAGGCTTTAACCAAGCTTCCTTGAAGTAGTTTGGGGGAGCTCAGAGGAGGTGTTTGCCAGCTGCATTCCCGGTATTGTAGGCAGTGAGAAGTCTGAAGGATTCCAAGAGGGCAGTTTCATATGTGTGAGACAGAGTATGGAAGAGACACGGGCTTCCTAGTGGTAGGGGCAAACCTCATTTTTCATTTGTGTTCTTATCCAACAAAGATAACAAATATGGGGAGAGGTCCCTCAAAATAGGTGGAAATCCCATTGGATTTGCAGTGAAACTTCTGCTGGTTCTCTGAACAGCCTGGGCTGAGGAAGATGACAAACTAGGAAATAAAGTTTGATTTTGTGAATGTTTACAGACTCAATTATGTTTAATTGAGATAATTCTTCTAAATAATCTTTCCCGAACACCCCATTAGGTTGTGTCTCATGCATCACATCCCAAACAGTCACATTAAGTTGCTTCTTTAAAACTAAAGAATCCAAAATTTTGCAGAATTTTACACATAAATTATTTAAGCTGTAATATGAGTATATATTAAAGAGCTGTAGTTAGCATAATTAAATTGAACACTTTGATGTCTAAACGTGCTTTTATTTCTTAAGTTCATCATAAGCTAAATGCTAGTAATATTTGAAAACTAGAGGCAGGGGTAGGGCAGATGGTGATCATGGTGAAAGCCTGAGTTAAAATACTCTTTCTGTATTTTCAGTGGGTAGTTATATATCTCTATAAGGACTACAATTCTGACATTGAAGCAGAAAAACAAGATTCAGTCCCTAAGAAAAAGGATAAGGAACAGATTTATTTTGCATGTATGAGAAAAATCAGTAACATTTACTATAAAATTGGCTGGATCTTATGTAGAATTTGCCATTTACATGAGGTGGACTACTAAACAAAAGGTCTGAATAAAAATTTCAGTATGATTGATATAAGAAACTTCATAAAACATTTTTAGGTTTCAAGGAAGATGGACATAAATAAAAGCCCATGCAGAAGCTGCAAAAGCAGTAGACATATATCACATCTGGTTTGCACATCTTTCATACAGATCCTTGACCATGACCGGTAATTAAATGTTGCTTTCCAAGATTTACCCAGAGTTAAATGACACATCTTGGAAGAAACAGATCTTTGTGTCCCACCAATATATTGGTTCTTCTTTCATTGAGAAAACAATCATGGACATGATTAAAAGAGTGTATTTTATCCCTCTGTTGCTACTGTTGTCTCACATAAATGTTTCTTGATGTTTGTTACACATAACTGAAATCAGATATTTCATTAACTCCTTATTTCCTAGTAGAACGAGCTACCTTAGAAATTTCTGAAAGTATGAAACAAGAAGGTTTTATTTTGGCATAATTTTTATATCAGTATCCTCAGCTGAGAAGCTGACTTCAAGGTATACACCAAGTTGATAGAAACAAATTGATGGAAATTTGTTTCCAAACAGAAGCACAAATATTTCCTTAAAGCTAATCACTCACTTGTAGCTGAAAGACTACAATAAAACAAAAGATAACTTATCACTTGATCTTTATGGCCATTAACCAATACTTTGGTTTTCTCCCTCCACCAGAAAAAAATCACAACTATATCCACATTTCATTTCATTTCATCAGTCTTAAATTTATGTAAATTCTGAGTAACTTGAGTCTCAGGTGTTTACCCATGGAATGAAAGAATCTTAAAATATTATGGAACTATTAAAAGACATTTTTCTTCAGTAGACTCTCCAGTTGGAAATGGTAAACTCTGTAAGGATTATGTATAATGGAGATCAAAAAGAATGACTGGATTATCTGTAGAGGTCTTCTATATTATAGTCATTTTTTTTTTAAATAAATTCTTTGATTAGAACAAAGAGCTGCTTATAATATAACACATTCATCCATAGGTAAGTTACAAGCAAGTATTGCTGACAGTGCCTCTGGTCATTAAAGCAACTCCCTTCTAAAAGCATGCAATGCCAAAACAGAAGAACAGGAAAGGGATTTTGCTGCATAGAAAACAATCTTATTTGACCTTTCCAATTTTAGACAAAAAATTGTTATACCTTAAACCAGCCTTCTTTTGTTGAAACAATGCCAAATTTTTGATTACTTTAAACCTTATTAGAGAGCTGATAAATGCAGAATGTAGGGGGGCTTATTTGGATCTGAAGAAAGATCAAATACAGAGATACTTAGTAAAGTGTTTATGCACATTTCAGAGGAAAAATATTAGAAAATGATCCAATAATTTCTCTTCTGATTATCATTATGTCAGCTTCTTTAAGCCTATGGTATTTACTATGTTTATTCTTACATCAAATATACTAATGAAGGAATATTTCCCTTGAGTAAACAAGGTTTAAATGCATTAAGATAAAATGGAAAATATTGAGATTGCAGAGCTTTGGTTTGGTTTCACTGTGCCCAGTTAACTAAACTGGGCACAGTAAGTTCTTTATAAACTGATGTAAAACTCAAAAATATCTTTTAACATATTTAAATTTATGGTAATCGCCAATTTGAATAGTAAATATGTGCTCATATATATAATTTTTTAAGTTAAACAGCTGTAGAAACATACTTTTGAAAGACAATGTCATGCCACATTGAGAGTAATAGCATTTCTTAAAATGGCCCTGGAAATATTGCCCTTGGGGTTATTTAAAAATATCTCTTAATTTTATGTATAAAAGATGGTACTCACAATTGTTTCAGCTTCATAAAAAAGGTAGTTCTTACTTCTTCCTCTGGTCCATGTAAAATTTAGAATAAGCATTGTGTCTTATTAACAGTATCAGTCAACAATTTCTTGCTTAGTGTCATGCAACACCACTTTCAGCCCAGCATCATAAGATAGGAGAAACTTACAATGAAGTATTTAATATTCAGTTTTTCTAGAGCACCTCCCGATGTCCCACAACTTATCAGCAGGAATTCACAGTTTAATTTTACAGTGATTGTTTATTTGGTTGGGGTTTTCTGCAAGGAGATGAGAGATGCACATTATACATTCCTCTCTTGCCAGTTCACAGGCAGCAACCAGCTAAGGATAAAAGGGCTCCTTAAAACCATGGAGTCTCAAGACAGAAGGACAGAAGGACACAACCAGAGTGGCAACAGCCTGAAGAGTTGTGCCATGTCTTGGTCTCATACTGGGTAGTGAGTGCATGAAAAGCCATTCAGGTAAGGGAATAGAGTTTCTCCTGGAATAATCTGCCATGGTATGGCTGCCATGTGAGGGAGTCAATCCTAATTTGTGCCACCCCTGCACTACATAAATTCTTTCCTCTAAAAGTAAGGAAAACACTTCTTTGCTTTTAACAGATCATCACAGTTGTAAGCTGTGGCTCCATCAAAGGATGTAAAAGTGACAAGCAAAAGGTGGTGAATATTGTATTCTTCTTTCAGTTTCAGCTGGAGGAACCCATCCATTGCAGAAGTCTCAGATTCTTTTCTGCTCCAAAGTGGTTTACCCCAGACCAACCAACACGTGGTCCATAATTACTTCTAGCACCTTTCTGCCTCCCAACATGCAGCTCAAGATCTCCATGTTGAAAAATCTGTATTTTTAATAATTTCCAAGCCAGTTGCCCCTAACTGCCCTTCCTAACAGCAGGTCCTCAACAGCCAGCAGATGTTGCTACTGAGCAGCAGAGAGGCCAACACAACCCTTTCCTCCAAGGCTCAGAGTAATTTGGAGCTTGGTCTATGTCTACAAGCCCAACCCCAAAGGTTGATTTTGAGTTATTTGTGGTTAGAGTTGCATGAAGGAAGCAGGGAATCCTGAACCCATTGAGACGTGGAGAAGCTTAATGGACAGCAAAGTAGAACTTGGAACAGACAATTCTCCTCTGTATTAGGAATTTTCTGATAGTTTGTGGCTTTAAAATTTGTAATGCCACATTAGTGCTAGACCACTGATTTCAGCTAACACTCTTCAGCTTTATTTTAGTGTCAAATCAGCACATTTAAGCCTGTCAGACATCCCAAGACAAATGCTTTTTTAGGCATTTTGATAACCATTTTAGGTGCTTTTTCAAGTAATGCCCTACAGCAGTGCATGGAGGGTCCATCTGTAAATTGTGCCACTCAGACTGGGAACTGCAAGAAGAAACCACAGTTGCTCTAGAAGTCTTCTTTTCTCATAGAGTATGCTGTAAAAAAACACACAAGGAAGTAAATCCATAGGCACTTTCTTATCTTTTATTTTTCAGGACTCTTTATATTGTTCCTGTTAGCAGTGAGAATGAGGGTTTGCATAAAAAAGTCACCTTGTCTCCATTTGAGATCACTGCAGTGCAGGGGTTGTGCAGGTAGCTGCATTGTGGGACTTTCCAGCTGCTGTGGAAGGGGTCAATACCATAAGATGACATCTTCGTAAAGGGAAGTGATTGTGCAAACTCAATGTCTCCAAAGTGAACATTGACCTATTTTGCAAATACAATGTCAGCAGTGGGGAGGGGAGGAGAGGTGAAGTTTCCTAGGGAATTTTTTTGTTCTTTTTCTATTGCTTATTTCTGCTAAAAAGCCATTGATCTGGCATCTTTTGAGGAGGAACAGGAAACTGACTCTGCAATGCAAAAAATATTCCGGGAAAACTGAAACTTCAAAATGCAGCTCTGCCTTTTTTATTCACATTAGTTCATTGAGAAATTCCCCTGAGTCCTCCCTGGGGGAATGAAAACGCTGGGGGAAAGAAAATCTCATTATCTAACTCAATTGCTACTTAACCACTTGTCAGGTTTCTGGCTCGTGTCTATGGTTCCTTATTATTCCTGCCACTGACGTATATTTTCAGAGGATAAAAAACATAATTTAACAAGGAACTCTGAGTAGCTTTAGACTAGGAAGTTCATTTACCTTCACATTAATGCATGGACAGAAGTCACTTCTATAGTACTTGCTCTTGCTCTGTCCCTGCTTTACCTTCAGAAAACTGTGCTCCAGACATGCAATATAAATCTACTTGCAAATCTGATTCCTCCCAATGAATCACAGAATCAAAATATTGTTACGTTGGAAAAGATCTTTCAAAACTTTGAGTCCAGTCACTAACCAAGCACCGCCAAGTCCATCACTAAACCAATCCCCTTGTCCAGGTCACCAATGAAGATATCAAACAGAACTGGCCTTATTACTGAGCCTAGAGGGACACCACTGGGGCCCAACCTCCAGATGGATTTAACTCCATTCACCACCACTCTCTGGGCCCAACTCTCTGGCCAGTTTTTAACCCAGCAAACAATGCACCTGTCCAAGCCATGAACAGCCAGTTTCTCCAGGATAATGCTGTGGAAAGGGGTGTCAAAGTTTTACCAAAGCCTAGGTAAACAACATCCTCAGCCTTTCCCTCATCCACCAGGCAGATCACCTTGTCAGAGAGGGAGATCAAGCTGGTCAAAGCAGCATCTGCATTTCATAAACTAATGCCAGCTGGGCCTGATCCCCAGGTTGTCCTGAACATGCTACATGATGGTCCTCAAGAGATTTGCTCCGTGACCTTCCTGGGCACCAAAGTCCAGCTGACAGGATTGTAGTTCCCCAGATGCTCCTTCTGGTCTTGCTGTAGATGAGCATCACATTTGCTAACTGGCAGTCAGCTGAGGCTTTCCTGGTGAGTCAAGACTGGCAAATGATGGAAAGTGGCTTGGTGAGCAACTTGAGTCAGCTTTCTCAGGATCCTTGGGCGAATCCCTTCTGGCCCCATAGACCACCATGTGTCTAAGTGGTATAGCAGGTTGCTGATCACTTCCCCTCAGATTATGGGGGCTTCATTCTGCTGCCCATTCACGTCTTCCAGCTCAGGAGGCAGATTACCTAAAGAACAGCTGGTCTTAGTATTACACATGGAAGCACAGAAGATACTAAGTACCTAAGATTTTTCCTCATCCTTTGTCACTATGTTTTCTTTCCTATCCAATAAAGGATGGAGATTCCTTAAGCTCTCCTTTAGTTTCTAATATATTTATAGAAACATTTTTAATTTTCTTATAAAGCTGCCTTCTGGAGCTCACAGGGAAATTCTTGGCAGAGTTGGTCTTGAGTTGCCTTTTTCCATCAGGAAATGTCAATGTCTAAAGTTTTCCTGCAGAAATAACCCTTTACTTACCCTCCTGAAACAACATAGGACTGTAGGACTTGACTGAACGCCGGATGAAAGAAATATGGATGAGTAATAGGATGTATCTCATGTGGTATGTGCAGCAAGTTTTACAGGAGTGTCATTTCCAGCCAAAGGTAGAACAGAGACAGTATTTTGTCCATTTTGTAAATAAATGGCCTTTATTATGTTGCTAAATATTGAAGCACGTTTCACAGAGAGGCCAAACAAGAAAAAAACATAAATAGAGTACATAATTTTTAAAAGGCTTATCTATCTTCTTCATTGTTTAGACATATATAGATTACTATCTCTCTAACCAGCTTATTTGCTAAATAAGGGTATTGATATCCTGCTTGAATTGTAGGATAAACTAAAACCCAACAGATACATGTATTCAGCAAAAAACTAAGACTTTGCATCATGAAATATTACAACACTTGCAGCACCATTACCAGCAACATTAAGAGTATAACATTTACATTCAACATCTCATTATTTTTTTCTAATTGAGTCAAGGTCTGAGACAAGGGCCTAGTGAAATCCTACAGAAAAAGAACAAGGATTGCTGATGCCACGTCTCCATGGCAGCCAAGCTAATTTGGCAGGACAGCCCAGTGCACAGAAAGAAAAAGAGGTTATTTACAAAGATATCTTTGATAAAAGGGGCTTTGGGGACAGGAAAATGGTCTGGGGGGTGGGGAAGGGGGGGAAGTCACAAAACGTTCCAAACCTTTAAAATAAATTCTTTAAATGAGTGAGACAAAATAAATTGAAGAAAAAATTTCTTGAGTCAGTAAGCACAGTGAGTTTCATCTTTGTTTGTTGTTGTACAATGCTATAAACCACACTGAATGGCCCAGAATAACATTAGTGGTTCTGTGTATTGTAACCACTTCAATCAAGGCCTTTTGTTTTGAATCACCTGCCCTGCCTGCGTTGGAGCCCCTTTTATAGCCCAGTGGCAGCACAGAGATCTAATTTAATTCCACATACAAAAGAAGCAAGGAAGAAAATATACCCATCTCTTACTGCTCCTTGCTTGAATCCACAAGAGAACAACTGGGACAACAAATGAACTGAAATGGCTAATAGAATATTTTAAAATTTCTTCAGTTTATGACCCACAAGCAATTTGTAAATGGTACTGTTATAGCATTCCTGAAGCATGCAGTTGTCCAATTGGACATATGTGAAGATGGCCTAGGGCAGTGGGCATGTTTTCCATGCCTGTGAAGAGAAGAGGAGGTTAAGGAGGGTTCATCCTGAAGCCCACAGAGCCATGGGCACAGGGCTGTTATGAGCTCCCATGAAGACAGGAAAGGCAGAAGTGCTTCAGAGAATTTGATGTGGTTGATCCTCTCTAGCTGAGGGCTTGCTTGGTGCTGCAGACAATGTACTAAGTCTGCCCTTGGCAATGTCACAAGTCCCCTTTTGCAGTCCCCTTCCATGTTTTGTAGAAAGAGCTCTGTGCATAGGCCCATAGTGGTTAGTAAAGCAACAAAGCAGCCTTTCTGTTAAACTCTGGTAGACACTGAAGTGCTGGTTTCATGCATTTCTGAGACAACCTCAGACCACGGAACTCACCATATCTGTGTGAGATCACCTTCCTTCTAGCTTGCTGTGAAAGGATGATATTTACCCCATCAAGGCCTTGGCATGGAGTGGGGCTCAGACAGAGGCTGAGTAGCCTGGGCTTTTGGGAAATGGTTTCATTTGCCAGAGACACAAGAGACTTCCTGTGACAGCACAATGCCCCGGGCTGGCCATGCTCCCTTACAGTGTCATGAACCAGAGCCTGCAACATCTAACCAGGCAGGTGTCTTTCCAGTGTGAGGTCATGTCCAGCATGTGATGGGGTCATGTCTCTCAGCACCACGGGTACAACTCATACTCTTTTGTGTTCCTGATGCTACAGCAGTAAATTTGACATTGCTCTAAAGGCAGCATTGTAGTGGATAGTCTGCAGATGTGCATATAAATGCAGGGTTGGTGCTGGTGAAAACATCATACAAAGTGGGGGGTTTTGTGTGTATGTGTGTGTGTGTGTGAACCACTTAGGTTCAGGGAGTGAATTAGCTAAACACAACCATAATCTTCAGAATACACCATCATGAAAGATAAGCATGAGATACCCTTCATGGGACACCTTCTAAGCATCCCTATCTTGACTGAAACTTTCTTCTACAGGAAGATGACTTCCATTTATAAACAAAAGGAGGAAAAAAGTATTTTCCAAGTCACTTATTTGGATCTCCTCATTAATTTCAAGCATGATGTTATCACTTACTAAAGAAACAATCCCACTGGTTTTCAGTCTGCTTGCTACTTTCTACACAAGCAATTAATGTATTAGAAAATTAACTTGCAGATGAAAGAAAAGAGCAGCCTGTGGAAGTTGAATAATGACCTTATTTTAAGATTTTCCCTTGGGTAACCCCCACTGTTGTCTCTTACAAAGGCAGAAAAAATTATACGTGCACATCTTTAATGTCTTTTTTGAATGCTGATGAAATGATTAGTGATTTGGAAAAGTCTATGCAGATGAAACAACAACAGCAGGAGCAGCAGTCAGTGATATTAGCTAGAGACAGCAGTCTGGGAGCTGCTATTCTGCAGTTCAGAGAGAGAAGAATTAGCATGTTAGATTATAATTAATAAACTAGAAGCAAATTAAGATAATATGATGTGGGGTTTGGAAACAAATGAGTTTAGCAAATTTAGAAAAAGCAGCTTCCTTTACAAGTTAGAAGCAATTACTCATTCCATGTTTGTACCTCATGCCCTTACTCTGCAAGCACGTGACCATGTGTAATACCTGGTTGCTGAGGGGACCACAGAGATCTTATCATTGCACCTCACAAAGGGGAGCCTTTCTGCTTTGGTAAATTAATTCCCTGGGTCCTCTCTTACTCCCCTAGCACCTGATTGTCCTACTCTTGCTCTTGGACCATGCTGAACACTTTTTAGCACTGCCCACAAAAGCCTTCTCTGCTGACAGAGAAAGCCAGTAGAAGGCAACTCTTTCTCTGTGGGATGTTGATGCCAGACACGGTCTGGGACAACCAATACTGCCTGCTTCAACAACATATTTCATATATGTCCTTAGACAAGCCTTGTAATTTGCTTTGTTCCTCACCCCAGAATCCTCTTATACTGCTGTTGAGAAATTGTATAAATACTGCAGAACCTATGTTAAATGAGATGTAATAAATGTTTCCTTTCAGTAGTAAATAGTTCTTTCCATTTCTTGTGTAGAATGCATATTTCTTGGACCAGAAGGCTCAAAAAGTCGCATAGTTGTAAATGGTACATCACTATTAACCTTCCAGGAAACAGACAAGTGTTCATTCAGTGATCCTTGCACACACATGTAATACAGAAAGAGGATAATCTTTTTCTGCTCTCCTTTATGTCTTGACTAAAGACAAGGAAGAGTCACAGTCCATGTATGCAGGAAATGAAAGGATTGCTCCCTCTTTGAAACACCTCAAAACCACCATGGTCTCTTCGCCATGTTCTTCTGAGCTCGCCTTGAAGTTTCAAAGGCAGCAAGAGGGATACAAAGCTCATTTGTTGCCTTCTGGGACTAGATTGCCTTTAATTTCTGAATTACTGTGACCTTCCCTCAGGGTGGACAAACAACTTCATACCCAGCCTGACCTGGCACCAAGAATGATCCTATAGGACTTCTCTTCAGCAGAACGATTTCTGAATTTTCTGTTTCAGATAATTCCCCCTTTAATATCTGAAAATGAAAATTGGAAGCTAATTGGAAGCTGTATCTGGTCCTTGTTCTGCTTCCCTCTTCAACCTACTTGATGATGGGATCAGGATGTATGCTCTCCGAGCTTGTTCAAGAGGCCATGCTATAACCAAACACAATCTCAGATACACAGTTGGGAGACAAACTTTCAGTTTCCAGACAAATCATTTCAAATTGGATTTTTAAATTGTGGTTTCACATGGTCTGTAAATACAAGATGAATTGTTATATCCAAGCTGAGGACCAAAGAGAGGATGCATGAATGAATGAAATCAGATGTCAACAGACACAATTCCTTGACATGCTGTCTTACTCCATTAAGGTTTCTCCTTTTTCTTAAAATGGTAAAACTAGCTACCATGTTAAACATCTTGCTGATCTTATATCTTCCTTTACTGAGCTATCTTTTTTCATACTACTGACCATGTCCAGCTGACATCCTCAGCTACTGACCATATCCAACTGGCATTCTCAGCAGAATTTGTTTCTGAACACTAATGTAGCACAGAAAGAATATAAAACGTTAATGAATGAAAGAGAAGGAATGATGTATGGGGCTCCAGAGGAAAACTCAGTAGATAAAGGTTGGATTTCAGGCTTTGTCATGGGTTTCCCACAAAATGTTGGTCAAAAATCAGTTCATGAAAATGGTAATTAAAACAAGACCAGGGCAAGGACTCAAGTACTGGCTCACAATTGTCTACACTATTTAATTGTTAACACACTCACTCACATGGTTTTGGCCCATGATGACTTGATTTCCCCCAGACAATGTCAGTGCTCAGTTCAGAGGACAGCATGAAGCAGGGACTGCCCCAGCTTGGACAGAGGAGTTCCCCCTTCTCCAGTCACCATGGGGGAGTGCTTAGCCATATGGACACAAAACACACCATGACTGGCCTGAAGGGCCAGAGAATGGGCCCTCTCCTATTTTATTTTCTTGTGTAGATGTAGTAACTTCATCTTTCCTGCCTTGCTTTTTCTGCCCTATTTAGACTGTAAATTCCTTGGAACGAAGCAACCTTTTAATATGTATTTGAATGATGCCTGAGACAATGAGATGCCAGCCTTTGCTGGGGGTTGCCTTTGCTACTGGAAGGCTTATTAAAGAAAAAATAAAGAAAAAAATAAGAAAGATTATTCAGCTCTCAAAACAGCTCTCAGTTATTCTTCTTTTAAATCCACCCATGTCAACAACATATCCGCATCCTGCAGTGGGGCTTTACAGTTGTCAGAATTTGCAGTCTCAGGACTGCAGTGCAAGTTAACTCTGAGCACACAGCAACAGGGACTGAGAAGACAAGGAAATTGTACTCAGTGATCTCTCATAACCACCAGAATCATTCCTGAGGCTCAGTCCCTCAACTGTCCTACATCAAGTAGTTCTCACAGGGCTCTTGGTGGTGGCCTCATGCCTCCAGCAGTCCAAAAGGACCCACATGCAGAGAAAAGCCTAAAAGCCTTTGTCTGGGACCAGACTGTTCCTGTTGTTGACCTCAGGTCAGGACAGCAGCACGGTTAGTGTCCTGGTAGAAAACCAGTATTAAAAATAGGCATTTGCTACTTGCCTTGAATTGCCTGATGCTGCTTTTAGCCAACCTCACGAACAGTTCATGAAGACATCCACCTGGAGTGATAGAGAAATTAAAAATATAAAGAAAAGTCCTCTGTCAAAAGCAGATCAGAACTGGCCTCTTCCAATTCTGTTCTTGACTAATTTTCAGCATCACTGTTACTGACAGTCTCCTCTCAAACTCTCCTCTCTCAAGAGCCCTTAGACTCCATGTTACTCCAGTGTAACATGTCAACATGCTAGAGAGGCAAAGAGCGGAAAATTCTTCTTCATTGCCTATTCCTCATAACTCTGGCTCTTCCAAATGCACATCTCTAGCTGTGGGCTAAGTCTCTAGAACTGTCTTTCATCCTTGGGAGAAGGCAAGTTACTATAGCTGTCATTCTACATATCTAGATAGATAGATAGATAGATAGATAGATAGATAGATACATAGATAGATAGATAATCTTCACTCTGCCTAGGAGAATGTGCCCCTCATCCAGCCCCTCTGCAGTATCTGTGCTGGCAGTCAATGGCAGTGTGTGGGCACAGACCTGAGGTGGACTGGCAACAAGGGACCAGCTCAAGGGCAGACAAGGGCTAAAAGCCTTTCTGGGAAAAAGAACCAGTGGCCGTACATCACACACGGAGGAGCAGCACTTACTGCCCAGCATAGTCATAGCCAGGGTTTCCCACGGCACTTCAAAGAGGGAGTGGTCAGGAGTCTTCTGCTCTCCCTGGGACCTTTGATGTCCCCTCAAAAGTGAATGCACTGTGCAATGCAGGTATGGCTTCGGAGAACCTTGAAAGTTGTTTGTGTTTATAGCCACACCTGATTATCCACCTGGATATTACTCATCAGCAACAGAGCTCCAGATCAGAGAGTTCTTTGGCACTGCCTATTACACTGCTGGTTTTTTGTCAGTAATGACATTAAAATGTCAAACTTGCCTCCTGTTTGTAAACTCCCTGTTGCACACATCAGTTTATCTGCACAGGATCTCCCCACAGTCACATATTGGCAAAGTGAATGCAAACAGCCTGTACTTCTCACCTCAGATGCTGTTCTTCCACACTTGAACTCAGCTGAATAAGTCCTGAGTAGCCTCAGGAGAGTTTAAAGGAGTTTGTAAGAGTTGTGTGTAAGTCCTGATGTTCAGATTGCTTTGATATGTTTTCCAAATAAAATAATCTTGTCAGAGAGAGTTAGTTCTGCCCAATGTGTGCCAGCCACCCTTAAGTAATGTAGCACTATTGCCTTCTATAGGCTATAATACAACTGATGCTCTGTAGATGAACTTGCTTAGGAGCTCTGGGATCAATCATGCAAAATGCTTATCCCTCTAAATTCCCATGAGAAGCTCTCAGCTTTGCAATGGCAGATTCTAAGAACAATCCTTGTATGCTAAACTGTGCTTTGACCAAGTCAAATATGTAACTCCAACATAGCAGCAATACAGCAACAGCCAGGGCTCATGAAAGGACTACATTTTCTTGCTGAGCAATGCTGTGTTGGAGCACACTGGGAGATCAGTGAGTTGTGGCACTGAGCCATATTAACCTCTCCCTCTAAAAATTTGGCAGAAGGGAAACTCCAGCTTGTTTCATCATGTCAAAACTCAACATGGTTTAAAAAAAAAAAACCAAAAACCAATAAAAAAACAGGTCACCGGTTATCATAAAAGGGATTAAAAAGAAAATTTCTGGCAGCTGGGGAAGGCCACCTAGAGAGAAGTACCCACTGGTTTTCCTCCTGCCAAGGTGTTCCAGCTCTTTCTCCACATCCTGCTCTGTGTTATAGACTCTCTGTTCCACACCTGCTTCTTACTACCTCAAAAGCTCTGTTGTGATACATTCTCACTCCATGTTTTTGACTGTTGTTGCCAATATCTAAACAATAGCATCATAGAAGCATAGAATGGTTTGGGTTGGAAGGGACCAAACCCTCCTGACAGAGGCAGAGATGCCACCTACTAAATAAATCAGGTTGCTCAGGACCCCATCCAACCTGGTCTTGACCTCTTCCGGGGATGAGGCATGCACAATGTCTTTGAGCAGTATCTCATTTACCTGCAGGTGTCCTTAGGCTCCTCTCTGTGCAGACTGCTTCCTCCTGCCCTGTGCCTCTCTGTTCCCTGAGGAAGTGTTATGCCTTTTCCATTTTACCTATTATTTTCAGTCTGGTAAGCTCTCACTGGGAAAGAAGATTGCAGGCAGCACAGCAAAGCTGTTTTCTCAGGGACAGCGTTTGCTTTCTGGGAATCAAGAATACCCCATGATGCCCTCAGGCCAAGCATCCTGGATGACCTGGCCATGGAGCTTATGAGATCACATTAGTCATAAAAGTGATAAGAGCAGGGAAATTCTGGGGCGTTCAAGGCATCATCTGAGGGTGGCTCAAGAATGAGACAGCTCTATGGCTGATGAACTTAGATCATTTCACAAACCTGCCAGCAACACACAGCCTCTGCTACAGCTATGAGGGCTCAGACTCTATTCCTCTCACTCCCTTTAGTCCCTGCCTTCCTTGGCAAGCACAACCCTTGCTCACACCACATCTACAAACACAAAACATGTGGATAGAAAGAAGCAACTATGTTCTTAAAAACAAAATAGTTGGCATTTGCATACATCCACGAGTCTGTATGTTCTTGCTTGAAGCTGACAGCCATACACTGTCAAAGTATAAAATCCACAGATTAACAGTAAATACACAGACTAACACTGACTAAAATATTTTCTTTCATTTTTCCCCTAAGAAAAAGTTGCCTGAGTTACATCCTTGTTATTAGCTGCTTGAAATATTTCTCTCGAACATGTTACCATAGCCAGCTTTTGTGAGTGCCTGCACATTATGATACTTAAGGAAAAAACACAGGGCATGTTTCATATATTTTTGCTATCTTCCCTTATTCCACGCAGACAACATTTTTTATAAATCACTCTTTCAACTTCTGTGCTGGCTGGTAAATCAGCAGCCAGGATAAAATACCATCACTTCATGGCTTGAAGTGCTTTGCCTTGCAGTTCTGGATATAGTTCAAGCAGATGAGATCATTTCACCATTTCTATCATCCCACACACATTATACATACTGGGGATGACTTGAGCACATGTAGTGCCACTGACCTCACGCTGAGCTGCTAAACTCTTCCCACTGTGGTACCGATGTGTTGGATGGCTCCACCTACAACTAAATCCTAAGCTACACTCAGCATGCTGGTGGTATAGCAACATCTTCAGGCTGGGGAGATAGGCCAGGACATTCTTGCTCTTTGTGCACTTGAGAGGTGCAAACCCAGTCAGAGAGAATGTTTCTGCCTGGTCTCTAGGTCTGCAGGTCTGTGGCATGAGGATGGTGTGCCATGACCAAGGACAGCCTCTTGCCAAACAGAGTATACACACTGTTGCCTGTGCTACAGTGCTTGCCTGATTCTCATACCTTATCAGTCTTGCACCATTGCCTGGGTTTGCAGAGAGCTGATCTGGGCTGTTAGATTATTTGGGGAAGTACAATGGCTTTGTAGGCTTGGGACTCCTGCTTGTCTGATATGTTTCCATAGCTCAGTGTCAGCATTTGCTAAAGAATAAGCAACAATGTTTATGACATTTCTTAGCTATTTTGTACCCAGAAAAAATGAGCAGTTCTTAATAGTGTAGGATAAAAGTGGCACTCCGAAATCTGGCCTAATTATGCATTACTCTCATAGTCTATGTTCAAAGCACAGTTTGCTGTTAAGGTTCCTCTGTACACTTTACATCAAATATTTCCTCTGCCTGATCTTAACTTTGCCTAACTTCAGTAATCTGGTCTTAACATTTTGTTTGTTATGTATGTCTGTCTTATCTTGGAGAGAATATCTGCTTTTATGTTCAAGACATTTTAGAACAGCTGACTAGTTTCTGAGAAGGAAAAAAACTCAAACAAACATAATCTTTCATTTGAAAAGCTTAACTACCCCTGCTTTGGAGCAGAGACTGCAGATCTGGAGGCAGGGTATGGAGAAGCAAGTAGTTTCTCAGTCATTCCCACAAAAGGGCTGTCCAAAATTGGTTGCCTCTTAGCAAAGCAGCAACTTAATTCTTACCAGAGATTTCTGTAGTCTTAGTATTTACATCCCCCAAAGATCCTGACTGCACCAGCTCAAGCTAGAGAAGTTCGTCTGGAGACAGAACAAGACCTTTCCCAACGCTGCAGCGTGAGCATTTTAAACAAGAATGAAGGAAGAAAACTTCTCCCATCTGTGCTCCAAGCACAACTGGTGGGCCCAATCTGCCTAGAAAAGAGCAGTTTGCAGTCAAACAGATTAAAAATTAGTTCTGTGGGCATAAATTTGGCCAAGAACTGTAGAAAGGGGTGATGACACTAACATGGATAGAGGCTGGTAAAGAGACGGTATTGAGACTGGCTGGGACAAGGAGCCACAGCTAGGTGAGAGACTAGTGCTGCAGCAGGGAAAACAAGGCCTCATTCTCCGTCAGCACAGTAAGAATTGAGACCTTGTCTTCCCAGATGTACTTACTACCTGCTTCCAAACTCCTCTTGGCTTGTTAGTAGCTTCTCCTTGACTGCCCAGGGCATAGGGTGTATCACTGCTAAACAGTGAGAAATCCTTCCAACTCCCCTTGGCCCAAGCTGGGAGCTCTCCCTCCAGGTTTCTGTGAAATACTGCCAGATCACAAGCTGATGGATGACAGCCAGCAGCCAGGGCTACCTGGAGTTTGTGATCCTGGCATCTGTCAGCCTACCTACAGTCTGGAAATAGATCCCTATGCCAGCCAGGAGCCATCTGAAAATTGTTACAATTGCAAGTCTTCCAAAGTAATCTCTGCTATAATTTTCATGTCTCCACAACAAACTGTAATATCTTACCTTTATATCTCTTCTGTGCCTCATAAGTAATTTTCTTGCAGGCTTTCATAGGGATTTAACCAAGTAAATACTCTAGACAATTAAAAATGTGTATTCATGTGTATTTGAATGCATCAAAATAATCTCTTTACTCCATGACTCCAGTGTTCATTCAAGAAGTTCAGGCTTGAGAGACTTCAAATCACTTTTTAGGGGCCAGGCTTTTCAGTGTGCAATCCCAGGAAGAGGGTACACAGTACTGTGGTTTCAGAGCAGCTGGTTCTGAAGGACAAGATCTTCCATATCCTCCTGTACAGTAGCAGGAGACAGACATATGGCAATAATTAAAGTTATGCAGGAGTGACTACAGACATGACAGCTGTTAACTTAGATAAACTTTCTTGATGTTTGCTAATTTCAGATCAAGATACGTAACAAGATTTTCTGGATGAGTCAGATGGAAGTAAAATATGTCGGTCTTATCTCAAAGTCTTTTATGCATTCTGGTTAAAAACCGCTTCCCAGTAACACTTCTATAAAGCCCACAAAAGGGTGAACTTCAGAGCCTTCCTTCAAGGTACAAGGATGTTTAACTATGCAACAATCAAACTGTCTATTAAAAATGTCTTTTATTTCTGTTAAGTATGACATCTGTTCTCCTATAGATGGGAAAATATTTCTCATAAACATTGGATTTTACAGCCACGTGAGACCTCAGTTAAAACCAGCATGGATGCTCTGATGCCAGGAAATGCCACTTCCCTGAAAGCAGTTGTGGTGGGAAGGGACCTCTGGAGATCATCTGGTCCAACACCCATGCTCAAGCAGGGTGATCTAGGACTCTGTCCAGTCATGTTCTAAATACTTCTAAGTCTGGAGACTCTACAAAGTCTCCAGGAAACCTGTTCCAGAGCTCAGTCACCCTCATGGTAAAAAAAGTGTTTCCTGATGTTTAGACAGGATCTCCTGTGATTCAATTTGTGCCCATTGCCTCTGGTCCTGTCATTGGACCCATTGAGAAAAGTCTGGCTCCATCTTCTTCACTACCCCCTCAGATATTTCTGTATATTGATGAAATATCCCTGAGCCTTCTGTTCTCCAAGCTGAATAGTCACAACTGTCTCAGCCTTTCCTCATCTGTTAGATGCTCCACATCCATACCCACTTTAGTGAGCCTTCACCAGTCTCCCTCCAGGATGTCCATGTCTGTTTTGTACTGGACAGCTCAAATGTGAAACCCACACTCCAGGTGTGGCATCTCCAGTGCTTAGGAGAGGGAGATGATCATGTCCCTTGGCCTGCTGGTGATGTTCCTCTTCTTCCACTGTCATGAAACACAAAGACGGGCAGTTGCCACTATTGCTGTAACTGATCACATGGTAGCAAGCATGGCATCCTGTCCTGTAGGCTGGCAGTCTGCAGTCTGGCCATTGGGACAGCCCCTGTCCCAGAGGAAAATGTATGTAATAGGTACATTGAGTAGCCTCTGTTTAAATGTACTTGCCAAATACATCTCATCACTGTGCAGCATAGTGACACCACCAGCACAAGCTATGATCAGCTGGGGGAACTCAAAATACAAAAGGCTTTTGACATAGAGTTTTTAGATTCACTCCTTGCTTTTAACTGGATAGAATTTTTTTTCATGTTGGTGTGGTCTCTGCCAGCCAATAGCTATGACAAGCAATATTTTTCCTCTCCTCATTGAATGACCCAAGTGAGGGATGCTGTCAGTAAAAGCTGACGGACTGAAGCTGGCATGAGCCAAGAGGAAAAATTCTCTGATCATAGAAAAAAAATACTTTTCCATAATGAGGAAATTATACCCTTTACATGAATAGCTGCATAAAGGATTTTGTTTATTGGCCACATAAGCCAGTATGGTAACATACTCTTATTCTGAACTGCTTTTTCAGGTGATAGAGTGATGGTAGATGGAAAATTCATTATTAGAATTATTATAATATTATATATTATTATAAATATATTGAAAATATTAAATTTCTCTTCCTCCTAGCCATTTCACATTTTCCTGTACTTCCCTTGTCTTGGGAGGCAGAGCTGGCTGAGGAAGCTTCTCCACTTTGTATTTACCCTTGGAGAAAGATGACTGACAGAGCAGGACTCATGCTCCTGTCTAGCCTATTGGAAGTGGTACCTTTAGCTAAGGAATTTCCTTCTCTCTTCAGGCCAGCTCAGATCTTCTTGCTGGGGTGCCCACCATACAGCCTCTCATGGTAAACTAGCTCTTGACATTAATGTAAGAGCCCTCCAATGGAGATTGATGCAATACACACCCCCACAATGCCATAGTGCAGATGGGGCTTTGTGTTTCCTCCATAGGGCTAGATCTAGTCTCTTGTCCTGGTAATATCTCTATTATTCATTTACTGCAGTAACCAAAAGAGCAGGACTTCTTGTGTCTCTGATTCTGAAACCTAGCCACTTCATTTGACTTTTTGAGGGGGAAGATTTTTGATAAGGAGAACCACAAGACCTCTGCTTTTACCACTTTGAAAAAAGGGGTTGCTGCCCCAAATCCATACCGTGAGCACATGGGTTCCTTTTTGAGTGCCTTCCTCATGCTGAACAGGAAAGCCTTCAATGAAGGCTGGGTGGGAGTGGGCACCTTCTCTTAACATGGTTCTCCAAGCTGGGATTTCAGTGTGACAGAGCCCTACCTCAAATGGAAATCACCTGAAATACTGAATTATGTGTGAAGGCTGCGAGCTTGTCCCCTGTCTATCTGGGTGTTACACCACTGGCTTCTCAGAGGACTGTTTTTAGTGCATGAGTCACATTGTAAGACACTGAGATCACAGGATCAGACTCTGAGGTCTATCACATGAAGTCTCCTAGACTAAACCATGAGGTTGTGTAAGACCAGGGCACACCACTGAGAGAAATGAAATCTCACTGCTTTGAGCCATCTCGAGATCTGAGACAGCTCTGCAGCAGTCAGCACACAATAGTTCAGGAGGAGGATGTATAACACAATAGTACACCTGGCTATAAAGTTGCAGTCATTTTGTTGCTTGATTGCTTCTTGACCCATGCCCAGAAACAATGCTGATGGGCCCAGAGCTGGGCCAGCCATGCCTTTCCCTGCTCCTGGAGGCAGGCAGTGCACAGCAGCAGCCCAGACAGCAGGAGGCAGCTCTCATGGGTGCCTTGTGATAGCCACATGTACCCAGCCACGTCACTGGGAGGCAAAGTAGGTGCACTACACACCAGACCCCACCCTGCCCCTTGCATTGCTGCACACACCTGCACCCACAAGGAGGGCAGCAGAGTTTCTGTAAAACCTGTCCCAACAGTTGTGCACCACTCAGGAATCCCCAACACCTTTAAATGCAGCAAATGCCACTCAGATGCCAAGTGTTCATTTTGATAGGGATGATTTTCATCAGTGAGGACAACAGATCTTATCTGGAAAAACCCTCTCCTTGTCACTGTGCCCGCAGCTCATTTGGGCAATGGCACTCTCCATGAGAGAGACAAACATGTCATTTCTCAGGGAGCCTTCCAGGGCTGAGCAGGCCTACAGGCATAGAGCACATGCTGAATGTGCCAACCTTCCCAGCCCTTCGGCCCCACAGAGCACTTCTCTGTGCACTACTCCCTGGGCTCACAGATCACCTCTGGTCCCTAAACGCTCCCTGCTGTCTTCGCTGGGAGGACAAAAAGAAAAGACTCTGGGGACCAGCACACTTCAGAAATAGAAGTGTCCAAAAAGAAGCTACTCAGATAATCCTCTCTGTGCAGCTCTTTAAAATGTTACCCAGGCATCACATACGCCATGAGAGCAGAGGAAGGCTGATCTTTCCTGAATTTGGCTTTTTTTTGTGAATAGGGGATTTCTTCCACTCCAAGGAGACTGGGGAAAGGTGATTGTTGTAGCTACAGCCACTACACAGCGTAAAACAGGTCAGGGACTGTCCTTCAGTCCTGAGGTATGTCCTCATCACTGAATTGCTGAAATTTCTGGCCCTGCTTCCACTCCCCAGTTTTTATGAGTGCCCACATCCCAATGGCTCCCTGGGAACAGCCTGATAGATACCATCCTGGGAGAGTGAGAGCTTGCACAGATGGAAGGAAGCGTGTGGGCAGACATGGAGTCAGAGCTTTGACGTGTGTCCTGCCCCTGCATCCTGCAGAAGAAACGGCTGTGGCTCTCTGCTTTCCCACCCTTGGGACTAGCAGAGAAAGGCTGTGCCATATTCAGCCTCCACTCTGCGTTCTCCAGTAGACTTGGATACTCAGTGCAGTCATCTAAAGCCCAAAAGAGCAATGGTTGTTTATCCACATGGAGATTACCCCAGCATTTCTCCATGATCCACAGGGGGTGGGGCAGCAGTTTCACTGAGGTGAGTGGACCACCTGTGATCCTGCAGCCCTCTTACAAGGGCTTTAGGTTCCAACGTACTTTTACGAAAGAAGGAATAAAAAATTAATTAATAAGAAAAATTCTGATCCTTGTCATAACAACTAAAACTCCTGAGAAATGTTTTCCTAAAATCTAAAGAAAAAAAGTGTAAAATGTTATAAACCTTTAAATCTCTTTGGATTGTAAGAAGGCCAAAAGCTAGCCAGATAGGAGTAGTTGAGAAGCCCTCGGAGAAAAGAGTACAAAGCTCCCATTCCCTCTACTGTACCAGAGCTGCCTTCTGACACTGTTTTCGGGAACTTGCCAGCTCATTTTCTAACTTGTTTGTGAGACATCAACAGCCTCAAATTACAGCAGTCTGAGCAGCCCAGTAAATATTTACACAAACCTGCTGGTGATGGTTTGAGCTGACATGCGTTACCTTTTGTGTTGGGGGGAGGCTATATTTACAGCCAACCAGCTAATGAACATGATCCCAGCCATGGTTTAATACAGATGGCTCTTTCAGCATTTGCGGCTTTCAAGTTACAGAGAGCACAAACTTCAATAGGCTTCGTTAGAAGGCTCCGTCTCAGCTCTCTCCGTTTTGTTTACAACCAGTCTCTCTTTGTGCAGTCAAGGGTTGACTAATGTTCAGCTGTTTGCAGCCAGCAATGCAGTTGTGTGGGACAGGGCTTGTTTCTTTTCTTTTTTTCTTTTTTCTTTCTTTTTTCTTTTTCTTTTTCTTTTTTTTTTTTTCTTTTGACACTGATGGTTTTTATTTTAAACTTACAATGAACACCATTTCTGCAACATAGATTCATTTCTGTTTGAGTGGCATTTCTCCAGGCTGTCTTACAGGGCTGGAGCCTGGTGTGGAGGGACTGTGGAAGCCGACAGGAAGCCATGCCCTGACATGGACTATGGCTGTGGGGCTCGGTGGAGGGCTGGAAGCCACCTCTTCCCAAGGCCACTCCTCAGAGACACATTTTATTGACATCCGGGTCTCACTGGCAGCTCTGGTTGGATTCCAGACTGCCCAAAGGAAGATGACTCAGAAACTTGTAGTTTATGCAGTCAGTATTTATTCTAACAGCACAATTTTATATCTTCTTTTTTAGCCATAATCTAAACCATTGGCTGTAAACCTCTCCAGTTTTTGCAGCTCTACATCAAGGAAATATCTCAGATAAATGAGATAGAAAAACAGGAGGGTGAGGAAATTAATGAAAGAAATTTAGACTGTTATTCTGACAATTATTTCACATTGGTTGGCTATGGTAGAAGCACAGATAACATTTTTCTTTACTGTCATGACACTTACAAAACCCCAGACTGTGAGAAACTCACTGATTCAAGACTACCTGTACTTAGGGAGTCAGCACTCCCCGGTAGCAGACAGTCTGACAAACGCTCTGTGGTTGGGATGAACTAATTTTAGACTAGACTACACAATGCCATAGTAGTAAACCTACACTCCTCTAAAACTTAATGCAGGTGAGGAATTCTGAATGATGAGACATGGCTGGTTTTAGAAAAATTTCTTGTATCTTGCAAGGATCTTATGGGCTCGTGGAATCTAACCTGTCAGACAAAATCCCACCAAACCAAAGACAAACTCCAGTTTTCAAGTCACTGCACTCATATGGAAACATCTCTTGACAGCATATCTAAGAAAGCATAGAAAATCTATTTGGTCAAATAGCTCTCTTGAAAGAACAAAGGTACCAGCATCCTGAAAATATCTGACCTTTGCAAGTTTGGCCTTGGATATTCCCTCACAAATTTGGTGAAAATACAATAAACAGATAGCTCAGAGAGATTTATGACTGCATATACCTGGTTTGAAATCATTAACGGAAAAGAAGGTCACCTTTTCAGGAGAAGAAATAGCCAATTCTCCAGTGATGGTCTGCTCTTTACCTCCAAAACAAGGAGCTCTTCCCATTGAAACTGTCACCATTTCACTGCTACCATTGAATGAAAACATCTGGTGTTCCCAGTTGGAGCAGAATCCCACAGTATTGGCAACTGCCCTTGAGTTTTGAAGTAAAGACAGGTGAAAAGGCAGGTCACAATGGCTGGAGTATGAACTTAATCTCAATCTGCCCTTTCTGATAAAGGTCCGGCCTGTTCTTTTAAGCTCCATGCTGGACCAGAATCCAATATCTATACTGAACATTTAGCTTCATCAAATCTCTTCCTGGGATGGTTAGACAGAATGAGTATTACATCTCATGGAAGCAGCATCCTTTAGTTAAATGTTTTCAGAGAAGAAAAGCTTTGGAAACAACAGAGTTGTTTAGTAGTACTCTGACAAAACGTTTGTTACCAGAACACAGTCTGTTAAGAGCTGCTCACAGAATAACAGAGTTGCTGCCAAATATCCTAAAACAGAACTTTTAGGGGGAATTTTTGTTTTTAAATAAACATATTTCGACTGAAATCTGGAGTTTCAGATTCTGGTAAAAAGGAAAAAGGCTCATTAAAATAAAATATTACCAAATGTTGTAAGGAAACTATTTGTCCCAAATAGAGCTGGTTATTTTTTCCTATCTTTTCTTGCTCATGAATGTTCAGCTTCGTGTTTTCATTTACCTTGGTTAGGAAACACCAAATCTTGAGATCTGTCACAGAATAAGAAGCATGTCTTTGGGCCAGGCCTCCTGCAGCTCCTGCAGTGTCTGTGTAGAGACTGCCTGCTTCACATTTCCTCCTGCCTTTTGTGTGTTATTTGTGTGCTTCAGCTATAAATACTCCAGGACAGGCAACTTATTGCTATGTACATCTGCAATGCACCTGCCACACTCTTTTCCTTGCCTCTGGATGTTCTCCCACAACAAAAATTATTCAATGATACATGAGAATGAAGTGTCTCTGAATGGAAAGTATGTGGCCCCGGGAGACCACATCACCTGTACTCACTTCTGTTTGCCAAAATGAATTGGTTCCTGAGTCTGTAGAGGAGATGGTAATTATGGCTGCTTATCCAAATTTGGGATGGATGCAGGGATATCCTGTGAGAAGGCTTCAAAATGTTTCTGAATGATTACGTCCAATGAGACATTAGTGTAGATGGTGCTGGGGAGAGAAGAACAGAACTGTGGTGAGGAGGCAGCACTGCACTAGAAGACGCTCTTTCAGCCTTTTTCTCATTCCGTTGTTATTTTCCCTCTTTGGCTGGTGGTGTAGCTGACTGAGAATTTCCCACTTTGCTTTTCTGAAGAAATATCTCATTCTATGAAATCTCTAATTTGCTGACTTTCTCTCACCACTAGGGTTTGTACCAGAGGGTCTGTGAGCACTCCATATGAGATAACATCCCTTCCTGAACTCTTCCTGACACAGACTGCTTGTTGGCCCCCCAGGCAGGCTACGACATGCATGGGAATTATGTACCCAGACATATCACTCAGAGGTATTGATTTTACGATTACTGAGGAAACTGCTTGTGATCTGGAAAGTCCCTTCTCAGTCTTTGGGAAGAGCCCTGTGTTATTAGGCAAGCAGTTCCTGGCATGAGACCAAGCAGAAATTTCCTGGGTTCAGATTATTCTAATACCTCATTCCAATGACAATGCACTAGTTCTTCATATGTCTCTGGAAATGGGCAAGGGTCATAAAGGAGACAATGCATCTCCTCCAAGGACATGTGCAAGGTCCAGCCTCAACCAGCATAAGTTTGCTGTGGAAGCCATGAGCCACTGCTGCTCACATTCAATTGCTGCTCTGGAGGGGCTGTGACCCAAACTTTCTGCAGAGGGGCTACTCTCTTAGCCAGGCCTGGAAAAAGAAAAGGGGAAGAAATCAGAGCCTAAAGCAATCCTAAGAGCAGTACTGAGCCAGGTGAAAGCCCAGTCTGTACCACACAAAAGAAAGCATAAGGACCCAGAAAATGAGCATTACACTTTTTCCAGGAGAAGAATTAAAAGTTTATACAGGGATATCATTACTAGTACTCATAGTTACAGTTGTTCAGCATATTATAAAAACTTGTGGAGTAATCTAGGGTGGAAAAATTCTGCTCATAGTGTAAACCAAAAAATAACTGATATAAGAAATGTATTGACACAAAGATAAAACTCATGCAAGGATAGAGCAGGCTGTTGATACACGTTTCTCTATAAATAGAGGAGTGTCACTTAAAATTCAGGGATTTTTTGACATTTGATTTTACTCTTTCACATAATCTCCTTCTACAGGAGTTGGACAGAACTGCTCCAAATTTTTTATCAACTCTTTAATTCCTCTTCATCACCATAGACAAAAAAAAGCCCCTGAAGAGGGAATGTACTGAACTACAGTGATGACAATTCTGCTTGGCTGAGCTGAAATGGACAACATGCGTGTCCCAGATGGCTTCAAAAAGAATACATTCTGATTAAGGAGCAGTGGGAACATTTTCCAAGGACGTTTGGGTGCCTTTTATAGATTTATAAGGCAGATGCTACTCCTTAAAAGCATCTGCCTCACAGACCTTTTTTCCCCCTTATACTCACATGCATAGGGATTAAACTTCTGTGAAATGGTGAGTCCATTGCGGTTTTGTGTACATGCTAAGCCCAGTTTTGCCACTTTCACAATGAATGATACCCTTGGTGAAGAGCTTAAAGAGGAGGGGGTTGACTTCTCACCTCACAGAGGATCTGGGAATGAGAAGATGCCAGAAGAGAGTGAGATCTGGCGGGAAGGACTCTCCTGTATTCATACACAATACCTAGAGTCCATCCATGAGCAGAAGAGGGACTGTTCAAAATTCTCCACCACTGTTGCACGATTGTTGTTTTGCATTTTATGAGGTCCATTATCTTCTGTATTTCGTGTATGAGGCTATATTCTTGTCTGAGATTAAGTAACCATCCACCTAAGGAGCTAATTAGCTCCTGAAATGTGTGGGCCTTTAATACCACTGCAGAGTGTCCAGAGGAAGGTCTGCTGTGAATTCACAAATACCCTGTTGCGATCAAGAGGGACACAGACCGACACACAGACCACAAGACTGGAGTGGCTCCTCAGGGTCTTCTTGATACACTGGTCTAGAGGGAACCTCTAAGCAATTATAGAAAGCCAAGGCAGTCTTATGAAAATACTTAATTCCTCCACAGTACAGCGCATTTATAGCTGCTCAAAGCATGTAAATGTTGCTGTCTCTGTTTCCCTTGAACACATCAATTTTTTATTGTCCAGGGATTTACACTGAAGTGCAATGCAATGCCTTGTGAGCCCTGCAGCATCAGGATGCAGTGCAGAAGGTCAGAGGGAATAAGCTTGTAGCAATAACCATGGCATAAACAACTCTGCAACTCCCAGTTTTGCAGCCCAAAGCAACACACACAGTGCTTACTGATGATGGAAAAGCAATGTCTGAGTGCTCCTTTGGGTGCCAGAGCAGTTCTGTTGGGGTAGAACTAAGTGAGGAAACTTCTCATCCCTGGGGAACCTATCTACAGCCACCCTCACTGGGGGGGCCAAGGGACTGGTAAGTAGTGCAAGATCATCACAGGAGTCAGCATCACAGCACATGTAACTTAATCTAAGGTGCTGGGAACAAAATGAAAAAGAGTGCAGGGTCACAGAACTGATCAGTTTGGAAGATGGGTTAAAGATCTTCTTTAACCCCAGGCACATTACCTTCCCACTTGTGTGCTTCAGCTGAGCAGAGGCAGCTCGCAGGGCCCATCATTAGCAGTCCAGCATGCAGCAGCCTTTCATGTGAAGAACGTGGCTGCCCTTGCCGAGACTGCTGAGGACTCAGCAGTCTAGGAACCAAGACTCAGCGACGACAGCTTCCCGCAGATACTTGTCAGGCATAGGCACATTTCTGTGTATTTATGGACACTAGTGTGGGTCTCGTCTCAGGAAGGACCCAGAGCTGCTGTGGCAGGGACGCGAAGTGCTTGGCAGAGTGCACTGGAGAGAGTGAAACAGTGTCTGTCTAACAGTGTGCCCAGCTTCACCCTGGCTGCAGCAATTTAGTGAATGTTCTTGTTTTGAACATCAGGCACGCTCACAGATACTCTTGTACCCTTGGTTTTCAAACGGAGTGGGGGCATCGATTGTCTCAAAAGAAGAAATTGCTGTAAATATAATAGTCTTTCTGCTCTAAAAGTCACACAGAAAACCATGCAAGCATCTGTATTTAATCTGCACATCAGTCTGACAGACTGATTAAAACAACCCAAAACATAAAATTAATAACATTGCTTTGCCTGAAGAATATTCATGTGATCAAAGAGTGGATGTTTAAGTCAAGTGCAGGGATCAAATGGTACCAAATTCCAGAGTATAACTGGAAGATTGGGACAATCCAGTTTTACTTTTTCAAGTCCTTTTCCAGTCCTACTACCCATCTAGCAAAATAAAAAGATGTGCAGTTCCCATCAGTGCTTGTTTACTCATAAGAAGCCAAATTTAGCTGTTTGATCCCAAGTCAGAGCTACCGGGTTTATTCCCTCTTCTGCAGAGACCTTCCCTGTGAGTTTTCATGTTCCAGTTGGGCTCTGCAGCTACTGGAGATGGTGCCCCACTGCAGTGCCATGCCATACTTTGGAAAGTCTGTGTCTTGTTAGGAATCAGTGGGGCTGGTTATGCCACATGGATGCTGGTGTAGCACCCCCTGTGCCCTGTGGTCCTGTCTCCAGTTTCTCCGTGCTATAGACACAGGTCAGAGGAGTGTTCCTTAGAAGAAGGCACAGCTACTCAGGAGAGCAAACTCATGATTTCACCCTCAACAGCACTGTTTCTTACATCTAAAAAAGAGATGTGTTTGTACTTCTCTGTCCCAAGCTGCCTCTGGGACTTTTTCCAAGGTGGTTTTTGTCTGTAAATGAACTGTTTCAGAATGGTCCATAAAAAATGGACACCTGTACTTGTGGAAGCCCCCACTATTAATGTTCTCTAGCCAAGGCTGATATTAGCTTGTAATTGCTGTCTACAGGATATGGCAAAACTCCTCCCAGAAAAATACTCCTTGCCTTTCCCACCCTTTCACCTTTGCCTTGCCACTAACTCTTACACATGCATGAATTACAGACAGAGATGACCATTCACCTTTCAAACTAAGAGGAAGTACTGCTCCCTGCAAAAACTGCTTCCTTAAAGGTAGTCATGTGTGTTGTTGTTGGTAGGACCTTGTAGCTGACTCTGGTGGTGCTTGGTGGATGCAGAGAGCCTGGGGGCACACTCAGCATGCTATGACAGCTGGAGGTAACTTTTGTCCTCCTGTACAAGGCAAATGTGGTTTTACTTTTACTTTTTATTTTGAGAGTGGGGAGGAGGTGGGGGTGCCTCCTGCAGTTTTTCTTGATAGTTGAATTTTACACAGTTGAAGCAAGAAAGTCTGTTTATTCTGCAGTTTCACTTCTTACAGCCATATCCCAGACTTATTCCCATTGCCTCACCATGTGCTGTTGTTTTAATGGTCCCTTCTAAGTTAAGACAACCTCTGGGGTATTGACCTCAACAAGTGACTGCAAGGAGGTCACTACTTTCCTCTGCTACTTTCAGTCTCATCTCTTCATAAAATAAAACTTCTGATGTTTCCTCCAAAGACTCCTTAGGGTAGGAACAAATTCCTATTCTTTGCACAGCATTGGGCAACACAAGACCACGGCCACCTGGGGCCGCTTTCTGCAGCACAACACAAATAATGGAGGTTTCATTTCCAGGACAAGAGGGCAGAGTTTTCCTATCAGCATTCAGAATCTTTGGTCTGGTGTTGCAGCATCCAGCAAGCAGCTCGAAGCTGTGAACAATGTGATCCATCTAATTTCCTCTGAGGACAAGACTGCTGTCATGGACTATGGGAGCAGGAGTTTGAACTTGCTGAGACAAGGGGATTTCCTTCCCTTCCTGGACCTCCTTTGTCTAGGTGGCACCAACGTATTTTTATGAATTGGAAAAGTCCCAGGGCAACTCAGTCTCCAGCTCCTGCCTTCCTCGTGGCTCATTTTCAGTGCAGAGAAGGAAGAGGTCACAGAGGGGAGGGGAGGGTGCTGACACGTAAAACACTGCAAATTTCCACCTGCCCAGGGCTCGCCAAAAGGAACTGTTTGAATCAGGAAGTTGGGTAATGCATGGAAATATGCGTCCCCTCACTCCACACTTGCAAATAGAATTGCCACAAATATTTATTTTTAAACTCCTTCACTTTCTCCGTGCTCTGTCTAAAGCATCTCTTCCTCTCCAGGAGAGAAATAGCAAGGCATATAGGAACTCCACAACCCTAAAGCAACCAGAACTGGTTGAATTCAGGAAAGCCAGCAATTTCTCTCCTGCATGATGCAGAGAGCAGAGATCTGAGCCCCCAGGTGCTGCTCAGGGCCCTTCCCACAATAGAGGTGCTATTTCCACCACATCTAAGAGCTACTCCTGCCGGGTACAGTCAAGTCCCTGGTCATGACAGAGGAGAGTGGGAGAGAAGTCATATGATGCTGTGAGTGAGCTGTTTCATGCCAGCTTCAAACATTTGTCCTCCATCTGAGCTGGAAAACAGTATCTAAGTGTCTGGGGGAGCAGGAATGAGAAAGGGTTTGGTCAAAGCTACAGAAACCCATGTTCAAATTCCTGTGCTGCTGGCTCTGAGGCAAAGTTTCTTTTCCCAAAATTACTCCTGACTGGAGAAATCAAGGATTTCTACCAGGACTTCCCACTACCACCATCAGCATCATAACCAAGCACAAGCAAGCAAAATGAGACGCTTCCTCTTCCTCTGTCACCACAAGAGTCATAGCACCCCATAGCTAGAAGGATGGGGAAATTCTCATCTGAAGGTATTTTACAGATGAGGAAAGACAGGAGGTTGAAAACCGAAAGATGAACCTGAGCCTTCTTGGTTAGTTGTGCCATACTGGATGTACCTTCATGGAGGAGTGAGGGACAGCATCTTCCATTCCTGGGAGAAAACAGAGAATACAAAACTAGTAGGAGCAATCAATTATTTTTAAGAGCATCAGCTGGCAAGGCTTAAAAGTGTCTATAGGTCTTGCCTCCCTCCAAACTTCTTGGAAACTCTCTTACCCCTCTTTCTCTCCAGACATCAGCCCCTGCCCTCCAGAACATCCTGAGCAAACAACTGAGCTTTCCTGTGCAGTGAGTCATGGGATGCAGCACAATAGGGAATACAAAGCAATGGATCAGAAAATTTTTCATGTAAGATTGGCAAAAGTGAATGCAAGGTAGAAAGAAGAGCATCAAGTAGTATAGAGAAACTCTGACTCAGCTGGAGATTGAACAGAAGAGCCTGCAAAGAAGTAATAACAGAAAGAAATGGAAATGCATTAGGAAGTGTGGAAGTGCTGCAATGGGGTGACAGAGGACAGTGGGAGAGAAGTTATACAATGCTGTGAGGTCATTGTAGGCAGAGGGTGAAGGCACTAAGGGCAGATACGGGGTGAGGCAGGACTGTGCAGATGAGCAATGGTTCAGGGTAGCAGGGCAGTCAGCAGGCAGGCAGGCAGAGCTGCTCACTGGCTGGAGTGAAGGATCAAGCAGCTTCCTTGGTAGAAAGTTGGCTGAGCATTTCCTATGACAAGGACGCATATTTTTTTTTCTGAATGCTTTCCAGAGTAGTGATTCCACTTCCTACAATGATGGATGTTGTGAAAGAAAGGTATCAAAACCCAGAGAAACAGAGCTGTATCCAGCAAAGAAGTCAAAGCATGTCATGTGAAGATAGCTGTCCTTTGCCATGTGTGTTACACAGTTATTTACACCTGTGCAAAGGGGCAGCAAGTGCTACTAAAATCAAACAGCACTTTGGAATGGTAGCATTTTGTGTACATCCCACTTAGCCATTTTGACCTGGCACAGATTACAACCCCAGGGGCTACACAAGAGAGGATTAGAAGATCCCTGCTGGTTCCCAAAGCTGAGTCTCCCCAAGACAAGAGTCCTCCAGATATGCCTGATGTGAGATAGGGACATTTCACGTAGTCAGGAAAAGCAATGACCCATTTAACACCACTCAGTGCTGGCCAAGGGAGCAGTGAGCTGGACGGTGTGCTGTTCTGCACAGCACTGCTGTCTCACCCTTCCAGCCCACATCTGCCCCACTGGGTGTATCTATGTGCCTTATCTGCCACATGTGTCTGGGTGCCAACAGCCAGACCTTCCACCACAGCAAATCAGCACTGCTTTGCTGAAATCCACCAGCCTAGGGAACTGTTCCAGCTCACCCAGGATGAGGCCTCTGGAGCGCTGACAGGAAGGGCTGTCTTTGTTCCCTATCTATGTCCTGATTAGAACATTCTAACCTGACCTCTGACTTGGTGTCTAATTGCAGATGAAGTACAAATAATAGTGTTGCTGCATTGGTTATCAGCAGCTCACTCAGGGATGCACAAAAGTCTTCTGTACTTTGCCCTCTTGTTTTAAATGAAATGTGTGTCAAGAAGGGATCACCCTGGGATAACTCCAGTGTTGCTGCTACTGTGCTAATGTACAGTGCTGCAATACAACCACAGTCCCTGCAGCCCCATCATCACAAAAAAAACCAGCCCCACACAACTTCAATCCCACCATGGGAATAAGTGACAGAATAAACCCAAGGAAAATAATATCTTGAAGAAATTAAATGCAAAAACAAAGTCCAGAACAGCAAACTTTCCAAATTATCTCTTTCTCATTCATCTTTCTTCTAAAATACAAGTAAAAAACAACAATTTGTTAAATTTTGGCAAATTACTGTTTTCATGGACTTGGACTTTTAAACACAGATTTTCTGCATTTTTTTATACCTAGTTTTTATCAAGTTAGGTCCATTGACACACAGGGAGTTGCTATCAACTCACACCAGAACACCTGAATTAGCCACCACATCATTCTGGATCACCCAAGGTGGTGCTCACTTTTGCATCAAGGAAGTGGCACAGCAGTAAGCACATAAACCTAGGGCTGCAGCTAGGGACTATGGCAGTATGAGGCGACCAACCCCAACTCACCCACCTTTGCCTTTTTTTCCTGATCTGGGACTGTCCTCTAATTGCCCTCAGGGCAGTGGGCTATTCTTCAGCAAGCCTCCACTCAGGCCCCACAGGGAGTTTGCAACCTTCTAAGTGCTAAGATCTGATCCCCTCACTTCTGTTTGGAGAGTGTGGGCTTTCCACAAGGCCAAAACAGGGGAAAAGGGCAGAAGAGTCCAAGCAGAACTGTGTTTAAGTGATCAATCTGGCTCCATATTGCACCAAGTGAAGGTATCTGGAACTCAGAGTTGTGATTCAAGCCCATCTCTAATTCCTTTAAAAATACAAGACACAATCTTCAGAGTCTTTCATGCTAAACACCACTCTCAGGGCTTTCATTTAATGGCTTTTCTTTCCTGCTTACAGCTCCCTCTCATCTCTGCAGCTTTTCACTGTGCAGTGCCAGAGCCATAAAGATCGTACTATAAAGGGGCCCCCCAGCCTTTATCTTGCATATCACGACATCATGATTCAACTGTTACAGCGCTGCAACACAAATGTAACATCAATGTACATCCCATAACAGGCCCTAATCCGTCCCAGATTTGGTTCAGTGCTCACTTGCTCAGATCTCCTTGGACCACACATCGTGTGCCACTGTTTGTGTTCAGCATAAACGAAGCATCAGTGTGGAAATCTCATCAGCACAACAACAGTATGGTCAGATCAAGAGGAGCTAGCAGGAAGCCACTCTGTCTTTCCAGAAGACTTGCCAATGAGAGAATTTTATGCTCATGGTGCCTACCTCAGAGGTTCTGGGACTCCAGTTTGCAAACACAGCGCAGCACAGCAGGGGCTGTATTCCCAGCCACTGCTGAGGGATGCTTGGCCTTGCATTGAGTGGCTAGATCAGCAGAGATCTCACAGACTGGGCCTGAGCTGATCCACTGCTGCTTCAGCCACCTGAGAGCTCAGAGCTGGAGTCATCTCTGAAGAGCAGTAGCAGGAGCCTCAGGGCCCTGCACCTCCTTCCTGGGAACAGGGCAGGCACTCTCCATTCAGCTGCTACCTGAGCCCCTTTTCCAATTTGTTGCTAAACTGTCCTTTTGACAGGAGAGAGCTGTGAGCCATTCCCAGGTGAACTCTTTCTTGCCCTTACCTCCTTTTGTTGATTGTAGGGAAACCAATAACAGTCAGCGCATCATCTCCTGCATTCGCATGCCTTGTTCCTTTTATTGGGAGAAAAACTTTCTGTGCAAAATACTGCAAAGGCAAGATGAACGTCAGATTTATATTAATATTTAAATCAATGAAAATTACAGACAAGGAAATAAAATTAAAAAGCAAAACAACAAACTCTCCATCTTGATCACAGCTGCTGTGAAAGCCACTCAGTAGTGCTGGAAACCTTCCTCCCATCCAAATATTGATCGTTGGAAACATTCCCTGCTCATGACATTCAGTTTTGAAAGGGCAAATGCTTTGAAAATACAATAGACTGAACAATTTTTCTTTCTTTTCTTCATCCTCCTTCTGGACTAAATGGAGTTTGACAATTTTTTTTAATTAAACGACATGAAGTCCACAGTGTAGCTATATGTTGCAATATGTGGTTATATATTTGTCCTGCCCTGCACATTTAGTGCTCAGGCAATACTCAATATCACTAAGATAAATCCAGAGCAACCACATTATTCTCCTGTGGGTTTGAGATGACCCTGCATGTGGTTTGCCCGTCTAACAAGAGAAGCAAACCATGTGTTTGAGCAAAAACATGCTTGATCAGGGAGGCTTATGTTATTGCTAGGAATAAGAAATTGTATTGTGGAAATACATCCTGGACACCCTCATTCCCTCCTGGTAGTTCCTATCCTATGTACTTGCATAACTTCTTGTCACATAACATTGTGTGATTCCAAAGGCTCTGAAAGCTTTGGGACAAACACGGACTTGCTAATGTTAGTTTTGCAAACATCAAGCAAAGCTGGCTGTTTATTCACACATAACTGGATAAAATGAACTAAGTTTACCTGATGTCAGATAGTCTCAGAATAACTAAGTTTTATTCAAAGTTTAGTTGTTCATGTGGTAAGTCGACTGGCTGTGTTTAAACATGATGTCCACTTGTAAACAATGCAGATTGAGATCCCAAAAGTGAATGATCACACACGTTGGTGGACAACACTTCGGGCATGGGATGCCAGAGTGGAAGAACTCCATCCTTATGGACGAAAAGCCATGAAACTTCTCAATGTATCACTGAGGAACCATTTCCTGGGACACTGCACAAGGAGAAGTGCCTGCTGCATTGCCAGTAAGAGATGAGGAGAGTGTCCATGGCCCACCAGGAACATCTGGTGTGTCAATTCACATCAGCATTTGGGCTTCCCAAATATTACTGTATGTATGCAGCTGCCTGTGGAGTAGGAAGAAAGCCAAATGTTCATGGCTAATTCCACATGCTGGAATTAACTTTCACATTGTTGTGTCTTTCACCTTTGTTACCTCTTTTGCAGCTTTAGGTCCTCTTGTTTATGACTTGGCTTCCTAGAGAAATTTAAATTACAAACCTCTTTGGAACAGAAATTTTGGGGTTTTGGGATTCATCAAGACACCGTATCTTGCTAATGATGGTTAATCTGACCATTTTGACTATCCAGATGCAGAAATTTCAATTCCCTTGCCCCCTCTCCCACACATGTATAGCAGCAGATTTGGAGACAGGTTGGTCAGCTCAGGTGAGGGCCAAGGCCACCAGCTCCAGGGAAAGTGTAACCCTTGGTATGGTCCATGCCCCTCTCTGCCATGCAATCAGAGCCCTTGACCAGGGCATGCCTCAGTCCAAGAGATGGCAGATTCTGGTCAAGAAACTCTGAAGCTCTGTCCACTGTTGTTCTCCAAAGAGAAGTGCCTCTGCTTATTCTTTCTGATATGGGATTTTGATACACCCCAGTGAAGATGAGAAGCATGTATAGGAAATTAGATATATTACATCTTTTGAGTATTTTAAAGTCTTCTGCCAATTTTAGGTTCCACTGTCCTCCTTTTCCCTCTAGCAGGAGGATTAATCTTTCTTCCTGCAACCCTGTGAGGACCAGCACTCATTTTCCAAAACTATACCTCAGCCCCAGCTGGGCTTTAACAGCTATCTAAGTAATTGGGACACTGGTTTGCTAGCTCAAAAATAATTATTTTCTGCTGTACAAAAATTAAAAGTTTCCATTTTCTGAGAAAGTTAAAGAAAATAGACAAAGCTGTCTTTAGGCTCTGGGCAATGTGGATAGCCTATTGAATGTTATGGAAGCTCTTTAAAGGAAAGCATTGTTTCCAACTGAAAATTCAAACGTCTCTGTTCAAAAAAGATCACAGGGAATTTTCTTCTCTAAAAACTAGATTCTTCTCTGAAAAACTAATGCAGACTAATTGAATTCATGTTCAGAAATAGCTCCAGACCCCACTTCCCAGCACAACTGCCTCTATGGCTATTTTCTTGCCGTCTGAAATCTTCTGCCACCTCCAGCTCTTGGTTATAAAATCCCCACCTTGAGAATGCTTTCGAGGGAGGTTGCATTATCAAGCTGGAGATACACGTGTTTTGCTGTAGGTTGCTCCCCAGCTCTGTGATTTGCTGCTGGTATCCACCCCCCAGTTCTCTTCAAGGACTCCCAAGGTGACCCTACTGTTGCAGAAACTCCTGGTCTCCTCTGTGCGACCATTTTGCTTTGCCATCCCATTTGTCCACTGGGATGAGGCTGCAAGTGTCAAACACAAGGAGCAGATATGGAGCAGGTCTATACCCTGCAATCCTGTGAATGCTGAAGGACTGTCTCATGCTTCTCAAGACCTCATGCCAGAGAAAAGGGCCATCAGTGGATTTTGGCACATGTTGAGTCCAGGCTCAATTCCTTTCTACATGGAAGTTTTTATCTAACCCAGAGCAATAAATCACTGTCAGATTAAGTATGGACATGCAAATGTTACTGTACTCACATTGTAAAAGCTCCCTTTTATGTGGGTGCCCTCTGAAATAAGGCAACCCTTCCTGGCCCTCAGTTATGTTCAGCCCTGCTCTAATCACCCTGTTTTGGATGCGCAGCTTGCTGTGAAAGACGAATGACAGCAGCTATTAAACTCTGTCTTGTTGTGAGCGAGCCCCACGGTAATATTGCAATTACACACAGGACAGCAGTTTGTTGGGGACTGAGGGCTGGGCAAGGACGGCTGACCTCCAGTAGCACTGCACACCTGGCACCTGCAGATCAGCCCAGATCACTTTCCAAAGGGGTCTGCCAGGGCTGTGCAGGTGTACACGCCAGGGCTTACCAGTGCTCATGCCATGCCAGCATAGAGCAGAGTGCTGAGAAGAGCCAGGAGGCCCCTGCAACTGGAACACATCTTCATTCCTGGGGCTGAGTCACAGTGTAGCTGATGGGCAGAGGTGGGGAGGATCCACAACCCCCCTTGCTCCCTGTGGCATATCCATTACTGCCCTGCGAGGGCTTGGATGTGACCTGCATCCTGGAGAACCAGGCTGAGTCAGGCAGGCAGGAGATACAGAGGAGTGTTTCAGCGACATCTGAATGTTTTGTGAGGTGGCCACCACCCTATGAGGGCAGATTGCACCATGACAGCACCATTCTGCGCTCCCTGCAGCTGTGGGGCGAGTGCCTCAACAGACCCAGGAACACTCGGGGGCACCCAGTGGTACCCAGGGACATGTCCAGGCTGGGTTGCAAAGCTGACAAAGGTATCAGATGCCTAGTCTCCATTAGAAGTCTTTCAGCATTTCTGAAAAGGTTTGCCTTTCTGAAAAGGAGACTTTCTGTATTGGCAAGGTGTTAGCAGGGATTCTTGAGTGAGAATAAATAAATGCTGCCAGGAATTGTAAATCAAAAGTGATAATTGGAAGAGATACATCGGAGCATATTTGCCACATACCCACTTGCTCACCTGCTCTTCATTAACACAGTTCAACATCCTAGACTCAGTTAGGAAAAAAAAAAAACCATAAAATGCTTTTTAATCCCCACTCCCAGCCCCCTGCCCGATACTCAGATGCTAATCAGGATGAAGCTGGAGTAAACCAAGGGTAGCCACTGCAGCAGGCAGATGCCTCACTCATGAGCACTCTGAACCACAGGCTCTCCTCAAACCACGTCCCACAGAGCACTGAGAGCTCCCTAACCACACCTGAGCCCCTTCTGCTCCCACTGTCAGTGCTCGGTGTCTGCTGGGGCTGCAGCCGCTCTATGCAGCACAGGGTACATTCATCTTGGGTTCACCACAGGGACTCATATATTTAATCTGAGGGAGTCCTTGGCCTCTGGCAGTCAAGAGTGTCAAGGTTGCTGCTGCCACAGAGATGGATGCAGGTGAGCAATCTGCATGATGGGGCGGAATAAATAAATTAATGGGAATCTAGTATCCATAAAATAAAGGTAAATAAAATATACGTTAGCTTTTACAAAGGTAATAGTTTTGCAAGAAGGTAGTTTCCAGAATGGCTGTGTGGAACTTAACAAGCTCTAAATAGGGTTTGGAGAAGAAATTAATTAAATTATTTCTCTCCCACTGTAAGTTGAATTGTTGCAAATCTGGATATGGCAAATCTTTGCATGATACAGAGCTATTGCACTGTATTTCACAGGGTTGTATAGGCATTGACCACTAGCAGATTTCATTTGTAAACTACCTGAAGGCAGAATCTAACAACTACATTTATTTATACACCAAATGAGAATCACCTTTTGCCTGGTTTTCCTGCAGAAAATAATTTGATATGTAAAAAAAAAAAGCAATGTATCTCCTTTCTTTAGAAAGGGGACTGTTTATACACATCATGAAAGAGAAAAGGCGAATGCTTAGTAAAACAGATGGGTAGATATCAGCAAAAGATAATAACAGGGATTAAAGATGAAAACAATGAAAAATATTAATTAGATAATTTCCTCAACAAAAGACATCAAACTGTACCCATATGGGGAGTGTATGGTGGTAATGATTTGCATTGTGATACGATCACAGTGTCCCAGTAAGGGATTAGGGCTTCACTGTGTCAGTGCTGCAAAAGCCTATCTTTGTGAGGCAGCTTCAGATCTCCTAATGAAAGGAGCTATGCAGTGATAAATGGCATTATGTGCTTGCAAGGTTATTGTTACCTCAAGGTCACTGTTGTCACTTCCCTCTCCCTAACATCATGAAAGCCAATGTTATTAAAACTCAATCACAATAATAGCAAGGGAGCTTGCTAACACACAAAACGTGAGTTACAGACCCTTTGCTGGGGTAAAGCCAGGATTAAGACTTTAACTTTACAAGATGTTGTGTGTGAACCCCATGGTAATGACACATCCATAGCTTCCCTTGAAAATGTGCCCCTGGATGGGTGCATATTTCACACCTGCAGCAGAGTATTTTGGAGACATGTTCCCCCAGAGAGGCTGAGCCGGCCGTGCTGATGTCCATCTGCTCTCACTCTCTAGCCAGCAAGTCATGGGGACTTTGTGCTGTCCCCAGCCCTGTGAGCCACTCAGGGGTAAGCACACCTTCAGGGCAGCTGTCCTGGCAGCATGAGTCCCTGGCATCTTATCAGGTGCTCGGGGATGTTCAATGGCTCAGCCAGTTGGTCCAGTGCGAAAGTCCAGGTGGATTTGACAGTCACTCTCCTTTTAGAAGTCTCATTGTGCTGCCAGCATGTTCCTCTGATTCTCCTTTTCTGCTGAGAAAATTTTTATCTCCTATTTTCATGGGTGACCCCACATTTGACCGTTTCCTGAGACATATGGGTCAGATCCTGTTACAGTCATACTAGGCTAGGGAGTGCTGGAGCAAGCAGGGTACAGAGGCAATCCTGCAGCTCAGGGCTGGAGGACAACTGAGTTCTGTCTGGAATGAAAGCACTAAGAGTTTTTTAAAAAATTGCAACTAATTAAAATTTAAAATTAGTTGACAATTTGACAGATACTGACACATGGATCTCAAAGCAGGAAGCTATTTTCAGTCATTTGTGTGTCTGAATGCAGGGGCTGCTTCTCCATGTAATGTGCTAACTAGAAAATCTGATTAATTGAATGATGGTTATTGAGTCTGAAAAATTAAGGCATTCATCAACAAATCTCAAGTATTTGTTGTTGCACAAATGCAAAGGCGATACAAAGACTGCTATATATCACTGATCAATATTCTAGCCATATGTGGTTTTTTCTGAAATGGAAGACAAAATGCCTTTTTTCTTAACCTGGTTATGCTACCACAACAAGCAATTTGGAGTAGTGAGACATGTTTTGTTGGAATTAAGAATCACAAAATTGCATAATATGAAGATGAGATGCTGTGAACCAAACTGTCACTTATGAAAATGTCAGCTGCTGACTGAAATCAGGTGAGAATTTGTTCCACTAAAAACAGTTGGGCAGAGGAGAAATTGCTGCTCAGGGTTTGCCCTACAAGTGAGTATTAACAGCTTGCTCACATCTGAGGCAGGGATCTCAGATCCTTGTTAGGTAGCCCATTCTTGTGCAAAGGAAGTCTGCGTTGGGGACCCTTTGGTTTTAGGAAGCTGAGCTACCTCAGATGAACACAGCTCTGGACTTCCAGGGCCCCAATTACCTTTGTGACTCTACAATTTTGAAGGGAGAAGAACTCCGGGTGCCTAGATGCTCCTGGGTGATCTGGAACACCCTGTGCAGAGCAAAGGATGCTTGCAAGCTTGGAATGAACCAAAGCATACACAGGTATGGGAATGAGAGCTGAAGTGTTTTGCCAAGGTCAGCTCCAAGTCCAGTGACCCTTGGCTTCCCATCACAGCTATCATGCATGCAATAAAACAGAATCTAAAATCCCATGTCTGGTCCCATTCCCTCTGCTCTGCTTCCAGTGACGTCTGTTCAGAAGCTGAAAAGATTTTGTCAAATTTTTTCAGAAAAGAAAGCAAACAGTAGTCTTCATTTTTCCCTAAGTCAGAAAAAGCAGAAAGGTATTTTAATGACCATTGATAGCTTAAAGTCTTGAGGCAGTCTTTGTGGCATTAAAAAAAATGGATGCAGTGATAAGCAGAAGATATTACATAAAAACCACATCAACTGCAACCCTCCTTCAGAGACGTACTGTATCAATATCCAAGCATCACAGATTTCACAAAGAGGAGGTTGTATGTGTCATATTGAACACACTGCAGCAAATGGGTATAGCAGGAAAGGAAAGGCAAGACAGATCTGTAGATCAGTGTTTGTGGCCAGGCTTTGAATAACCTCTGCACACAAGGTTTCATGACACCATCTCTTCTGCATACATGAGAGAGGAAAAGTGTTTTTAAAAAATGAAAATCAAATTTATTGGTGACCACTGGACCTTTAGGCAAACACATAATATATATCAGAAAGTTGATATTTAATATTTAATATTATTTGCATGATAATTGTAGAATTTATGAGTGATACATTGAGCTGTAAGTATTCATAAACCTGTATTGATTAAAATAATATCTAAAATTCACTATGGAGGTGCAGTCTTACCCCTGAGGATTAATAACCATTTGAGAGGCGTGGATGGCTCAAGGTGCAGTCAAGGACCATTAACCCCACTTTGTCATTAACACCCAGAAAATATTCTGTACCAAGGTCATTATTGCTGTTATAAACTCTAAATGAAAAATTACATAGGTGTATGGATTTTTTTGTTATAGCTGATGCAGACACAATCAGTGTGTACAAAGCCTGACCCAAGCATTAAGACTGCTCAGGAGTCTTTCAGGTTTACCTGAACCATTTCTCAACATTTTGCTCTGCCTTTATTAACTGCACTTTTCAGCCTCATTTCTCTATTTGTGTCATGCCCAAATGAAAGGAGAATTTCTTAATAGTAACTAACATCTAAAGCTATTTCTTGCAACTTTGAAGGTGAGATGCATTTTCAGTATTCTTTTGAAAGAAAACTCTATAGAGAATTCCTTAGTTTATTCCTTTTCAGATGCCCAGGTCTCAATTTAGAAGCTCTTCTGTTTGCTTCACATCACAGAGAGGTACATATTTTGCTAGCAGGAAGGATAAGGTAGTCACAGCCTGTTAGCAAAATATACACCTCTATAACAGGGAAGGCTAAATTTAAGAAATAGCGGATGTTTTTTTACAAGACAGGATATAAGCAAACAAACACAAAAATGGTTCAAAACCAACTACAAATATTAAAGAGGATGTAACAGATTCCACAGCATTCTTGGCAGATTATCCCAGGAGAAAAGATGAAGTTTATACATACATGGAGCTGTATGCATGTCTGTGTTAGTGGCTAAATTTAATGTGGAGGACATTCAGTGTATGCATGAGAATAATATTCTGTGAAAGTGACCTTAGTAACTGCAGAGCTGGAGCTTGCTTTAGATTTTAGACAAACCAGCATTCGAATCTCTTTGTTACAGAAGCAAAGAAATACTGACTGGTATTTATTGTTGAACTAAATCTGGGGTTCTTCAAAATATTACATAATTTAGACCATTTATTGTTAAACTTAATTTGGGGTTCTTCAAAATATTACATAATTTAGGTATTAGCCTCTAATTTTGGTTTGTACACCAGAGGAATTTACTCTTTTTTTAAAGATCAGGGTAGATCTCTAATACTCACATGTAATATTTCATGTTTAGTTTACCACAAGAGAGGAACTGAATCCTTTACTTGGGACTGTATGCACCCATCAGAGGGACACCCCCTGATGTTTGCAGTGGGAGAGAGGCAGGTATTTATCACAAATGTCTGCCTATCCTGCTTGCCCAGCTGTTTATATTTGCATTATTGTGAACAGCTGGAAAAGACTGCTGGTCTCCAGAATCAAGTGCCTGACTTCCCTTGGTGCTTCACTGCTCAGAAAAATATTATTAACAGTCCTTTGTCAAATTAGAAGGGAACACCAAGGAAGAAAAGAGAACTGCTATTCAAGGGGTTTCTCTGGGATGCCATCAATTCCTTCAATGAGTGAGATATGAGATATGGAATACACTTTAAAAATTTCAATAGATTTGGGAGGGTCTTAAATGTGTTGCAGGATTAAAATAGGAAAGGAAAGGAAAGGAAAGGAAAGGAAAGGAAAGGAAAGGAAAGGAAAGGAAAGGAAAGGAAAGGAAAGGAAAGGAAAGGAAAGGAAAGGAAAGGAAAGGAAAGGAAAGG